>MU375974.1:0-181972 GCA_022495235.1 Xylaria curta
AACTAAAAATTATAATTTTTTTAATTAAAGTTAAATAATTAAAAAAATATAATAAAACTTTTAAATAATAATATTAATTAAAATAATTTATATAATATATATATTAAACTTAATATTTAAATTGTTTGCTTATAGTTTATTATAATATTAATTAATAAAATTTTTAAAAATATTTATAATAACTTATTATATTAACTATTATTTTTAAGAACTAAACTTTGTATAATTTAATATATAGTTCGCTGTTTTTGTTAAATACGTTTTTTATATAATTATTAATATTTACTTAATAAGTACACACTTTTTGTTTATTAAAATCTTTTTTTATAGCTGCTGCTTAAGCTATAGCTGCTTATTAAAAGTTTAAAAAATCATACATTTTTTAAATCTTATTTTAAATATAAAAAATATTAAAGTATTTATTATTTACTTAATTTTTTATTTTAAAAAACGTAAAGTTAAGTTAGCTATAGTATTAAATATTAATATATTTAAAATTATATTATTTAACGCTTTTATTTAAATAAAAACATATATTTAATTAAAAGGTTAATATATATTAATATAAATATTAAACTTAATATTTAATAAATATTATATAAGTATATAAAAAGGTTTTATTTATATTATACTATAGTTTTAATTATAATATTTAAAAAAAATGTTTTTTTTTAATTATATATATAATATTATTATTATAAATAAGCGGTTAAAGTAGTATTTTAATATTATTAATTAATATTTTAATCTGTATAGCTTTAAAATATTGCTTATTTAAAGATCTTAAATTAAATAAAACTATTATTTAAAAAAAATATTAAAAATTTTTAAAAAAAACATTTAATAAAGTATTAATAAAGTTTTGTTCGTTTTTATTACTTTAATTATTTTAAAAGTATTATAAAACACTATTATTTTTAATAAATAAATATTTTATAAAAAGATTTTTAATAAATAAGCTATTTATATTAAGCAAAATATTTTATAAAATAATATTTTAGTTTAAAGTAGTATACTTATTATTTTTTGCAGTATTAAGTTTAAAAAACGCAAAGCTTTTTTAATTTATATAGCTTTAATATAAATTTTGCTTTTTAATGCTATTTAAAATAAACGGTTTAAAAATAAAATATTTTAAAAGTATTAATTATAAAACATTAGTTAGCTTTTTTTTTTAGCAACAAAGTTTTAAAAGCACTAATATATATTATATTATTTAAAAATTAATATATATTAAATATTCGCTATTATTTTGCTATTTATTATTATTTTAAAACATTTTTACATTATTAATTATAATAGCTTTTTTTTTTTTAGCTTTTTAGTTATTTAATTTATTTTTAATATAATTTTTAATATTTGCTATTATATAACGTTAGCAGCCATATTTATTTATTATTATAATATAATAATATTATTATTAATTAATAATATATATTAAAAAACAACTAGATTTTTATAAATATTTAAAAAATAATTAGTGCTAAAAATTATATAATTAATAATTTACTAAAATTTTATTAAGTACTTATAAATATTTTTTGTTTAATATATTATGTATTTATAAATTATTTAACTAAAATTACGAATTATTATTTTAGTTAAATAAGATTAAATATACCTTTCCAATTTTCTAAATCAGGTTAGTTGCTAAGCAAATGATAGTTAGTTGATCTACTTCTACGGGATTAACTTTGTTGTCCTATCTATCCAAACAAGTTGCGATCTACTGGGATGTGGGGGAAACTTGTGTAGTAGAGCCTTACATTTATTTGGTCTCGATTTTATATCCATAGGATGGTCTACTTGTTATAGCGGGTTTTGTACTACCTAAATGTCCTTAAGCCAAGTCTCTAGGTTACACATCTCAAATATTATCAGATCATGGACTAATCGATTGTAATACCTATCAAATGCTTCCCAGAAACCGGAACGTATGTTATACAATGAATCGTGGTGAAAGATATCTGATCCGCAAATCAGGTGTACCTAATGTACTCAACGTACAAGAATACTAGTTATATACATCTACGGACTCCTCCATGTCCGTCCCGACCTTATTGTCTCACGACATGGAGCTTGTGCGAGAAGCTGCAGATGTGATATATATTTTAAGCGCAGCCATTTCCTAATGGCTCGGTACGCTTCGTTTATCCTAGCTTTACGCCGTCCATCAATCTATTCGGTCTCTCAAAAGAAGGGAAAAAGACTAAGCGAGCGAAGAAATAAATCATCATGACAACTCCTCCCCGCAAGATCCAGCTCGTGCGCATAGCACATGTATACTACAAGTATCCCGACCTAGAAAAAGCAAAGGAATTCCTCGTCGACTTCGGCTTTACCGAGGAGAAAAGGATTAGTAGCGGCGACGATGAGAAGATTTATTTCCGCGGCTACGGCACCGAGCCGTGGGTTCTGTGCGCCATTAAGTCGGACAAGCCCGAATTCGGAGGCGTTGCTTTCGTCGTCGAGTCCGAAGATGATTTGCGCTACGCGGCAGAGACGCTTCCCAAGGCGTCGGAAGTCTATGAGTTGAAGGATGCCCCCGGTGGTGGACGATGCGTCACTTTTCATGATCCGGTTGATGGGTGGCCGATGCATCTTGTTCACGGACAGAAGAGTGCCGATATGTTGGATATCCCTCTGCCCCAGACACCTGTTAATTTTGTGAGCTACCTCTTTCACTTTGTTTTGATATGTAGAGGATTTCTGTTATTGTTGTCTTTCCCTCTTCAACCCAAACTATTCGAGTTTTTATTTTCGACTGACTCCTGTTATTTTCCATCGAATAAAGCCAACGGAGAAAAACCGACAAGTCAACAAGACCCTGCGATTCACGAAGCGTCCGGCACCAGTTCACAAGCTAGGCCACTTTGGCGTCCGCACAACAAGTTTCGCCAAGTCGTATGAATTCTATTGCTCGCGATTCAACTTTCTGGCCAGCGATGTAAGAAGAACTCCAAGTCCCCATATTCCTATCTATGTATCCCCCCCTTTCCCCCTTACCCTATTACATCTCCATGCACGGTGCTGACAAACAACGTGTGAAAAAAATAGATCGTCCACGATGAGCAGAATATCGACCGCACCGTCTTCTACCGTCTAAACAGGGGTAAAGAAGAAGTCGATCACCACGTTTTCTTCTTCGCCGAAGGCACGTCTTATAAGGTCCATCATACATCCTACGAGACACACGATTTCGATACGCAGGTGTTGGGACACGACTGGTTGCGGGAGAAGGGACATAGGAATTGCTGGGGGATTGGACGTCATGTCCTTGGAAGTCAGATCTTCGATTATTGGTGAGTTCTTGTTGATCCATCCTGTTTATCTATATTACTTGTGAGGTACTAATGTGGAGACATGATCAAAGGTTCGATCCCAGCGGCTTCATCTTTGAACATTATGTCGACGGAGACCTGGTGAATTCTGATGAGCCGACGCATCGCTCACAAGCTGGACCTGAAAGCTTGTCTGTCTGGGGTAAGTTAGGCAGATAGAATCATTGAGATAGTGAGGTCAGCTAACGCGGTTACAGGTCCGGTTGTTCCAAGCTCGTTCTTGGACTAAATATGTATAATTCTTCATCTATTAAATCGAACCGATTTCACTGGATGAATGACCGGGAGTCGAACCTATCTGAGAATAGATATCACGGGTTTCTCCGTCAAGTCTGAATCTAGCACGGGGCCAATTTTATTCTTCAGCACATCGTTCCCCTTTCCACATATAATCCTACCCTCCTATTACGTGCTATTTTCTTTTTACAGTACTTCTGACCTTGCACAATCATTGAATCTCGATGAACATACTATTTGTCAAACATCAAGAAAGAAAAAAGGGGTATCTGTTGATTTTATATCGTAAACTGAATCGGCTTCACGACCCGCTGAAAATTCAGCTGCCAAGGGTCATTAATACCGCGAAATATATACATATATATAGAATGAGTTACCATCGCCACTTCAGTCGCCACTTCAATCACACCAAAGCCGAAAATAACGCACTTGAATTTGGCGTGTGAATTGCTTTTCACCCATAGGTACTAACTCGCGACGCAAAAAAATTTTGGAACGCCAGTTCGAAAGGCCCGCGCATTCATGGCTCAGGGAGCCATATCCTAAGCGATCAAGTGAATTTAATTGAGCCACTTGTCGAATGGGACAGGGAATATCCTCTTGTCTGATGAAAATTTTGATTTGAGGAGCTGATGCTCAGAATTAGCAACCCGTCTTATCGAAGATGGATTTGGTAAGTACCTCTACACCAACTAAGACCTCGATATTTCTGTCTATGTTGGTAGTAAATGGGTTACGTAGTCCCTATTATAATCGCGGTTCGAGTTGTGGTGTTCATACGAACCTACCTCTCATAACTAAACGACGCCAGATTGCCTCTTCATCCTCATCTTGGTCGACCACAAAGTTGGTGGGCGTCGAGTCGATGGGATCGGGATTGGCGCAGAGCTCGAAGAAGTCTTCTTCCATCCCTTCGCCCGGGGCGAATCCAAGGTTGAGGAGAGTGTCTCTTGGGATCGAATCAAGCCTGATTAGTTAGCCACAATATCGCATATTGAAGTAGAGGTAATAGGTCTACTTACCATCGAGAACGATAAGCTGTCTCAAGATCCGGAAACTCCATTTTGGTATCACTTCGATCGTCGCCTTGATAGGTAGACCGCGGCGCGCTCGTTGCGGAACTGAAATCATTCAAGTTTGCGGGTGTTGCTACATCGGTCCCAGGAGGTTTGAATTCGTGGTAGTCGTTTACTGAACTGCTTGATCCAAAGGGGGTGGTTTGAATAGCTGGGGACCCTTGATAGCTAGGGCCGTCGTAACTTGGTCGTTGGTCTTGTGGTGAATCGAACACACGTCTTCGGATATCCTCACTCTGGAGATATATGTCACCAGGGTTCTGAGGCGCACCATGGGGATTGACTGTGCTCGATGCCGTCCTGGAGCTCGAAGACATTCCCCGACAATGCTGATTAGATAGGATAGGGAGAGCTGATGATGGACCCCCAGTATCATCGGCTTTTCTGAAGCCTGTCTCATTGCGCGGGTGGTCGAAGCCTGACACCGGGGGTAGCACCTGGTCCAGCGGTAGAAGATTCAAGTCGGCCGACTCGCCATTTTGCAGATATCGACCAATCCGGCTCTCATTGAACTTATTCACCAGTTCCGTCTGGTTATCGTTGTTTCGATAGTATTCTAAATTGGTGATGCCTGTATCGCCATAGGTACCACCACGAAGCACTTGCAATACGACATCCTCGATGTCGGGCCTGGCCTGAAGCACGATTGCCCATAGCCGCTCGCCGTTCTGACCGGTGTAGCCACTACGCGGCCCTCGTTTACGGACCGGCCTGTTGTAAGTGCATTCGGTCCCGGCGCGGACACACACGCTACACTTGGGGACGGCATTATCGCAGGGCTGGTGCTGTGAGTTGCAACGGTCACAGGCCCGACTTGCCTTGCGCTTCTTCGCCGCCCGCCTACCCTCATCGCTCTCCCCATCACTCATAGCCTCCGCGGCAGGGTGAGGTTCCGGTGACCCACGCTGCCGCCGCGGGACTCCGGGTACTGCTATATGTAGATGGTTAATCGGGGAAAGCGGCCAAGGTTTGCTGGGTTGTGGTGGACGGAAGGGCACAGCCTGTAGGATTGGTTGCCGTGTTTTATGAGTGGATAGGGCAACGATGGCGCGGAAGCTCTCATATACTCGGCACGATGGGCAATAATATTCCCATGAAAAGGGTATATGCGGCTTACTAAGACGGGATACTTGGCAGTGCTAGGCAATGCTACCAATAGGTAGCAGTGCAGACGTCAATAGAGCGGTCAAATAATATCAAATAATATCAAATACGCCTCTCCGATGCGCTTCGAGAGCGTTTAGAGACATTTACGCATTAGTACTGGAATTGGATTGGGTACTTGCTGCTACATTACTCGGGAGCCGAGTTTCATGTCAGCGTTAATAAATATGCACGCAGCAGATGTGGCTCAACCGAAAACTACCTGTGGCTTGCATATTTGGAGACAGGCTGCAGCCCAGGACCGACCCACCACCCACCCTGGCAAACGGCCGCTACGGGTCAATCTTTCCACCCGGGCTGCCGAACAGGCTTGCCGTTCAGTGTGCTGCTTAGGTACCTACTCGACCCACCGTTCTGCAAGTTCGTCCTTTCGTCAACCCAGCCCGCCAGACTTCTCACCAAGGACTACGGTAGCCGAAGTTTATGTAATTCGTAGGGATTCACGCATGCCATGCTATGCCTTCCTGACACCTACTAGGATAATGATCAACTCACAAAAGACTTGTCGAAGCGACACCGCAGCTCAAAGCCTTGATGACATTGGAGAGCGATCGAGGTTCTACTAAAACGATTCAGAAGCCCTTGATCGGGTGCATTATAACCACCGAAGCTGGTTGCGGCGATCCCGTTCGGGGGGGCCGGTGACGGGATATTGAGTTGTTACCCATCGTACGACAACATCCTACCAACACGCTGTGCGTCTTCGTAGCGGGCTATTTATTACCTCAAGTAGGCTTGCTCGAGTGGGATTCACCTCATCCTACATCTAAAGACGCTCTGGGTTTGAAAAAAACACTCTAACGATTCCGAGATAAACTTCAACTGCCATTTGGACAGCGTCTGTAAGACGTACAAGTCGCAATGAGAGGCGTCCAATATGGCGTAGCCGAAACTGAGACCTTGACCACGCCGATCAAGGCAAATTTCAGACTCTTCCCTTCAGATGCCTCTATCGTGCTGGTTGGATGTCGTGGTGCGGGAAAGAGGACGCTAGGCTTCATCGCTGCCAAGTATCTGGGTCGCAGGCTCCTCACCCAGGACTATTGCTTTGAAAGCTCAACTGGCTGTAACAGGACAACATTTATTCAAAAATATGGCCGCGACACGTTCAATAGCCAAGCAGCAATCGTGCTAGCACAGACTCTAGATACGAACCGTGTCAATTGTGTCATTGAATGCAACACTGCAACCCTGAACCAAGAGACTCAGGCTGTGCTCGCCGCATATGCCGAGACGAATCCCGTGATATATGTCCACCGAGACAAGGAAGACCTGTACAAGCTCCTCGAGCTTCCCGTTTCTGAAGCCGAACGTTTGTTAATGACAGATCAGAAACATCGAGAGTTTTGTAACTTTGAATACTTCAATCTTCTAGATACCAGCCCAGATGGCCAAAGTGACGGGGAATCACCACTTCGATCCGCGTCTGCCCATTCTGCTAGATTAATCTACGCTAAACAGGAATTTATCAACTTTCTTGATCACATCTCCGGGCAGGCCCTCACACGGTCTTGGGTACAGAACCCCTTTTCTATCAAGGCCATTCCTCCGGAGCATCGACTATACACGTTCGTCTTGAACATACGGCTCTCGACCTTGATCAACATGGAAAGAGACTTGGCGCAACTAGAAGCTCCTGCAGAAATGGTGGAGCTGATCATTGACACATGGCCAAATAATATGTTCGATTTTATAGCTACACAGGTTGCTCTCATAAGACGGAAGCTTGACATCCCGATAGTATACAACGTCGAAGAATTTCCACGGGAGGAAAGGCGAAGAGAGCTGGAAGATAGGGATACCCAAGATTTCGAATTGATGATGCATGGCCTTCGCCTCGGCGTCGATTATCTGAGCCTTGACCTCGAGAGAAGCGAGGAGCTTGTCCACAAGATCTTTTCTATGCGCGGCCGGACTAAGATTATCGGCAACTACATAGTCAAAGGCTTCGGCGCTCCGTATTGGGACGAGGATATTTATTTTGAGCGCTACCTGCGTGCCCAAAGACTAGGCTGTCAAATTGTCCGGATTGCAAGATTTTGTGCAGGAAACAGAGATGACGCACGGCGACAGAAGCTGATAGACAGAATCGCAGCTCTCCCCGAGCCCAAGCCTCACATCGTCGCTTTCGATTACTCCGTCTTTGGAGTTGTAAGTCCGTTTCAAGGTTTGAGTATGAACCCAACTGGCCATGAATTCTTAGACAAATCCAGTCGGGAGCAGATGGTCGGCGTCAATACAACCCGTGGGACTATCCGGACCTTCTTCCGAAGAGGGTGGCTGCAACCGCTCAGCTTCTATGCCGTGGGCGCCAACATATACTACTCGGCTTCGCCTTCTATGCATAGAGCGGCCTTCGAACACTACATGATGCCACACACATTCGAAGCCAAACGGTGCACAACCATGGAGGAATTAGATCGACTTCGACGGGACCCAAATTTTGGGGGCGCGTCACTCACACCACCCTTCAAGGTGGCTGTCACAGAGCACCTCGATAATTTGAGCTTCCACGCCAGAGCCATTGGTGCAGTTAATACTTTGCTACCTCTTCGGGGTAATACGTCCTCGATCCTCGATCATGCCAACGCCCGAAACCATTCCGGTATAACGGACAAGTTTTACGGCGACAACACCGATTGGAGCTCCATTGCTACTTGTCTTCGCCGTGCCATCAGTCCTCGGAATTCGATCCAACCGTCGCGGACCACTGGACTTATCATTGGCGCTGGTGGTATGGCACGCGCCGCCATCTATGCCTTGATCAAGCTAGGATGTCGCAAGATCTTTATATTCAATCGTACCATAGCCAAAGCAGAAGATGTCGCAGCGCACTTCAATGCGTACGCGAGGGAACACAAGCTTACCGGGCGACGAGGAGAAGAGGAACGGGTCTGCCACATCATCAAATCTTCGAAAGATCCTTGGCCTGAGGGGTATCAACAGCCTACAATCATCTTGTCGTGTATCCCCTCCTTCGGCATTGACGACCAACCTGTCGTAGAATTTAGAATGCCACCTCAGTGGCTACGAAGCCCTACCGGTGGCGTCGTTATAGAGGTAGGTGCCCACCCAACATCGGCTCGAGAAGTATCATGCTAACCAAATTAGCTGGCCTATGAGCCTTTAATCACCCCTCTGATTATTCAGATACGAAAGATGCGCGAAGAAGGCAACACATCGTGGGTCCTTATCGACGGCTTGGAGGTTGTGTGCGAGATGGCCATGGAAGTTTTCGAGCTCTTCACGGGCCGGAACGCACCGCGAAGACTGATGAGGAGAGTCTGCGATCAGACGTGGAACCGACAATGTGCTCCCTTTCAGCCACAGAGGTTACCATGATAAGATCGACATCAGTCCATACAAGACAGGTGTCAGACATGTCCGTGGAGATATGAAACCGATAGGCCCTTCAGCAACGTTTCGATAGCTGTGTAACGAACAAGATATTGGATGGTGAGCTCACAATCGACCAACGGCATCATATATCAAGTTGCTCGACATATTGGAGTAAAATGTTAACGAACTCAACAGGCATTAGAATGCGAGGGGTTATCAAACACGTCTAAGCCAAAAGGTGGCTTAGACAAAGGAGTGAAGAGGCCAATCACACTATGAAGTTTTGTTTTTTATGGGCGTTCTGAGATATTTGAACCGAGGCGAAAAGAGATTTTTTAGACCTCGGTCCTTTCGTAAAGGAGATAATGAGTTTTGCTTTTTGGAAGAATGAGCTGAAGTAAGACGGACGAAGTTGAAGAGATGAGGGGGATAATGTTGTTACTTCAAGTAATTGGTTAATTGGCAATTGCAGCCGGTATGTTGTGGAGAAAAGTAGCCCCGGTACAACCAACCATCTAATGTGACTTTCCTTCAGGGGTTACCTAACCGAACCAGGCAGGCAACCATAGGGCTTTGAACAATTAAACATAAGATATCTGACATGAAACGCCGAGGTTTAATCTCACTCAAATGAATCGAAGTCATTCTGCGTCATATTGTTTGTTGAGGTGCGGAAAAAACCGCCAAAGAAAGAAGTGCTGCTAGTCTAGATCAATCTTGGAGTGGCGTCTTGAATACGCCGTATTCACAAGTGGGTCGCCAACCCATCATCGACAACAATGTGATACTAAGTATGGAGGATAGATAGAAAATAGTCTGGATACTGAGTATTCATAACAGAATAGCTTGCAAAGTATTATAAGTCTAAATTTCATTTTCCGAATTGTGAGAATGACTATAAATTCCGTGACCACTTCCTTTCTAAATCCTGTCTTCGTTGTCTACGACTCTTCTAGATATTTATACTATATTTTCGTATAAGCAGAATCCAAGATACTGTGCACTATGAACTGGATAAGTCGATCAGAAATACGACTTCGACTTCCAAGATTACGTCAGTCAGCCACTATGCCAGGTCGCAGCATCAGCGGCGACAAGACATATTACTCGCCAGCGCAGCAGAAAGATAGCCAGACCCTCGAACTCCCAGACGGCCGTGTACTAGGCTTCGCCGAGTACGGCTCACCGAATGGAAAGCCTATCTTCTTCTTCCACGGGTTTCCATCCTCACGACTCGAGGTGAGTTTCTTCCAGTTCGATATTCCCTCTTCTCTCCTCCCCAGGGAAGATACTATATCGGAAATATAAAGAAACCCCATGTCTCAGTAGTCAAGTGCTGGGAAACCCCTAGAAACCAACTACTTGCCTAATTCCGCAAAATAACAGGCCGCCGGAATCCTCAAGTTAGTCAAAAGACAAGACCTCCGCATCATCGCCCCCGAGAGGCCCGGCTTCGGCCTCTCGACGTTCAACGCACGACACCGCATTACAGACTGGCCGGCTGACGTCCGCGCCCTCGCGACGCATCTGGGACTCACCCGGTTCGCGGTCCTGGGGGGCTCGGGCGGGGCACCGTATGCGCTGGCGTGTGCGCGCGCTCTTCCGGCCGAGATGCTCTCTGCTGTGGGACTTCTGGCGCCTGCTGCTCCTTGGGAAGCTGGGATTGTGGGTGTGCCGCGTTCGGTAGGTAATATTAGCGATGCTCTGCCACTATTGAGATACTGATGACGGCTTGATAGTCTAGGATAACAGCTTTCATGGCCTACTACTGGCCCGCCTCGTTAAGAGTTCTCACGGCCGGCGTAGTCGGATTGTGTCGGTGGCTCGCGAGCACGAACTTCATCTCAAGACGGATAGATCGATGGCTCGAATCGAGTAAAAAGGAGAGCGCCACCCAACCGACATCGCCATCCGAAACACCTTCAACCACGTCAATCCAGGAAACCCGCACAGCCCTCCTACGCTCTGTCTTCGAGACATTCAGGCAAGGCACGGCGCCCATGGTCCGTGAATCCCAACTACTCACGTGGGAAGGGTGGGGGTTCCCGCTGGACGAGGTGCGGTATGACAAGATTATTATATGGCATGGTGTCCAGGACGGACAGTCGCCTATTCATATGGTAAGGTACCTCGCGAAACACCTGCTGCATTGCGAGCTTCGCGAATTTGAGGGGGAGACGCATTTCTCTATGGCGAAGCATCTGGGGACTATATTAGAAGAGCTCGTGCCATCGGAAAGGGAATAGGGGGTGCAAGGAAGAACCGAGCAGCTTCAAGACTAGATCATGAGCAGAAGCTTCCGAAAATATTGTACAAGATTATAGATATCGCCTTAGGTAAAGTTTAAAGCACTGTTGTGCTCAACACTACAGTACAGGTTGCAAAAAATGCCTATGTGCAGTGCAGATACAAAATCCCTACCATCCCTGCACATCCCATTCCTAGTGAGCACAAATAACTTGGCCCATAGGTAATGCTTGAATATAAAGCTCCTCGATCCAGGATGTAGAGACGGCAGACGCAGACCTAACCGTAACACCTCCTTAAATATCGAGACCAGGATCGATATCGAACACACTTTGCCCCTGTTACACGGACTAGCCCAGCTAGGCCGGCAATATCGTGTAGCCAATCTGCAAGTCGGTGTTTGAAATATTCAGCAACCCGTGTTTGCTTGATACTGCGAAGCGGACCTGAATTATCTAGACAAGTAAGTGCAAAGCTATTCGTTATATAGACCTAGGTTCGCCGCGAAGGAGGAACGTAGACCTATATGGCCTCCTTGGTGCCCAAGAAGATTATTACAATATCGACTACCCTTCCAAGCCCTAGACATCATCTAGCCCTTGTTACGGCCCCCAACAACTAAAAAATTGAGGCAGCAGTTACGGCACATATTTAACCGCCTTGGAAGGCAGTGCTAGGCGGCTTTTCAACGAAGATATGGTATGTAACACAGCAGAAGGCAAACGCCAAGTAAACTAATGAAGCTAGATATGTTTTAGATGCCCCTAGATATATACATGTAAGTGGACTTTCTAATTATATAGTGAGGCGTAAGATTTAAGGGGTTACAAGCATCGCTGCCTGGGTGTTACTGAAATATTCCGACTGCCTGATGGCTACAATTTTCACTTTACTTCATTACTGAATGTGAGCTCTGCGGCAGTAAGCTCAGACAGGAAATTTGATGCGTGTATTTAGTCCATCTATCTAGATACAAAGTTATTATCGCTTTCTAAGATTCGTCATCAAGTCCCAATTTTCGACATGTTAAAGAAATCTGAGGCCAAACGACTAATGCTAGCACCATTTAAGACTCGAGACAACGCGACTGGCGGAGACTCCAAATATCCAACCTTAGAATCAAAGTACCCAGCCATAGCCAAGAGTGTACTTAGTTTTCTGTTCGGTATCGACTATTACAATTTGTATCTCAACGGAAAACAGGTAGATCAGATTAATATATCGCAAGACGTGATCATCCAGGTCGGCACGGCTTTCGCTTTCTTGGTTTAGACGGGACTCACAGCTGCTGCCCTGACATGATACATCCAGCGGCTATGGGCCAACTTAAGGACTCAGTCGTTTGAAATCCAACACGTGGATACGATGATGGGGGCTCCAAGTGACGTGTTTGCGATTTTCGATCCTAAGCCATAGATTCGAGTACCATGACTAGCGCTCTTAGGCATCGTAATTTGGTAAGTTATCGTAGAATATAGTATCTACTAGATCGCCTTTGGCATCGCTTTTCGCCTCTGATCCATGGAAAGTATACCTAGGTATATCCCTCTCACCCTTGTCGTTACGCCTAGAACACTGACTGCGATAATACACCCGGTGTCACACGGACTAGCCACAGGTAGGGAGATGCAACTACCCGTAGGTCGGCAACATCGTGTAACCAATCTGCAAGTCGGCGTTTGAACTGTAGTTCGGTGTTTGAAATATTTCACTACCCGTGTTTGCTTGACGATGCTGCGAAACGGTCCTGAATTATCAAGGCAAGCAAGCGCGAGGCTATTCGTGTGTATAGACCTAAGTTCGCCGCGAGGGCTCAAGAAAGACAGACCTGTATGGCCTCCTTGATGCCCAAGAAGGCCTCTTCTAAGCCCTAGATACCTAGCCCTTGTTACACTCGGATTCTCGGATCGAGAACCTCAGTGTACCACAGCTTTCATACAACTCAAATACGTGGACGGATAATAGCCCAGGATTAAACCAGGGGGAGTCCTACGGGGAATTGAAAGCTGTCGAGTGGGCAGGTCTCGAATCGACAATTACTGGAGAAATTTTGAAAACGCCTTACCAGCACTTAAATTAATCGTATCACATTAAATTTGACGGGCCAGCCAGTGACACGGCCAGGCAAGCGGTAAAGGAAAGTGTCGAGACACTATCAGCCAATAATGTATTCCATCTTCCCCATCTCAGCTGGGTCGACGCCGACGACCATGGATTCCTTGCTCCATCCAATATTTTATGTGACACTGGACTTTGCCTTACACCCTATTCATCACTAGATGCTCAATCCTCAGATACCTACCGCATCTTTGTTTACGCTAATAGTAACCTATTGGAGAACGCAGGCTATCCTACTGGTTTCAAAGCCTCTAATAACGTCTCAGAGTGTCTTTTATACAATACCTCATACGATGTTAATTTTGAGTTCACAAATGGCTTTTCGTCATTGACTATTAAGAATTTGACTTACAACGAGAAGATACCACCAGTCAAGCAGATATCTACTCCACCCATAGACGACGTGCGTATTTAGCAGTGATGTCTGTCTTCGGGTCACAGCTAGTAAGCTACGAGGACGGCAGCATTCTCCATCCATCCTTTCAGCGCACCCTCGTAGACTAGTCAACATTGGAAGGGACCCAAAGGGGATTAGAGACGTTATTTCATAACATGACGCTGAGCATGTTCGCTATGAGGAAGTTGCTGTAAGTCCACCTACGAAATACACCGAGAGGCACGACTGACGCTCTGAGGCTCAAACTCGGCACAGATCCCCGTGACCATCACCACCTATCCTTTGACGTACCGATACAAGCGACGGGACCTCCGGATATCCTACGGCACGGAAATTCTAGTCACCCTTGTTGTGACGTTGGTCGGTATTAATTCGGTCATGACGAATACCGCCAGCTATTCAGCGAAGTTCTCGACTAGTATGAGGGTGGTGAAAATTATAAGTCTTCATCATCTGCTGAAGGATGACGACGATGGGTCGGACAAGATTCCTAAGACACTTGCTGGAGCTCGAGTGAAAATTAATGGCAACGGTGTGTTGATGATAAAAGCGCGTGAAGAATTAAGTGAGAGTTCACACCACACCTAGATCTTGGCTATTTTGCGCAAAGAGGATCAACAATGTTTTGGTATTCTATTTCGTAGAAGATCAAGAATCAATGTGAGATGAGGTTAAACTCGAACTAATATTGCGTTGTGTACATAACCTTGACCGTAGATCAATCGTTTCAATAGGCTATCTTCAACCCGTGCTAGACGTCAACTCTTATACAGGTAGATTCTGTAAAGCAAGACCTAACAATATCTGAGTTTGAAAATTAAGTCTCCCGAGGCAAGAGGTTAAGAAGTAAGGAAAATGCACAGATTCCTGAACAAATAGTATTCTCGTTCCCCTTTTGTACAAAGAGCAAGGGAATTAGCAGCCTAGGTTCATACTCCGTCACCAAATGTGGTAGTAGGCGCACGGACCCGCACAAATTTCATGGGCTGAGAATAATGCGTTGCATGGGGTAAAGAAATCATCACCGCCATTTCTCCTCATTCTTTCACTCTTCATCAATATCATTTCACAATCGAAATGACAACATGAAGCACCAGTAGGTTATACAAGATATAACAATGTCTGTTATTCAATTTGGTCATCTAAAAAATGCTATTCAAACCACACTTATCGAAGAGTTATGGCCACCCAGTACAGGATTTCATGAAACCATTAACCATACTTCCTCACCATCCCTCATGAAAACCCTGAACCCGAAACCTCTAATGCGCCAAGCCGTCCTCCTCCGTCCCATGCCGTGATTCTGGGCGAAGTTAGGCTAAACACCACCTATTAGAGCGCCTTCGCTCGCAACAGGATGCAAGAAGATGTCGTAACGTCAATGCATGGCCGTGGAAAGCCATGAAACAATGACCGTTCGCAGTGATGCGATAAGAATCTATGGTGACATGTTGGTCGGTCTTGAACAAGTCGACCACCAATTAACGTGTACAGAGAAAACCAGATGATATAGATGACAAGACGCAACCGAGCGACCAGTCCCCCAACTGCAAAACAAACACAAACGCTCCGCTAATAGAGAAAAAGGCGACCGATTGGGTTGCTGAAAAGGGTGTATACAGGAAAAGTGGCAAATAGACAAAATGCAGCAATATCGAACGAGACAACGATGTCATGGGCATCGAGAAACCGACTTGATCGGCTATACAAGCTCGAAGCCGTCATCCTCAATGAGGCCGATCTCTTCTGCAGGAGGCGCCACCTTGCCACGGTGAACATTCTTAAGCGCCTTTCGGCCCTTAACAATGTTTCCATCATAATCCAGGATTTCGTATTCCTTTTCGACAAACTTCTCGGTCGCCTTCGTGTTTGTCTTGACGAAGACTTCGAGTGGCAGCGGCTTTCCTGGACTCTCCGCCTTATCGAAGCTGTATAGGAAGTCGTCGGCTACACTCTGCTTTCGTTGAGTGTAAGGAGACGGGAGTAGATCGCGAAGAGATGATGACATATTGACAGGGTCCTGTAACTCGACCAAGATATCGGACTTGGGTGCCCAGTAACCTTCGGGAACCATACATAACCTATGGCCACTGTGTGGCTTGGTGATGTTGGGGGACCGAATGTGCTTGCCGCTGCCTCTTGGTCAGTATATGGGTTTGGGCGGACAGTTGATATGCGAATTGATCACGACTTACTTTGGCAAAGACCAAGGCCGAACCTTCTCCTGCTGCTCTGGGCTCCCGGTCAAGAAGGGCCCGAATTCGAGCCATTCACTTTTGACGCCAGCAGATGGGCGCTTGCCTCGCGCCCATTTATGGTTGTGGTCCTTGACTCGCTTCGTCTCGTGGGCACCGCTTCGCAAATCGCGGGTCTGGTCGGACGCCATTATAGAACGAAGAGTTCCGGTAGTGATTACGATTTGGGAGGTACGACTGCGATCTTGGGCGGACTCGATATCACTGGTCCTGTCCTCTATGGCAATTGTGCCGAATATCTTCAATCTCTGAATATCTGGCGGGAAAGAGTCCCTTGGGACGAGCAAACGATATTGTAACGAACTGGATGCGGGATATACGGAATGGCTAGATGGCCAACAGAATCCTGGTATTGGTGATATGGATGATGTTGGTTATAGGTTACAAGAGGAAGAGAAGATATGATCTATGTAGGAAAGGCAGAAGGCTCCTTGGATGGAAGACACGGAGAAAGCGATTGGGGGCAACAGAAGGATATCCAATCACGCGGCAAGCAAATGACGCTTGGGTAAGGCACGATGATGTAGGGTCTTGTGCCTGTTGTTTGTCGCTGGTTGCGAAGTCGGGGGAAGCTGCTTTGTCTGTCCAGTTGGACGGCTGGACAACTGGACGATGAAAGAAGAAAGAGAGCTACGTCCAGACACTGTACAAGAGACGAATGATACAGTGAGGTGGATTAACAATCAGGAGACAAGAGATGCAAAAGTACAATGTCAGTGACGCAAGACTCGTGGTTTAGACAAGGAGAGACCAGTGGGCTTTATTGTGTTGGAAGTATGAGGGAGCTTATGACTTGTGGGAACGGGAACCCCGTATTTATTCAGTCAACAACAGTAAGTAAGGGGCGAGGGCGAGGGACTGTGATAGAACAGTCACAGGAAGACAAAGAGGCCGATTTGTTTGGCGCAATGGGCGCAATGGGATTGATTGCGCTGACCGTGTGACTCAGATAAGACCTGACGCAAGAGCCGAGGCCTGGCAGCTGTGAGCACAGTATGCCGTGTGCTGCTAGTGTGCTCAAGCAGGTAATATGACGAGACGGATTAGGAAATCCAGGGTGCAGCGATACGCGATTGGCAGCTTGTGATTGGCCCCCGAGATTGCCTTAGCGTCCGTTGGCGTTATCGATTAGTTACCAGGCGAGTGAGTAACCTCCCGTGTACATATGTACATGCGTTTGTAGTAGGTATAAGTTGAATGTCCGTGGTTGGTTCATGCAAAGGCAAGACAAGACAAGGACAAGGTCGAGTTGTTGGCTTAGTGGTTTATTCGAATATAATGAAAACAAGATGATGGCATAGAACCGGAAGAGGATGATGAAACAGGAGGTTTTATCTAGCCTTATTGTATGTAAGCAAGCTTCTTGATGGTTCCAGGGCAGCGTATTAGTGATGAGAGGAACAATATGGAATTATATATACATTCATACATATACTTGTAGATATGCACGTGTGTACCTGGAAGGAGAGGATTTGACCGTCGCTGACGTTCTTGAGCTTCTCATAGGAGCCAAAAATATAGTGAAGCCAATAGAAAACAAATCCACAAATCCGGCTGGCCGGCTTCGTGCATACGTACCTAGTTACAGAAAGCGCTCCGGCTGCCTTGATATGCACATGCTACAATCGATAATTGATAAGATTCCAAGTTACTTGTGCTACGTCCAGATGAGGTGTGAGTGGGCTCAATCTACAGTACTGCCTGCTTCTCCCCGATATAGGCAGCGGCCAGTAGGAATGGCAACGTCTGTCACGACTCGCGACTCCTGTAGGCTGATGATGCCATTGTTAATAAGACAATCGATGATGATGCGATGGCTTGGCCTATATTCTGCCCATGTGACTGTTTTTGGCGGCCAGCCGTTAGGATAACCATCCAAAACCAGGTTATGACGACGGGCCAATGAGGATGCAGCAAGAGGGATGTGAGTGGGCTCGTTGACCTCGTTGGCTCGCAGGCTGCTGAGCCTTTTCCAACATGTCTGGGGGAGCCGAGGGAGCCTCGCATAACAACATACCTACCTATCAGGCGTACTCGTTCTAGCCCTCGACCGTCTTCGACCTGCCTACCTGCAATCCCCGGCTTTTCCCTAATTCATCTCGATACAGCGTAGCACAAACGACCACATCTTAACTGGAAACACGCCACGGCTGCACTGTGTACACAAAAGCAGCCTCTAATCACTGATAAGCTGAGTCGCATTACTATTTACAAAACCACCGTCGGGATATATGCCCATGCCGTATAGGTATAAGTAAGTTTGTTTCGGATCGTCCACATCATGCTGCATGCAGGTCCCGAAACTCGGGAGGGCCTGCGTGAATCAACCGGGTAGGTATGTATGTACATATGTATGCGGCCACTTAAGATAAGCAATGCGAGAACGAATCATGAATCCCATGTGGATTGCCATTGATTTGCTGCAGGACATAATCTCCCCGTTGTTCGCGGCGCCGCGGCATATGGGATCTTCGTCCGGTGTCACAACGAGAGATAGATAGATACCCGGTCCTTATCGTGAGTCTCTAGTGTAGGTAGCGTCCCATCCAACCTACTCAGTAACCTGCCGATCTAAGACAAGTAGTATTGTCTTTATTACATGTAGGCATTATTACTATGAAATCCAATTTCTATCTCACAGTACCCGTCACGTAGGTATGCCCCTCAAATCCCATCTTGATAAGTAAGGGGGCAGTGTGGAGTGAACTATTGATAGCACAAACAGTTATAGCGAACTAATAGCGGGGAGATAAGCTTACCGTAGTGGGCGCTCATGATCTACGCCGGCTGATAACCTAAGCCCCGGATTTCCACCTGCCGATCGTGTGTTGCCTACCGTTTGTTTGTCTCTCTTTCTCGAGGGTTGTTCTTGTTATGTCCTTTTCGAATTGGAAATTAAAAGAAACTAGAAGAATAAAAATGAAAAACATGAAGTGGTTAAGATGAACCCCTTTTGAATCCTGAGCAGAACTCAGGACCTGATGAACTGACCGACTGACTCGCCCGTGCGCCTCAGCTCAGCTCCATTACATAATAAATCAGGACGCCGTGACCAGGTCGTCCTGCGACTTTGGCCATGGGGTTTTTGCAGCGCCTCAAACCGACCGCGTCACGTTCGGAATAGGTAGTGGCGAAACAGGGGCTGAGATGTCAATTCATGATCCTCGTCCAGGATTGAATATGGCAATCAACAATGTACATAGTATGCCTACATCGTTGAAGGTTTCGCTTCCCCAGGTAGATAAATAACCCATAGTTCTTCTAAACAATCTCGATTATTCTTCTTTGCTATACAATCTATTCTACAAAAACTTGACCAGGTGTTTGATGACATGGCTTCAAGCTACATGTACATAGGTATGCTGCCGTAGAATATCAGTAACAGGTTATTTGAGAGCCCCCCACAGCATCATCAGTATACGTCATCCCATCCTGTCACAGGTAAAGCCGCAATACCCAACCCAGACCTCGTTTCATACTTACTTACACATCTCATGCTTATGGGTTAGAAAAGAAAATAGGACTGTGCCCGCATGCCTTGATCCAGTTTGTAGCTGACGTCATTTACTTTCTTATTTCCTCATCGTCCTCGTCCTTGTTCGCAATTTAGGAGCTAGGGATTTCTTGCCATGCCTCCAGCCCGCATGTTGACGTCGAGTGTACTTGCCGACTTGCATACCTTTTACTTCCAATCCAGATAGGTAGTATAAAACAGGATCACGGCCATGCTATTAATACTAGGTAGGTAGCACTTCGGCCTCCAGAGATGTACTCAATAACATCTATAATACGTAAGTAAGCATCCTAACGCAAACAAACAAGGCGCAGAGAACCATATAGCACGTAACAAATCCAAAGATTCATTGCTTGTTGAGTCCAATATCATTATTAGTCTAGCTTAGTGTAGTATAGTCAAAGACTTAATACTAATGACAAGAACATCTATAAGGTTTTGCTTTAGCCAAAGTCATCCTTTGCCTTGTTTGGGTCTTGTTCTCGTCCATGCGTGCGTTCATGTTCTTCCTCCTCGCTTGACTCTTCTTCATCCTCATCCTCGTCCTCATCTTCCTCCTCCTCCTCTTCTTCTTCTTCCTCGTCGTCCTCTTCCTCTTCTTCCTCTTCATCTTCCTCGTCCTCTTCCTCTTCCTCCTCCTTCTCCTCTACTTCCTCTTTTACATCGTCAACGCCCACCTGCGACCGCAAAGGCGCACTCTCCAGATTCGCCGTGGCCGCACCACCAGGAAACCCAAAAGAACTAGCTCGCCGGCGTCCATTACCACCAAGCGCCTCGCTTTCCTCATCCACAATCTCGCTCTCATCACCAGCCGTCTCTTCCTCGACGCGGTCAGCACTCTCCATATTCTCATTCAGCGCCTGTCCAATGTTGGACATGAACGCACTGGCGTAGCTGAACTTGTCGATGCCGTAGTCCGTAGGCAAATCCGAGTATGTCTTCCTCGCCTCGTTGAGGCACCGTTGGGCCTGTATAAATTTGGACTGGGCGAGCCAGGTCTCGGAGCCGAGGACATTCCATAAAGCCGATTTGCGCCGTCTACTACCCCACGCTTGCGTGCCGATCCCTTCTTTCGAGCCGTAGCAGATTGCCAGACGCTCCTTGATCAGAGCATCGCCGACTGGGCCTAGGATCTTGCTCTCAAGGAGCCGGATGCCCCATCTGGCGGCATCGTCGACGCTCGAGCCGCCTCGTATTCTTAGAAGTTCTAGCCCGAGAGCAAGGCATCGCAGAGCCCCATACGGAGCGCTGCACCGCGTGACATAGGAATAGTAAGCCGCCTCGAACATAGTATCGATGGTCTCTGCTCGCGTCTTAGATGAGAGGTTCTGCGGCATGATGAGGAGGCTGAGGGCGGCCATCTCATTAGCCGCGGCGTGATATCGCCATGCTTTATCGTTGTTGAAGTCTCCCCGCAGGAGATCGTATGTCGAGTAAGCCAGCTTCCAGTCCCGGAGCATAAATGCGTAGTCCGCTAGTTTTCGCAAGATCGCCTCGGGCGTGTCTGACTGATAGAAACCGAGAGAGTCATAGTTGCTCCCGGTACTTGAACCAGACCCGGAGGACCGTGAATTGCTTCCGAATCCCCAGCGGCGAGTCAGGCCCACAAACCGCCCGGCTATCCCTCTTCGTCGTGAGGCGACTTGATCGTTCCATAGCGAAACGTTGCGCTCCATCGTAGGTATAATCGATTGCATCACCATCTCTCGAACGAATGTACGTATCGCCGTAGCATCGGATTCGAATATGTATTTCGTAGGATCTTCGTACCCCTCGAAATCTTCACTCTTCCTGAGTTCCACCAGTTCCTCTGCTGCTGACATCCACTCGCATCTGGGCAGCGGTATGCTGTCATCGTCGGTGGCTAAGCTCCGGGTGCCTCTTATACGAAGTAGATGGCAATGCAGGCCAAGGTTGCGCTTCATCGAGTCAAATAGTGACATGGATCTCGTTATGTCGTCTTTTTCCTCGTCATGAACCAGAACATAGTATCTTAAAAATTCCCCATTGACCCAGTTCGGTAACCTCCTATCTCCCGTACTCGAGTCGGTATATAAACGCCTCAGCGTCTCAATTGGGGACTGGTTCCGCGAACTTATGGCTATAACACAGGCGACGGGATGTGCGAATGTTTCATGGGGCGTCAATGGCAAGCCCGAAAGCAGTCTACGAAGATACAGGGAGTAGTATGGTGAGGGCGTATTAGCGCCAGGCCTATGGGTCGTAGGGCTGTGCGGCGCGCCAAAGACCGACTCTTCTGCATATGTGAGATGTCTATCAACCACAGCCTCGACCTCGGCGATAGTAGTCCCGCTTCTCGATGACCGTGCAGGTTCATTTGGCTTCTCTGATACTCCGTTGGCTCTCGGTCCTTGAGGGCTTCTAAGGCCCGCAGAGGGGGGCTCAGGATGCGCTAAACCCTCGCCGAAACGGGTGAAATGTAATGAATAGTCTTCGTAGGCCCGGCTTGAACCATTGCTGTCTCGTATGATAACTTTTCCCTGAATGCGCTCGCCAAAGGGCCGCAGTAGCTCCCATAATCCACGGTCAAAGCCCTTTTCGCTCAACAGAACATCAGTGTCTTCGGAGGTATAGATGGCGACATGTGGCACGAAGGCTCGGAGAATGAGGTTCAGAGGATCGCCAGGGCTGTCGCCGATACCCGCAGCCAAGGCAAGGCCATTATTCGGACCGGCGCCAAACACAGAGCTATCGATGGTCCGTGTGGACAGCGGCCTACCACCGACAGGCGACTGCGAGCGAGAGCCTGGAGGCGAGAAGGTGGAAGCATAGAGAGATGCGGCGGAGGGGTGGGAACGGCGGTAGGGCAGAGAGACTTCGGACTGGGAAAGGGAGAGCGGTAATGTATCGCCCCCCAAGGACTGGCGGGCCTTGCTCTTGGGGCTTCTCAAGGCGGAAGCGACCAGTGGCGGCGTCGATACGCGTTCGGTGGGCGCATTGTGGTCGAAAGACTGCATGAGTTAGACAGACAAGGATGCTGGCGAAGAAGGTGTCGTCGTTGCTGTCGCCGTCGTCGTCGTCGTCGTCGTCTTCTTTAAGCGGGTTCTGTTGGCTTCGTGCATTGGCGATCGATAAAGCTGTTCCATGCACCACGGAAGAGCCGGGCGTGGTGGGATGTTGATTGTGCCGTCACTCTCTGTGTGAGGTACAAGAAAGAGCCACTGTGTTCTACTCACCCGACAAGTAGATTTGGCAGCTAGCGTCGAGCAAGAAAAACAGTTATGCACAAGTAACAACTTAAAACTTAGACTCCATGCACGGCAACAGGTGGAAGGTGGGAAGATTTTAACCCAGATAGTGAGGATTATTATTATCTGGGCGTTGGGCAGATCGAATTAAGATGACATGGGATGGATCTACAGCCCGCCATTGTCCCGCTGCAGAGACCCGACCCAGGTGGGCCTAACTAGCTTACATAAGTAGGTAGACCAGACATAATTTATATCAATATTCCATCTCCAGCGAGCTCTTATAATTGATTATCTGCACAAAAATGTGAGCTACTACTAGGATCTAAGAATCCAGAACCTCGAGATCCACGTTTCCTGTCGTCGACCTTGCAACGAATATCAATCATCCTCATCCTAGCTACCCCGATTCAGAAATTTCAATTCTTAGCTAGATTACATTGCTGTCCTACCGCCGGCAAACCCTGAAATAATTGCTAGTGTCTTTCTTTGTTGCTACTTTGCTCCTAATAGATTTTCAAATAGTTGTTGCTCTTATTCTGTTATAAGGAGCTAATCTAGTAGGAGCAACAAAAGGCCCAAAACGAAAGGAAAAAAAGCTAGAGATAGATTATAAAGGTTGGTATTTTCGGGGAGACTTGATTGATCGCTATCCTCGTACTTTACTCCGTCCATCCAAAAATATACATTCAACTGGAACAGTTTGTTCACCTCCTACCTGTATTGCATTCATCATGCTAGCCCTTTCGAAACCCAAGTTGGTAAATTGCATCTTCTTGCCTCGGTGCTTCTCCATTTGAATCCAAATCTATGTCTCCGCCGTGGTAATCATATCCCCCCCATTTGTCAATACATTTTGGGTCTTTACACGGTTTACATGACCAAATGACAGTGCGGTTACCGCGCCTTTTCAGTAGTTTTCTTATGGATCGATCGCATGTCTCCCATCCCAGCGAGATATCATGTTCTTCGCCTTTAATCAAGATCCTGGGGACCCTCTTGAATTGTGTTTGAAATATCGAGAATTTCAATTCGGAAGAATCGCATTGGATCTCTTTGTGAGGAAACGACCAAAGTAATGTCACTCGGTCGTTATCCATTTCGCTGACATGGACCAGACTTTTGAGGATTCCAAGGAAGGATTCCCGGATACTGTTTTCTTGATTATCCGCATCCCATGCGAGTCTTGCACTGGGACGACTAGGTGAGAAGTTATATTCCGAGTTTTTGATCCTCTGGTGGTGATCTGTGTGAAAGTCATAGAAATAGATAAGCTGAGGACACCAGTTTCTAGGATCCTTTTATGATGTCAGTCGTCTAGTTATGCCGGTAGTGGCGCTTCGGATATGTTCATACCTTTCTCTTTTTAGGGTTGTCATCCTCACATAGAGTTCGGTCACCGCGATATACACAGTAAGTTCTGAAACTCTTCGCGGCTAAGGACAAATCGTCAAAGCTCATAGGCGGGAGGGGGCTCCCAGATCGACTCACATCGTTGCCAAAC
Source organism: Xylaria curta (assembly GCA_022495235.1). Taxonomy (NCBI): domain Eukaryota; kingdom Fungi; phylum Ascomycota; class Sordariomycetes; order Xylariales; family Xylariaceae; genus Xylaria; species Xylaria curta. Next base: position 24,402 of record MU375974.1, read on the forward strand.
CTAATATACGCACGCATACATAAAGGAATGTCACGTCTCCGGCCACTTAAATATTCTGGGTCCACAGGTGATTGTAGCCGAACGCAGGCAATCCACCGGCAACTGATTGTAAGACCATTCATATACACAGGTTGTGCGAGAATATATAAGCGATCTTGTTCATTGTGAGGAGTCGACAACAGAAGACAAGATTTTCTATCGGACAAGGCTCCTGAAATCCTGGCCTTGAGAGCTGGGTGTGAACCGCATGGAGCAAGTTCATCGTCCTCCAATACTTCGTACACTTGGAAACTTCCGGTCAGGCGACCATCGGGAAACACTCGGCAACGCATATCAACATAACTAGAGGAATGGTACAGCTGACCGAGGCTGTAGATGGATTGGGGACACCATGACCAACCTCCGTAGGTGGCAGCTGGGACTTCAGCGTGGAAGAGGTCTGGTATATCAATCCGAGCGAGGCGTGAAAGAATAAGCTTCGTTATCTCAAGCTCTGAATGATCTGACCTGATATTAAGAGTTTCACACATAAGTCCGGCAATGAGCATGTGATCTCTTGCCCATGATGTAGTCCGATGTGATAATATGTTTACCAGATCCGAGAGTTTCTTTATTGCCCCCCTATTGCTAGCTGGATCCCGAATCCTTCGCATAGCGTCAGCGGCGACCATATAACCTTGCATTGGAATGGCCCCTGCAAGATTCGAAATACTGGAGTCCATTCCGTTGCCCATGAAAACATCTCTATCCAAATCCTTTATCAGTGGATCTCCTGTGAGATTGTCTGGATCGGCAAATAAGACCTTGACGTCGTGGCTCCTCGATGCGAACAATTCTGCAGCAGTCCATCCTCTAGTAAACCAGGACGATAGCACCAGCGCAATGGCGGGACTGCCGTCGTTGCTCCAAGGGAAGTTAACTAATTCTTCGTCATGGACCAATGTGACTTTAGCCCTTTTGAAATTTTCCAACATGTTTTTGATTGCAGTAGCACGGGCGGCACGTTCTGGAGGTATCGAGATAGTGTCCCACCATAGCCCATGGCAGCCTAACCTCCTCGCAATTTGGGCAAAATACTCGTATAAGCATTGGTTGACTCGACCAAAAGATTTGAGGCCAACGCCAGTTCCATCAGACCACACGTGAGAAATGGCCATGTATTCATTCTCGTCTGGTCCCATCACCCGTGGTTCTTCTCCACACGATTGCAGGCTCCATGCTGTGTTGAACCAGTTTTCTCTATTCGAGCATCTGCTTGCCTGGTCTAATTTATCTTCTGAGAACGAGATCTCCGACTCACATCTCGTCTTCCCGCATTTATGTGCTTGTTCTACCCCCGTACTATCGTCATGGGCGTGTAGGCAATGCTGAGCCGAACAGTATATATGATCGTTCTTCGAGTTCAGACGGGATATCTTCCGTGAGGCCTTTTCAAGAAGGCAAACACCAACTGACGTATTCGGACCGTGGAACGAAACGTTCCATAGTCGGTTAGGGCACAACCCCTTCTCGCGACATGTTTTCAATATAGCCAGTGAGTCATTCTCATACTCCGGCAAGACTGCCAGCCAAATTTTTAGACTGGGCTTCAATCCTAGTCGAGAAGTAGAAGGTATAATCCCAATATCTCTCGTATCAGACATATCCCCCGCGATCCAAGCAGACCACCGACAAAGGTCAAGAATGCCGCGGATATCAATACAAAAAGATGTTGGTATCTCTTGTCTGGTTTTCCAGCCCGTGATATGCATTCTGGATATGCCATCGATTTCTGTTGGCAGTATGATATCCTGGAAAAAGCTCCATCCTTTTGTATCAACCTTACAAGCGAGGCATGTTAATATGAAGTGTCGAAAGGGGGACCACGCACATTCGGGGGCCGCAGCTTCAAGCGCCTTCTTTCGCTCTTCACACATTTGATTGCCACATCCCGTTATTCCAGAGTAGTATGCCGCACTGAAGATTGTGGTGAAGAGGTTTCGTCCAAAGCAATGAGTCTGATCAAAATCCTTAAAACCCCAGATAGCCTTTTCTCTCACCCAACGCAGCCACCAGTAGGTAGCCACGCCACGGGAACATAGTGAAAGACCTACCCTGTCTTTCCAACCAATATTCTGACAGTCTGTTAATTGCCACGATTCGGCCTCTTTGGACCTGGTACTTGGACCAACGATACTCGCAATGTATTTCTTAGGGATTCCTAATGGTGTCTCGCCATTGACCTCGTAAGAATCAGTAAACAGATTATCATTGAATCCTTGGTCTATTCGAAGTAGACCCGTGAAGCTAAGAGTCGTGGGTGACGCTCCTCCATGTTCAGGTCGTAGGGCGCCATCTCCAGGTATCACACACATGGCAAATGATGCCTAGTTCCAATAGACTATCAAATGTCTCGTAAACGTAAATGCTTTGCTCGTGCGGGAGTTTTATCGAGAATTTGTCGTGTCGGGCCCTTTTCCCTAGCAACTTGTTTCCCCTCATGAGAAATCCGGCTTCCGACTAAGGAGTTACGTGTATTCTTGCACTTCTAGTAGTTGATACTCTGATACTCTGTGACCTGGGCTGGGTGACTGTTGTGCGCATAGGATATTGTACCGCTCCCGCAGGATGGCCTCGAGGTTAAGGATAAGGCTACCTAGGGACCATCGTCGAGCGGTGTTCTTGCTTAAGTACAGCTTGTTTTACCACCCATATGCCGTCCCTCCCGAATGTTACCTGCCTAGATAGTTACATAATCACATTATCGGGCGCAGGATATGTCCCACCTTGACCCTGTCCATGATAAACTATGTGGCAGTACTATCCTATAGGGAGGCCTGCGGCCGGCTCGTGGGCCACGTCGATGCTATGATTCTTTGTCAAGTCATGAGCCAAACACCGTGTTCTGCAGTTGTGGAGCAGACTCTGGTAAGGCAGACTCTAGTAAAGGCCATGACGCCGTCTTCATACATCGGGCCATGTAACTCAAATGTCTACGAACAAGCTATCATTACCCCGCCGCTTTCGGCAGGCTGAGATCTCTCTAAGCAGATGATTTGGCTCTTAGTTCGCTAAGCTTATGCAGATGTGATGACCGGCTGCAACATAAGCTTGCTGAATCTGTGGTCATAATGTAACATTCCCCTTTTTTTCCATCCTCATAATTTACAGTGTGTAATGGATGGCCTTAACCGTGGAACAAAGCTGTCTGATGATTGGGTATTCATCATATGCTCCGTATCCCTCTATGCGTGTTTGAGGCAATAGAAGTAGTAGGTATAGTCTCTATGTACAAGATAGTATAAAAAAGGAAGTTTGATAAACTCGAAAAGAGACCCCTGCATCGCCCAATCAGCCACCGCGACGCATATAGCGCTTGGTAATTTATTATTCGTCTCCTCTCTCCCGAGTCAAAGCAGGGCTAATCGCATCACAGCCTAGCCAGAGCCTTCCTACTCCCAACTCAGCCAATATTAAACTCGCTAGCCACATTCATAACCTCCTTCATCTTCATGCGCATCCGAACAGCCGCAGCATCATCAACAGCCGGTATATCATCATCATCAACCCTCCTCTTCTCGTCTCTATCCGCACCCTTCTGCTCTCCCCCTTTATTCTGTCCCGGCCTAAACGTCCTCCTCGACGGCCCACCCCCAATACCTCCAGGCGCCTCCCTCAGACCGTAGCTCTTCGCCGCGTGACCCAGATGAAGCTGTGTGATATCAAAGTATTTGCGCTCGTCGCGTACGTGAGTAGCGTATGCACGAATATGAGAGCGGAAGGCCTGGCGAGCTGAGTCCAATAACTTGCTATTACTGTTTTCTTTCTCGCTGGCGAGAAGACGCTGTTCGATGTGCAGCTGCAGGGCTTCGGCACGGGAGTTTGGGGTTTGCCTCTCTGACACTAGTGTCGGAGCATCCGTTTCTTTATCTGGCTTGGGTAATGTGACTGGTGTAAAGAATCCTTTCTGGAGTGTAGACTCGTATGACTGTGGCGCAACTGATGACGTTGTCGAATTTAAAAGATCAAGATAGCCCTCCTCGCAGCCAGGCTGGATGAAAAGTACCGCTTTTCCGGGCCGCCCTGCACGAGCTGTTCGTCCAATGCGGTGCGTGTGGTCGTCAACACTGAAGGCTGGGTCATATTCTATGACGAGATCGACGGCCGGCACATCAAGACCACGTGACGCAATGTCAGTGGTAATTAGAACACAAGGGTCATTTAATGTACGGAACGAGTTGAGCGTAGCCGTACGAACCGGCTGTGGGAGAGATCCGTGCAGCTTAAGTAAATTGACAGTTGGGTTTGCCGGGGATGTGATGTAGGCGGCTTCGGCAACGGTACTGTCTGTTATTGATGGTTTCTCAGTAGACGCAGGCCGACTAGCACCATTTCTGAATAGCTCGAAATGAAAATCAACCGAATCAGCACAAGATATGAAGATAATGGCTTTCATGACAGAGCCTCTCCGAGCAAAAGATGCTTTAAGGAGAGCAATCAACGTAACCAATCGTAGTTTCCCGGGAACGATGAGGTAAGTTTGTTTGAGTTGTGCTGGCGCGGCGAACACGGCCTCGTCGACTTCGGCTCCATCTTCGCCGTCATTGTCGGACTTGGCACCGGTAATATGAACAGCATCTTGTAAACTGATCTCTCCTAGTTTTTGGACGTTCCTTTTCATGGTGGCGGAGCAAAGCACGGTGACCCGTCGCTGGGGCAGCTTGTCGAACTTCACGCCATCTTTGTTGGAGTCCTTTAACTCTTCTTTGCGTATCTTGCTGACGATGCTTTTTAACTCATCCTCGAACCCCATTTCCATTAGCCTGTCACCCTCATCTAGCACAAGCCATCTAACAGTGCCAACATCGAGGACCTTGGTATTGTCTAGATGGTCGGCTAGTCTACCGGGCGTTGCAACCAATATGTTAACGCCTTTCCGTAGCCGGGCCTTCTCTGATTTCTTGCTTTCGCCTCCTATTACTGTCGTACTGACGATCCACGGCGTAGAGCCGAGTACCTTTTCAAGCACGGTCGCAATCTGTTTACACAGTTCCCGTGTGGGGGCCAGAATTATGGCAAAGAGACCTGAATCGCGATGGATCCGAACTCCAGTACTCGATCCATCCTCACGCTGGCTCATAGCCATAATACGTTGAACGATGGGCAAGAGGTAGGCCAGGGTTTTACCGGAACCCGTCTGGGCCTGGAGAAAAGCGTCACTGTCGTCCTTAGTGAGCAAAGGTATTGTGTTCTTTTGTATAGATGTAGGCGCTTTCATCTCGAGCTTTGTAGAGAGGTGCTGGGCAATGCGCCGCGACAGTCCTAGAGCATGGAAGGTCTCGGCCTCGTCGGAGAGGGGCGCATTCGAGGGGATCGCAGGCTCCACATCTTCGACAGGGTCTTCAAAGACGGTTTTAGGAGTCGGATTAGAGGTGAACAATCTCGAAGTTACACCACCAGGCTTGTTGCTCTGAGTAGCGCTCCTTGGCCCGGAACTGATACTTCCTGGCGGGAGTTTGCCGGTCATGTACGATAGAGACCTCGAAGAAACTTCAGGTCGGGAGTCGCCCTGTATCCGCTGTCTCTTGGCCGGTCTATCATGTGAAATGTCGTCGGGAAGCGAAGAATTGCGGTCTCGTTGAGTCGTGGGCAACGGGGTGGCATTGCTGCCGGTAGACTGGCCATCTCCATTTCTCTTAGCACTCCGTTGTGCGCTTACACGATCCCTCCATCGACCGCCAGTATATTTCACCTGGCGCTTAAGGGGTTGATCCGTAAGATCAAAATTTAAGAGAAGGCCGCCGTCAGACATTGTTGCAAGTTTGGGTGGTGAAAGCTTGTTGGAGGGGAAGTTTGTAACAGGCGGCAGAATTCCCGTTACCTCCAATAACTTTTTGGCGGTCAATACATATGCGAGAAGCAGTGTAGCCGATAAGTCTAAAATAGATATAATGCGGATAAAGAGGGTATCTTAATCTTGTTAAAGTCATATGAAATACTCCACTGTTTCCCTGTGAAGACGAGACTTGAAATTCGGAGGAAAGCACAAAAAAACGTATGAAATAAAATATAGCTATTTATTCTATATACACTCTTAGGATTCTGCGATTCTAAATGTTGATAATTGAATAACAATTATACAGGCGCGGATATTCTACAGCAGAAACTGGTGAACTGTCCTTATAGACCCGCCCGTGTTAGTCACCGGAGTTTGACAACATCTCGACGGCCAAGACACAATTCCAAGAACAAGTTGCACCTAAAGATAGACATAGCGTAGTCAAGTCAGATCGCTTGTGACATATATACCGACGACATTTAGGTATCTAGTATACAGAACAACAAAGCATTGTAGTACACTTTGCTTTTTCCTCGAAGTAGGCCGACATACCCATTCCCACTGGGCCCCTGGTAACAAACAAACAAACAGTTTCGTGCCGTCCGTCCGGTTACCAACGCCTAACCATCTCTTTCTCTTCCCAGTCCAGTCAAAATATTTGCCTGTTTCTATCCTGCCTGCCGCCCACTCGTCCCGAAAATGCAAAGAGTCTTTCTTTTATAATAATATGCAAAAGTGGAGATGTGTCTATAAAACCAGCGCGCCGGCTGATGCTCGCTGAATAATGCCAGATTTCCGACCTTCCAACCCACCCCCCCATTTTTGTTCAAATGATCCGCTTGTCCCCGGATAACGCCAGCCTTGCTTTCGCCGCCCATAAAAAAACAATATGACGAGCGGTCCTCCGCTTCGACTGGCCCCCTATCCCCATCCCCGGCACCCACCCAAGACAATTAATTTCCTCAACATAGGGGGTATCGCAATAGAAGCAAAGGACAAATGAAAGAGTAAAAGGGAAAATGAAGATAACAGCGACGCCTAACGAATAGCTCAGGCTGAGATTGGTTCGTGGTTGCCTCCGCCGAGGAGCTCTAGGATCTTGTTGACGACTGCACTAGGATATCCCCTGGACATCATCTCGGATACGATCTTTTGGGCTTGATCGCGCTCCTCCACTGCGAGGTAGGCACGTGTCATGGCTTCATATGTGCTAGGTTCGCGCTTTTCAAAGCTAACACTATTGTAGATGGACGCAGCCTTGGTGATGTTCTTCTCGCTCGCCCAGCCATGGATCAGAGTATTGGCAATGTAGGGTGTAAGCTCGACACGACGCTCTTTCATCTGGGCAAGCACTGGCTCAGTATCAGCGACATGGTGGTTAGCAACCATAGCCTCGAACAAAGCCTGGAAAAGGCAAGCATTCGCCGGAATGCTGGGGTCGCTCATCACCGAGTTGAAGATCTTCTGCGCGCCCTCCATGTCGTGAAGAACGCAGCCACGAGCATGGATAAGAGAGGCGTAGTGGACGGGTTCCGGACGCTGGCCAGAGGATCGGATCATGTCGAGCACAGCTTCGGCAGCCGTCATGTTAACAGGCTCAAGAGTAGCGTGGGTGTCGACGAGCAGCTTGAAAGTGTGAGCGGTGGGCGCAATACCCTTCGTCTTCATGCGCTCGTAGTAAGCAAGAACCTTCGATTTGTCGCGTTTCGTGGTGAGGAAAAATTGCATCATGCTATTGTAGGGAGCGGGCCGGGCCTTGTAATTGGGCATAGCCTCCATCTCATCGAACAGCTCTTCGGCGAATTTCTCATCACTCACACGGCACAGTGCGTTGACGATAGTTCCATATGTAACACTCGTTGGCTTGATACCCAGAGCACGCATCTCAGCAAAGTAGAAAAGACAATCGTCGATACGGCGAGCTTTGCCAAGTTTGCCAATGAGGGCGTTATATAGGAACGAAGACGGCTCTACGCCCTCTGCTTTAGCTCGGAGAAAGATCTTCACGGCTTCCGAAGCTTCGTCAAAAGTCTTGGTCGACTCTTTGAGAGTAGTGATGTAGAGACCAAAGGTGTTAGCGGATGGAGCAGCACCCATATTCAGAAGTTCCAAGTGGTAATGCTCTGCTAGTCCGCGGTCGCCGAGGGTTAGGCAAGCGCCAACCATAGCGTCGAGGATAGAAGACCAGCCGTACCGCACAACGGGATATTGAGGAAGAAGAGGAACATCGGCTCGTGCCATGGAGAGGATCTCGTTGCAAAGACCCATTTTGCCATCACGCGCCGCCGCGGCGATCAACTTAGAATAAGTGATGTATCTGGGATGACGGCCAGCCCTTCTCATGTTACGGAAACGGCTAAGAGCCTCCTGAAGCCTTGGGCCCTTCCGACCATGTGCACCTTCCAGCTCATCAGATATTATCGACGACCCCTTAAAGTCAGTGCTGTGAGCATACGGGTCGAAATTGTCCTCGAAGGCAACAGGCGCGCTAGTTGAAGGGTGGGGCGACGCAACGAAGGCTGGTTGAGCGGTAGCAAAGTTGGCTACAGAGGGCACCACGCGAGGGTCAATGATACCACGGGCGGACATGTAATTTGAGATGAAATCCACGCCCTCTTCAACTTCTTCGGCAAGTTGAGCCTTTGTGCTGCTGTCTACGTCTGCATTGCGAATACGGTCGAACATCCGCTCAGACTCTATCAAGCCTTCGGCAACTTGACCTGAGCCGATCATAGCGATCGCATACATAGCCGTCGGCTCAATGAATGAAGCGTCCACGTCGATGTTTGGATTGCTGATGATTTGCCAGTACGTCGCCGCTCCCAAAATATCTCCTTGACGAACACACAAAGCCAATAAAGCCATGGCTGGCGCAGTAATCTGTGGGTAGGTACCAGGAAGCTTAGTGAAGGCTGCGACAGCGGTCAGTCGATCACCGGCATCAGCCGCAGCAGCAGCAATGTCAGTCAAACTTTCTAGGCTAGCCTGGTCATTGATGCTCTTGGTCCACTGCAAAGCCTCAGGATAAACGCCTGCCGATATTAAGCCCTTAACAAAGCCTTCGCTCACAGCAACATCATGAATATTGCCGAGGTCAGCTCCGTATGTTTCGGCCAACTTTTCGTAAAATTTCGTCGCACCTTCAATCCTGTTGTTGATCACGTATGCATTGATAACAGAGGCATAAACCTGAGCGTCGAGCCGGTCATTTAAGGTGTACTTGCCGCTATCATGGGCCACGGCAAGCTCTTTGTACTCGTTATAGCATTCTACCGCGCTAGCCAAGTCGCCGGTGTTGGCAAACGCCGTAATCATTGACGGAAACGTCGCGGCAAACGGAACGGTGCCTGTCATCTCCATGTGTTCAAACAAATGCAGCATCTCTCCCACACGGCCAGCCTGGGCGCAAGCTGAGATGAGCTGGTGGTACGTCTCCGACGAATAGTTAGCCCTATGCGTAGAAACGGATGAATCGAATAGCTTCAAAGCCAAGTCGAGCCGGTCGTCTTCAGATAGAATGGCGTGTTCCAGCTCATTCGAAGCGAACATGAACTTGCCAGGCTCCTCCATGCCGCCAAATCGCACTCGCTTCTCATCAAGCGACTTCTTGAGGCTGTTCACCTCAAGGCATCGGGCGGCAAGTAGTCCTACCAATATATTATATGTATCGGCATTAGGAATGATGTTACGCCTCATCATATCAGCATATACATCCAAAGCTTTCGAAATCACCTCGTGCTTTTCACTAGGGATCTGAATCGCCGCCACCAGCAGGGCATTGTAAGCCGTTGTAATAGGTTTGATGTCGGCAACGAGCATAGCCTCGAATACGGCCGGGATCTCAGCATATCGTCCATCTTCACTGAGTTTGGTAAGATGGTCGGCATAGCTCTGAGATTGAGAGTCGACTGGTGGGGTGGCGCTACGAGCAACACTGCCTGGGGTCGAGGTTCTCTCGATGGCGGGCGTTAAAGCTCGTGACTGGACGACACTCGCGACAGAAGGAGACGATGCTCTCAAAGAATTGGTTGTACTTTCTTCAAGAGCCTCGCGAAGCTCACGAACCTCAATTTCCTTCTCAATAGCAGCGTCGATATGGGCCAGAGCCTCCTCGACGTCCACGGGTACCGGGGCATCCTGGGAACTCTGTCCTAAATGAACGCTCTCGACGCGGCCAGTATCGGGGCTCCGTAAGCCTGGCTCAGGGCCCTCTAGTATTGATTCCGCATCGGGCTTCCATTCTATCGGTTTCGGGAACTGGAACTGAATCCATTCTCGTTCAACTTCTCCCGCATCTTCCTTCTTCTTAAGCGCCTCGAAGTAGGCGTCTAAGTTTCCGTTGTTGCCATGTCGGTCCTGGCGATGCTCGTTAAGAGCATTCGCGTTGGCGGTATGAAAAGCACTCTGGAGCTGAAGAGAAGAGAGACGTCCAACACGCTGGCTGGCACGTCGAGCAAAGGAGGGGCGGTTCTGGGTGTTTAGAACATGAGGGTGAGTAGCAGCTACGACAGACTGGGCGTAGCCGTGGGTGAAAGATTTCGCAAATCCTTGACGGATAAAGTTCTGGTAGAGGGAGGAGTAGATGGTGGGCATTTAGAGGACGCCAGGAGGGGAGGGGGACTAGATCGCGAGGCGCAAACACGGTTAGTTTCCATTGTTGATATGTAAACGACGAGCTCCAGTAGAAAAATGCAATATCAAAGATAGCCAGCCATTGCGCCGGGGCAATTCAAATTCTTAGACATTTTGCAATTGAGTTCCGAGGCAACAATTGTGTTGTTGCTCTTACGCCCATTGCCAGCAGTGCCCGTGGAGCCAACCACTGGTGAGAAAAAAAATTCAAGGCGGAAGTTGACAAGCTGTTCTGTGTGACTCGATGACGACAGGACGGACTTACGTGGAGAAAAGGTAACGGAGATCGTTGCAGGTTCATTTGACAGCAGTGCAGCCGTCAAACAAACGCGCGTTAGAAAGAAAAGATTGTACCTTTTGGGCTATATGCAATGTGAAAGACAAAGAATAAGAGGGAGGGGAGGTCAGATCTGAATTGAGAGGGAATTGTCGATAATAATAATAATAATGAACGTAAGTAAGTGGGTTTGGTATCGAAGTAATAAGACACCGCCTTGTATTTTTTTGAGGTGGGCATCCCTCCACTAAGGCGCTGGCAAATGGACCCTCTAGTTTTCCCACAGCGGTGTCGAAGTTCACCCAGCTTCTGCTCCGGACGAGACCGGAATGCTTAGTGTACACTAACTAATCCGCACACTACCCAAACTCACTACCACCGATTTTCGAGAACGCAGGGTTCTGTCCAGGGGCGGGATCCGGGCACGAATTGATTTATTCCCAATCCCTGTAGGTAACCAAACCACAAGTACCTCCATCAATTACTTCATTGCAATATTGCAACACAAAGCGTGTGACTCAGGCAGCAGCAGAACATCACCACCATCGTCCATCATGATCTGCAGCCAACTCGATTTGGAGTATAGAGGCTATCTGACTCGCATACTGTTCTCGAGCAACACCGAGAAGCAGGTTTGTTGCACAACCTAGTGCTTATTTTACTCGGTCACAACACTGCTGGCCAAACATCTTAGGAACCTCAATCTCATCAATGAGAGAAGCCACGTTTGGGGTTTTCCACGGCCAGTCACCCGACAATACATAGTATACGTATTCTCAACAAGGCATTAGTCTACGCTTCTTACGCTTTTACGCACCGTCTAGGTATCTGCTTACTTACAAGAAACATTGAAAGTAGCACTTATTTATGTGTGCATGCTTAGTGCATGAAGCCGTCATCAGGGCTGTTGCATTCCCATCGGTAACGAACTTTCAATGACGGTGACTGGCGGGCCAAGACCCCAAGGCCTCCAAACCCCAAAGACCAAGACGGGCCCGTCAAAAGCCCGCTCAACCGGTAGCTTCGGATATGCAGTTACAATCAATACCTCTTAGGTCAGCTCCAAGGATGCACAAGGGAACAAACCGGAAGGCAACGAAGGGCACGCGTCAAGAAGAGCTTGTGCAAAATATTACGGGGCGACAAAATCTACGAGCATCTGATTCGCCCGACAGTGGCCTCGTAATGCCACGTCCAATCAGGGCCTCCTAAATCGTCCCGCGGATGGGAGAACCCGGAAGCCAAATCCCAGTCCAATCTGTCGGGAGACTAGCGTGTGCTGCTCTCGAGCGTGGGGCTTTTTGGCATGTGCCCTCAAGGTGTAAGTAGGTATTCTTCAAGAAGCCAAATAGCTTCTTCTATCCTCGTTTTTGGAGTTGCACCAATATTTGTGGCGAGGTTCACGCTTACAGCGCGTCATCATTTACAAACAGTCGTTGTCTGCCTAAATCATTCACACTCGATGACGAAATTGTTTCTGATATCTGTTATGACCTCAGACATCGATTCCAAGTTGCACGCTTCTATCCAGTTCCATTATACATGGCAACTAAATGCGTGCTCTCCCCGCCGTCCTCATTACTAATACACGAATACAGCATTGCACAGTATGGCATTGATAATGCCATTTATTAGCAGCGCAGTCCTTTGAGTTCATGCGCAATATTACCTATAATAATGACGAGTGGACGGAATAAATGCTGGGGTTCTATTTCCGTCTAAGTGGCACACGCCAACACCAAAAGAGGCTAGCCCGTCGGCTCCCAGCACCAAAATTAACCATGCCGTGTAGCAAAAAGTCTTGAAACAAAAGGGGCTGAAAGAGGACGCACATATCACGATAACCCCTCCATAGTACAGATGTAAGGGTCCTCGAAACTACCCCTCGTCAGGGTACAAAATTATTTGAATGGATAGGTAATCTATAGCAAGTTGAGCGTAAAAGGCGCAACGACCGGGCCTTTAGTCGCGTAGACTTAGCCGAAGGAAAAAAACGTTCGGACATAATCTCGGTATGATATTCACTACATACCACATCTGGTGCTAGATATGAATATCAACTTTCCTTAGTGTCCTGGTAACTGCTTTATAAGTGCAGCTACGACGAGCTACGGGTCGCAATGCCGGCGATCCTACGTTGCAAGGACAGGCTGCATGCATTTTAGCTATTGGATGCAGATCTCTTAGCTCACGCGACACGTTTTTCCTAGAAGCGATCCGAACAAGCGCGAATCCTACATAATGCTCACGGGTATAGCAATTGGGAGCGAACTCCCCGGGTCCGAGGTGTTCATCCGTCTCTTTTCGGGGCTACAGCGGACCCGGGTATCAGAACTCGGATCGCCGAGCTACTTCTTAATCAATCCGGTTAGATTGCTAGATGCTGATATCATACAACCGTCATTACTGAGGCTAAAGCGGCTACTGCACAATACTGCTTCACACTAGATCTAGACCGTGCCATGCCAAGAAATTTCCCCTGGGTGAGCTGAAAGAAGCCAGGAACGGTTCGCCAGAATGGTTTCTGACCCCAGACAGCTCGCCGATATCGTTTCAAGTCTTAAGGCCCAGAGCTAGTGCCGCCCATAGCATGTTCCAGAAAGAGCACGAATCAAGATACTCGACTATCGACAATTGCCTCCCGTTAGCGCAGTGTAGTACTCATCGACTATGAAGCTAACAAGGTTCCCCACTCTAGTACTGCTCAGACATGTGTCCAAATGTTAACGAACCTAGATAAGGCGAAAGTTGGCTGAAGAGAAAAGCTGCATCATTAACTAGACTATTCCAGAAATATCGCCACAATATGAAGCTATATTTTTCGGGATTATTTAGTCTTTTTATAGTCAAGATCTAAAGTATGATGCTGATTCTGCTAATAGTGTCTCGACTGTAGGGCAACAGGGCTCGACAGAAATCCTCCCTCACCCTCGCCACCTACTCCGGCTGGATCATTGCGAATATATGAGATTCCTATGCGTAGATCAAGGGGCTATTGCAAATGACAAGCGATTATTCAAGGATAGCTTTTAAATGCAAGTGGTCGAGCGAAGCAGCGTCTGGGTATTCAAACTTATTGATCCAGTCCTCCTAATGCAAGTCAACACTACAAAGATAAATAAGTGCGTACGGGATTATTAATGAGACACTATATGAATAATATTTATTCGCAAGTAGAAACGCAGCTCATATAAGAGCACCACGCTTTCTCATATACGCCATTACAGAAAGAAACCGTGATCATATCTCCGGGTTCTGCTTGAGATAGCCCTCCCCTTGACGCCTAGCTTCTCGTTATCAAACAGACCAGGCGCCAACGTGCCATCAGTATTATATAATGCATAGAAGTATCCGATAAATTCCCACATCCCAGTGGGATGAGCCCGAGCACGTGCCGCCAGGGCCTTCTCCCGGAGCTCCTTTACGGATCTGTTCATAGATCTCTGCGATCTATCGTAACCCGAGCGCACATTCCGAACGCCACAAGAGAAGGATATCCATGCTGTTAGTGTTCACATTCCAACTAACAATAACAGCGATACTTACACGCAAGTAGCAGCAATTAAACAAGCTTTAACACATCCCCCCCTTCTAGTAGTTACGATATGGATGGGTATAGCATTCATAATTTGCATTCATCTGGATGCCCGTAAATACGTTATTCATACTATGTGTTAACTCTGTACTCTTTTTCATGCATAAGCCATGTAATCCAGGTTGCCCAAGCCCTCCAAAACAACTATAAATAGGGCGACACATCGGTCGACTTTTATCCAGAGGGCGCCACTTGGCCAGTCTTGTAATTTCCATAATTGCCGGACATGAATTCTAAAGTCCACTAGTCAGTTCTCACCTACTCATTAACATCTATTCATCGAGACTTACGAATTCCTATCCCTTGGTGGCGTTTCTTGGTGCCGAGGGTATTAATCTTCTCGACCTCCTGAGGTTCGAGCTTGAATCCCAGCGTGTTAGTCATGTAGCCCTGTAGGCGCTCCTCGCTCTTGCTGGTTGTGATCGCTACAATGTCCCGATCCAGACACCTGCATGCTCAATTAGTTACCGCCAATCTTGAGAGGTTTCTAGACACCGTCTAAGCCCCAAAAGAAAAGCTGTCTTCATAAGTGACTCTGAGAGTTGCTTACCACCGTAGCGCGATATCACCCTCAGAAACACCATATTTCTTAGAAAGCTCGGCGTAGACCTCATCCACGGGGCCCGGACGAGCGGCCGTGAGAGCAGAGAGTGGCGAGTATGCGCTGATGGCGATGCCTTTCTTGCGGCAGAAGTCCACTACGTCACGTTGCTGCAGATACGGATGGAACTCAATCTGGTTGATGGCTGGTACGACCTTGGCTGTCTCGAGGATGATCTCGAAGTCCTCTACTTCGAAATTGGAAACACCAATCGATCGTGCTTTGCCTGCAGTTTGAACGGCCTCCACTACGACGTCGGATGTTAGTAGATCTGTTGCTCGTGAGGTATGGGGGAGATACATCGCATTTGCGCTAATGCGGTGTCTCCAAACATTCTAATGCAAACGAGAAATGGGACTCAACGTTTACTCACTTTGTGACCAGATCTTCTGCAGACCCTGTGGTGAGCCGGCCGAGAAAGGTACGTGTACCAAATACTGATCAACATAGTCGATACCAAGCTTCGAGAGCGAGGTGTCGAGTGCCGCAGCCACGTCTTGGTTTATAGTTCCGACTACCTTGGTCGTGATATATAGCTTTGAGCGGTCCACGCCCGAGGCCTTGATGCCAGCACCTACGCCGCTTTCATTCTGGTAACCTACGAAATGTGAATGAGCGTTTGCTGCTTATAAACCGTGGTATTATCATGTGGCACGAGGACTTACATTCGGCACAGTCAAGGTGATAATAGCCATTGTTGATAGCCAGAATAGTGGCCTTGATCATGTCCTCATCTTTGCCTCTAAAGTTGGCAGTGCCGAATCCGTCTTCAGTTTCAAAAGTTAGCAAAGTTTCCTCTTGCAACTAACTTTCCATGATATTGTATACTGTGGCAGTTTGGAAGGAAGGCTTTGCATCCCAACATTGACCGGAAGCGAATTCTAATGAAACTCACATGCTAGCTGAAGTACAGGAAATCATTCGTTAGTAAACAAGTACTATTAAGGGTATGGGCAACGTACCACAGGGACCTCATGTCCGTCATTCAATTTGAGTGTGGGGACCGGAGCCATTGTGAAAGATGCTAACCAACTCGTCGAATGTTACTTTTTTTTCTTTTTTTTCTTGAGTGCAGACGGACGCTCTGTGGCCAAACTATGATCACTGGCCTGTCTCGAAGATAAGAGGAAGTCAGAAGCGGATATTTATGAAGAACACCTACTTGTTGTTGGTTCCGTATAAGCTACCGTATTCTGCTTAATAAAGCATGAGGGCTAACGTCATTCCCCCGCCTCCGGGGCCTTCGGTATTTACGGCTACTAATTCTGGACATACGGTTACGGCCCATAATTCGCTCTCCAACTTGCTCCTCAAAGAGTGTGCACAGTTCCCTTGCAGCCAACACAAGTTTTGATGCGAGCTTGCGAGCTTACTATCTAACCAGACTTGGAGATAGTAGAAGATGTGATTGGATCATGGCCTTAGCATACCCAGCACTACTGTCGAGGAGATTTCAGTCTAGAGCGATGTGTATGTATAATTCTCTTGATATTGCGTTCTAGATATGTCTAACGTTAACAGGTGATTCGACAGTTAGCCTGCACTATATGACCTGGCAATGAAGGCAGCGCGAGATGGATCCGAAATTGGAATGGAAACTTCCCCTGGCCGGAAAGGATCTTGAAAGAGGAGGTTTGCTGCTGTTCGACTGCTACGCCAGAAATCATGTTAGATGCGGAGAGAGAGAGCGATCTCACGATGCTTTGCGACACTCGACAAGTCTGGCTTATGATTCGATGATAAGTAGGTATGTGTACGCTCGAAAACCCCAACGGATGCGGTTGCATCTTTTACTAGTATATACGAACGCATCTCATTATATCATTGGCCAAGATTGAGCTTGCTTGAACTTAGCCCCCGATAGAAGACGGACTTAATAACATCACATGTCTACTAGATATTACGCCGTATATGAGCTGACAAAGAAATCAAAGTTTAGTAAGGTATATATGGAGGTAAGTCCAACGGGTACTGCCGGGCTGCACTAACGGGAATATCGCATACCCGTCAATCGATAAGCATCAAACCAGCACCTAGAAATTCCCAAGGGTCAGCCAGTGACGTCGAGCTACGCTGATAAGGTTCAGCAAGCAACCCTGTTGCCTGTGATTTTACACATTAAACTTAACCTTCAAGCTCTTTTCACTGACAACCACGCAAAATCTGGTCGCCTCGGATACCAAGTAGAATTCGAGATGGTATAGACAACAACTTATAAGAAGAGCGAAAGTCTACCGTCCGTGCTCAGGGCTTAAATGCCTAAGACACCGTCTCACTTCCACTTCTAGTAACCATTACCATCAACCTCTTCACATCCGCCAAATTACATTAATCGAAGACAAACCCATCTAATGGGCGTTGATCACTATGAGTGAACTACTCGATTACCTGCTACAAAATGACCAGAATTTCCGAAAGTAAGTCAACTCCCATCTCTAAACTAGAAAACGCCATTGTTTCATTGTTTACCCACAAGATGTGTCACATGCTAATCCGAACTCCACAACCAGTTCCCGCCTACCCTCCCTCTACTCAGATTTCCGTCCCCAGCGGACCCTGAATCCCGATGGCTTCGCAGCCAACGTATCCGCCTGGAAGCGCGGGCTCTCCAACGCCGCACTAGCCGGTCACGCGCCCTCGAAATCACCCTCGCGGAACCACCTCACCCTCGAGCTCGACGATGCCTTGCTCCGCGCCCTCGAGAGCAAACAGTTCGGCCGGCCACTGGCCCTGGGCACCGTATTGCAAGAGGCGTTGGCGGCCGGAGAGATGATCCCATTACCTCAGTTCCTGAGGGCCACGCAGAGCATCTATCATAAGTCGTGGGGAAGCATACCCTGGGCTGTGGCAGGCTGGGCTTTACGACAGGTTGGAATTGCAGGCGGACCGGGCGATAGCATGCCGAAAGGGCAGGTGGTAGTCATCCAGAATTTAGAAGTGGTCGCGAAGGCCTTCGCAGACGCAACAGCGGACCAGACGACGCCTTTCGAACGCATCTTCTCGCGGACGCATTTCCGCCGGACCTTCGAGACAAGCCTGATACAAGGACAGAAGCTCTCGGACGCCGACTTCGACGTCCTCGTCAAGTATCTATCGCGAGATAAAGGGGTGTTGGTCGCGGACGGAAACACAATACGGATCCGCGACCCTTCTGAAACGAACACGATATCCGCAGAGGATTCCGCGATCGCCTCCCTCAAAGAATTAATGGAGGACCTCACGCGACAAACAGAGATCCTCAGCAAGCGCGTCGACGAGCTGAATGTCGCCGCCATGGACGCTGTTCGTAGGAAGAACCGCGTCTCGGCGCTCGCGGCGCTCAAGTCGAAGAAGATGACGGAGAACAACCTCGCCACGCGGCACGCGACATTAAACCAGCTAGAAGAAGTCGCGGCCAAGATCCAGCAGGCGGCTGATAATGTCCAGCTCGTTCGCGTCATGGAGTCCAGCACGGGGGTCCTGCGCAGTCTTAATGCGCAGGTCGGTGGTGCCGATAGAGTTGATGCTGTATTAGATGATCTGAGGGAGCAGATGGGCGAGGTCGACGAGGTGGGTAATGTTATTGCTGAGGTCGGCACTGTTGTTGATGAAGGAGAGGTCGATGATGAATTTGAGGCTCTGCTTGCTGAGGAGCATAAGAAGGAGGAAGAGGCGGAGCGTGTCAAGAAGGACGCCAAAGAGGCGGAAGAGACGAGACGCAAACTTGCTGAGCTTGAGAAACTTGGTCCTACGCCTGCTGGTATTGCAGAGGGGGAGAAGCGACCGCTTACGCCTGTCACGGCGGCGGCGAATGTGCTTGATAGTATGCACTTAGAGGCCAATTAGAGATTGGATTAGACGACACAGACACAGAAGCAGAAGCAGAAGGATATCCCGGCGTCATGAACATAGCGGCACAGCAGCATAGCATAGCAATTTTATTGGACTTATAATAATAATATCTGTATCAGCACATGATGTGTCTACCTATATATATTCATAGCATATACTTCGTATAGTACAGTACAGTACATTTCATAGCGTAACTGATTAGTATTATTATCGCTTTTTCTCGAATATGCTCAGAGATCATATCATGTAGGTACTGGTTCGCTTTCCTTTCCTTCCTCTAATGGTTTTATCGTAGGCGGATCGCCGACAGAAACGCCTACTATCCGTTCTGTATCTAGTAACACTAGCGTATCTGACACTGTCGGCTTTACTGTCTTGCTATCTTCATCTGAGATATTTATCGTCTCGTTTTTTACGCCGTTTTCCTTCCCACAGCCTCCCTCGTCAGGTTTAGTGACCTGCGCCTGCGCCCGCGTCCGGCGCGCATTGGCGATGAGATCTTTGAACGAAGTATCGTGCTTGGAGGCCCAAGCGGCGCCGTCGAAGTCCTTGTCCTTGATCTGGGCCCCCGTGTTGGCGGCGCGAGACCCCGTCGGCGCCCGCGAGCCCAGTGTACGTTCCCAGACGTCGAGGTCGTGAAGCAATTCGGCGCGCCGCCGCGGACGCTGGGAGTCGCAGTTTGCGTTCCAGATCATGACCCACTCGCGGTGCCGGCGCTCTAGCATCCCTCGATTCCCGGTCGTCGAGAGGCCTTGTTCGATGAGTTCTTTCTTCAGCTGGGCCTCTTTGAGCATGGAGTAATTGATTGCTGGTAGGCGGTCGGGAGGCGGCTGAGGCTTGTTGTTGGATGGAAATGTGGAAGAGGAGGATGAAGGGGCGAAGACGCTTGTTAGGCTCGTTGATTTGGAGGGATTGCGACGTATTGGTGGCGTAGGATCTGGCTGTGGCTCGCCTGGACACGAGGTATCAATATGTCGATCGACCTGGACGGCCTTCATGCGCCGCCAGCAGATGGGGCACGCGACTAGCCCATCATCAGGCTCGACGGGGGTCGGCTCGGGGTCAGGGACGTGAGCTTCCTGGCGGGCCATCTCAGCCGTGGTCTCGATGCTCCGCGTCTTGCTTATGCGTGCAGACGAGCGTAACCTCTTGCTTGAGCGTTGCTGCTGGCTACTACTTGAAGGCTGCTCGTCTCCATCATCCATAATCATGTCGTCTGTCTTGCGCTTCGAGGCCTCTGTCCAGGTAGGTGGTGCGGGAGGCGGTTTGCGCGCAAACTCGAGCACGGCGGATCGGGTCTGTGTGAAGGCGGCGACGACCTCCTCCATGGACCAATTACTCCGCAGCTTCATCTCCTGTTCGCCTGCGCGGCAAAGAGGGCACTTCCCGTCGGCGGAGAGGGCGCGGCGGATGCATAGCGAGCAAAAGGTATGGTTGCATGAGGTTAGCATGGGCGTCCTGTAGAAGTCCTTGCATATCTGACAGCGCAGGGCGGCCTCGACAGCTGAGAGACCCGACAGAGGCGTGGCCAGCCAGTCGGTCGAGTCGGCGACGCTGTCGAAGCCGTCGTTGTTCATAGCGAATGTTACAGCAGCGGAGCGTGGTGTGAGTGATAGTTGGCGTGCACGCGATGTTGATGTCGGCGAGGGTCTTTCCTAGATTATAGACAGGTTGGTGTGCTCCGCCCCGAATAGTGCCCTCAGCCTTTCGTCTCTGTTGGAGTTTGTTCGACTCGACAATGTGTGAAAGGCTTCTCTGAGGTCGTCGAGGCAGGCGTTTCTAGTGGCGTTTAGACGCGCCTGCCCAACGGTGCACCTGCTGCAGTAGGGACCTAACAAGCCTAAAACTTAATTAAAGACCCATAATGACGGGTACATAAAGTAGCAGGGATGGCACCTGTAGATAGCTGTGCCCCACCACTTAACGCGTCCTTGCAACGCGCTCTGTACTTACACTATCTGTACCATAATTTCTGGCCTCATCAACTCAGATACCCAGCCAGCAAATCAGAGACAGAGAGCTGTCTTCGCTGGATCTGAGGTTCTCTATTTCCTCATCTCTTTCACCAGTGCTCACTTGAGTTTCTTCAATATGGAAGACTACAAACAATACCTGGCTCAGAAACTTCTGACCGAGGACCAGCTCGTGAGTTTCATTCAATTCGAAAATGATGAGATTCTTAACTGCTAACCCGCCGCCAAGGTCACATACCGGTTGCTAAGCCGAGCTTTAGGAGTCCATGTGAATCTTGCGAAGGAGTGAGTATGCTTTTTGTATTGCGACTATGGTGTCGTTGGAGTTGGGGCTAATAAATTGCAGAATGCTTTACGACTTTCACAAATGGCAGAACGACAAACGCCCTGGCTCCCTGCATGCCACTTATATCATCTATGGCATCAAGAGCAGGCCGGCGCAGCCAGATGGAGACGTTGAGATGACGGACTCGCAAATGTCTGAGGACACAGACACTCCACTCTCTGATCTGGTGCCCGCGTATACGCTGTCTCTAGTAGCCCAAGAACAGCTCGAAGGTGAGTCTGAGCTGAACAGATTCAATGAAAGTAAGGCATGAAAATTAACATATGTTATAGAGACTTTATCACAATACACCGAGGTTGCTTCCATTCATGTCTATAGCTTAGAACCTCATCAACTCAAGGACCTTCAACTTCTCTCCGACACATCACGACAGGTCCTCGAGCTCAGCAAAACAAATAGTGCTCCTAATCCCAGCAAAGTCTATGGCACCATAGCCAACCCGAACGTGCGTAGGAGAGAGCGCGGACGCCCAATCCCCATAGCACACGCACCCCCATCTAAACCTGAACCAAAGGCCCCTATCAAGCAAGAAGCAAAGCCTGCTGCAGCATCTACCGTCAAAGATGAACCCAAACGAAGCTTGAAGCCAGCACCTGCGCCCGCAAAGAAGCCGGCGCCTGCCGCCTCTTTGAAGCGTCAAGGATCCTCGGGTATCGGCCAGATGTTCGCCAAGGCAGCCGCGAAACCCAAAAAGCCAGCGGCCAAAGCTAGCGATTCAGCCACAGCAAGTGGTGCAGAGGACAACAAAGCTACGGGGGCTCTATCTGACGATGGAGAGGATGACGCGGAGCCAATGGCGGACGTCAAGCACGAGGACAGCGAGGCCCGACAAGCGCGTAAAGATCGCCAGGCTGGGCTCCGACGCATGATGGAGGAGAGCGACGAAGAAGAGGAGAAGGAGAAGGAGGAGAGTCCCGAGGCGGATCCGATGGATGAGGAGCCTGAGCCCGAGCCCGAACCTAAGGCCGAGGAGCCGGCCGAAGTCGTAGCAAGCGCGAGCGGGGGCCGTCGCCGGGGACGCCGTCGCGTCACACGCAAGAAGCAGATCATGGATGAGAAGGGCTACCTTGTCACTATCCAGGAGCAGGGCTGGGAGTCCTTCTCTGAAGACGAAGCGCCGCCTCCGGCACCGAAGCCTAAGTTTCAGCCTACTGTTAAACCGGAGCCCGCTGCGAAAACGAAGAAGGGTGCTGCTAGTAAGCCGGCTCAGGGGAATATCATGTCTTTCTTCTCGAAGAAGTGAGATAGGACAATCATTTAGGGTGCTATGTATGAGTGATAAAAGAGTGTAGGTAAACGATTATGCGTGGTAATTAGATACCTAATGTTAGAAGTTTTCCACAAGTAATTGATATCTCTAGCACTTGAAAATGCTGTACTATCTGCATGTCTCTTTGGTATAACCGAACATTGCTCTCTTGATATTAAGCACAAAACTATTATTTTAAAAATCGCATACAGGAGAACTCCGGTGCTGTAGACTTGATCTGCGTGCTAATAAAAATTTTCCTAGTGTCAAGAATAGGGGCCGTGTGAAGAAGACATTTCGTAGGCTCTGGGTTTACACCACCTAAACATTAACCAATTTAAATAATTCAACACGTCTTCGCCAACCCAGCAGCGTCAAGCAACGTATTAAGATCTCTCAGCAATTTCTCATCTTCGTAGCTGAAAGCCCTTGTGATTAGCCGGGTTATATCAAGTGAATCAATCTTTCTGAGAAAACATATAATCTGATCATGTATGTAGAACAAGGAAGAAATGAACTCACATCCGTCCCACAAGCTGCAGCGAAACAGGCGCGCCGATATATCCCTCGACACCATGCTGCTGCCACAAAGCATAGTTATACCGATCTGACTCGCTCACAGGCGAGTAGTTTGCTGGGTACTCGTATGCCGCGTAGTCGCCGCCGACTTTGACGCCCGTGGGGAATGAGATGGCGGGATAGTTTAGGAGATTCCACTGTGGTGTGTATGGGTTAGTACTGCCCCTTTTCTTGTGTGTTGTTGCCGCACGGATAGGGAGAAGTATGGGATTAGGTGCGGTCGGTGCTAACTACATAAGGGGCTCAGACAAGCTTGACTGGTTCACCTACCTGTGATGTATATCCCCAGTACCGGGAAGTCTCGAGCTTGGGCGCTACCCCTGGACCGGCGGGACAGAGGATCACGTCGACGCCTCGCTCGTTCCAGAGGGCTGCGTAGGAGGTCCGGTAGGTGTCGCGCTCTTGGTGGGCTTGCCAGAGCGTTGGGATCCTGGGGATTTGTTAGATTAGAGTCCAAATCATTGAGTTTCTTTTACTCTGTAGTCATGAAGTATTCGTGTGCACAGAGTTTGAGAGTACATGTAGAAAGATTGTTACTCACGTGTGATGTTGTACATGCGGATTATCAAGGAGAATCCATTTCGACAAAGGCATCCAGGGCTCTCCAGACATAGCAATAGCCTCCTTTTCTTCAGCGCCTCCGTCACAGAAGTACAACTTGGCCTAGACAACAGTCAGTCAGTGTCAGCTACATATAGAATCTCTTCGTATCCGTAGTCTTCGAGCCACGCAGACGAAACGAACCACCAAAGTGAGGGAGGGAAGTAAATGAGAGACGTACGATAATCTCCCACGCCAAATCATGCTTCCAACACTCCCAATCCACAACCTCGACCTCACCACTCTCCCTCAACTTCTCCACAACCCTTGACAAGGCAGCCATAATAGGCGGATGAGGACGCACGACACCATCATCCCAGATAACCCCGACCCTCAACTTCCTCTCCCTCTTTTTTATCTCTTCCTCCCGCCACGGAATCGCCACAAGACTAGGCTCCACCAGCCACGGCCGCGCACTCAGCACCGTCTTAACAAAAAGAGAGATGCCTTCTAGACTGGTAGACAAAGGTCCGATGGTGCCGAGAATGGACTCGGACCCCGCCATCGTCGCGGACCATCCGCCCACCGGCAAACGGGGCGCTGTGGGCTTGAAGCCGAATATCCCGTTATTGGCGGCTGGCGAGCGGATCGAGCCTCCGATGTCTGTGCCGATTCCGAGGATGGAGCCCCGGGACCCTATTAGGGCGCCTTCGCCGCCTGATGAGCCGCCCGCGGTGAGGGTTGTGTTGTGGGGGTTTACTGTCGTGCTGTGCAGATGGAGAGGAACGGAGAATTCGTTAGCTGGGGTTTGTAGACTTTCCGCTATTCCTCTCTCTCTTTCTATATATAATAGTCCGCTCTTGCAGTAGAGACTGCTGCCGATATGCTCAGGAAGCAAGAAGAAATTCGAGATGAAAATCAACAACACAACAACTTACCCATACAAATTACTGCTCGTCTCAAGATGCATAAGCGTCTGCGGCTGCGTAGTCCGCACGTAAAACACGGCTCCCGCATCCCACAGAATCTGCAATATATACGCATTATCCTCAGGGACCCTGCCCACCCAGCCCACGAAGCCCGCATTTAGATCGCACCCCTTGATCCCGATGTGCTCTTTAATACTAATCGGGACGCCGTGCAGGGGACCGACTGGCTTCCCGTTATTCGCGAGGTACGCGTCTAGCTCTGTCGCCCTCTTCACTGCTTTTGGAAGAAGCTCTGTCACGCAGTTCGTAAGCTGTTGGGCCAGCCCGGCCCGTCGCATGAAGGCTTCGATCACGGCCTTTGCGCTCCAGTGGCCTGATGCTAGCTTCGGGATTAAATCTTCTATGTTTGAACTTGTGATTTCTATCTCCTCCGCTGTCAGTATCGACTCGGCGACGCGCGTTGTGTCGAGGGGTATGTCTGCTGGTAGATCTGGAAGAGGCGGGTTCAATGATGCTATCGTGGCATCTCGATGTCTTTGGCGATCTGCGGCTACCTCTTGCCAACTTGCGCCGGAGGCTATTGTTACTGTGGCTTTTGGCATGGTATTCGGGTTATATTTGCGTTCACAGTAATGAGATATCTACATGCGCTCACGCGACCACACTTGTCGTCCACAAGTATGACATTGGATAGTCCACAGCAATTTAGGAAAAACAACAACATCATGGCTGAATATATATATAATCGGGCGGGGAAACCGGCCTGGTCAATGAGTGTGGCCTCATGTATGTGATACTGCATGTGCACGTCTGCAATAGATAACTTGGGGACGGCAAATGGCGCCGTGGGGGGTCATTGATAACAAACAAGATTAAGGGCGGTTTAGTTCCCCGTCTGCGAGTATGTGGTTATCGACACCCGATCTGACGTCCCGCCTGTGCTCTTTGGAGATACTTACCACTATTCTTCTAATGCGGCTTAGAAATCTAAATGCTAACCGGAGCCTCCGTATCGGATCGATCCCGGGATCGACATTATCAGATAGCCAATCCCCACTACAGCTGCTTAGTACAACTATAAGCCTGTTCACCGAAACACGAAAATTCAAGGGACTGTTACCGAATGCAGTGTTACGATCAGATGATGTTCTAATCATGTTTTCTGTCATATGGTATGCTTATAAAAACTGATATCTTTGGGTCGGTCGGTACCGGGCTGTTTCCCACCTTGTGAGAGACCGGTATCAATCACAATGGAAGAGATAATGGTTGAATCTAATCTTTGGTTGATCCCAAGATATCATGAGCGGGTCTAGATGGATAGTGAGTTTTAGCTCATCGGAAGTCAAATCTTTAGTCATGTATTAAAGCAAACTTAATCACAGAATGGAGGCGCTCAGGAAAGAGGATAATGCGATTGGGGACTGCCACATGCACTTCGTTGTTACTGAGGTTTTGAGTTTTGGTTGAAGTTCATGCTATAGCCGCCTGTCTTTTCGTCCTTTACCATTTGGAAATTGTCGGTGCTGAGGCCGAAAGGCTTCAATATGCCATTACCGAGCTAGCGAGTTGAAATCAGTTGTTAGAATTCCGCTTGGCTATGTCACCAGAGACGCGAGAAGGACTGTGACACTTACATCCTTAAGCTTCCCCCACATCTCGCTCATCTCCTTCTCTTGCGCTGCTTTGACCCTAGGTGGGAGTGATCGCAGCTGCGTTCGGACGATTTTCTCATCTGCGCTACTCAGGTTCGTCATGGTGGAGAGGATCTTGTAGTCTTCTTCGGCGCCCGATAGATTGGACCACCCGCCGAGCTCACTCCTCGCCCGAGCACGACGCATCAGGGCCTTGGCCTTGATCCTCAGTATGTCGTCCTGTCGTTTACGAGCGGCCTTTTGGGCCTCTGTCTCATCATGCATGACAGCTGGGGCGCTTTTCTGGGCCCCAGCACTGACGATCTCCTCCTCCGGCTCGTCCTCCTCGTCGTCTTTCTTGATGTCCTCACTGGATTCCTTAGTGGATTCGAGAGCCGCCTTCTCGGCGCGACTCAAGCTTTCCAGCGACTCGGTGGCACTCTTTATAGCTTCCTTGTACTGTTCGAGTTTCAGATGGCAGGCGGCGACGTTGGACTTGAGCACAGCTAGCTCGTAGTCGAGATAGTGAGGGCAGATGGCGGTGGCCTCTTCATATCTGTTGATGGCATTTTCATATTTGGCAGATGAGAAGAGGGCATTGGCTTCCGATTTCTTCTCGTTGGATTCGTTTAGTAGACTCTGCAACACAGACAGACGGTTAGCATGGAAGGGCAATGAGCCGGAGCGTCGGGATGATGCATGTACATGCCGCTTCTTCTTCTGGTGGGAATCTTGGAGGCGATGTTGACTCGTCGTCGTCCTCACTAGGAGGATTCTCGCCCTTAGCGGGATCGACCTTTATCTTCTCCTTCTCGTGAGGTATGGGTGACTGAGGCATTGTGTTGATTTGTTGTCGTTTATTGTTGTTGTCGAGCGGGCATACAATTTACAGTTGGGAAATTTGGGTCCTATCTGCGTCATCAGATGCTAAAGCGAACCAGCGGTTTGGTACCTTTTACAGGTACCTCCTTAGCGCTACCAGCTATCCGGCGGGGCTTACCCCTGGCCCGCTCTAACTGTTGGCCGTAACAGTCATCGATGGTGGGGTTTCAATGTTACCGGCCGCGGGGGTATATGCCCCTCCATCAAAAAGTTTAAGACGACTGGAAGTACTCGACTTGAACCTTAGTAGGGGCCGTCTGTGATAAATATCGAGCGTGCTTAGGTATTTGTACTGATACCCGTTCAAACAACAATTAACTCCTAAGTGAGCACCTGAACGCCAAACACATATCTTTAGATTGTTGCACCTTACTCCTACAAATAGCCATGCCTGCTCGCACTGAGTAAGTGATGCATCTCAGAGAAGTTATTGATTCGTTTCTCGGTGGATGCTATTGTTATAGCCCGAGCTGATGTGGCCGCCATTCCAGCTTTCCCCCTGTGAGGGCTTGCCTCTTTGACATGGATGGTCTGCTACTCGATACCGAAGACATCTACACTCTATGCATCAACATCATCCTGGAGAAGTACGGGCGCTCCAACCTCCCATGGTCCATCAAAGCGCGCCTACAGGGCCGGCCGGGCCCCGAAGCGAACGCTCTATTTCATGACTGGGCCAAGCTGCCTATCTCCGAGTCTGAATACATGACCGAGTACGGCGCCCTGCAACAGAAGCATTTCCCAGAGGCCAAGCCGCTACCCGGCGTCGAGTTACTACTGGCCAACCTGGGACGGACCCGATGGTTCGAGAAGCCCAAGGCTCAGGGACAAGGCCACCGAGTACACATCGCGCTCGCCACCAGCAGCAATTCCAAAAACTTCGCCGTGAAGACCAACAACTGGACTGAACTGTTTGCAGTCTTCGAGTCACACCGACGTGTCCTCGGCGACGATCCCCGCATCAAACCCGGTCGCGGAAAACCTATGCCCGACATCTACCTCCTAGCACTCAAGACTATCAACGAAAGTCTTCCTGAGGGAGAAAAGCCCATCACTCCCGAAGAGTGCCTGGTATTCGAAGATAGTGTACCGGGGGTGGAAGCTGGCCGGAGAGCTGGCA
Source organism: Xylaria curta (assembly GCA_022495235.1). Classification (NCBI taxonomy): domain Eukaryota; kingdom Fungi; phylum Ascomycota; class Sordariomycetes; order Xylariales; family Xylariaceae; genus Xylaria; species Xylaria curta. The sequence goes on from MU375974.1 coordinate 52,408, forward strand.
TGCGCGTCGTGTGGGCTCCGCATCCCATGCTGAAGAAAGAGCTTGAAGGTCGCGAAAAGGACATATTAGCAGGGCGAATGGGCGAAGCTGGCGAAGTCGATCTTCATCAGCTGGGTGAACATGATGACGGCTGGGCCGATTATTACCCCGATCTCTTAAATTTCCCTTACGACAAGTACGGAATCGTGGTACCGCCAGCAGAAGTTGAATTAGACCCCTCGATGAAGGAGGACTTGAGCGAGGATATCGTGGCTAAAGATTCCTGAACGTTCGCAGTAAACTTGCTAGGCCAAAGAGTTAGATATGAGACATGGAAACGTACTCCCTATGAGGCGAGACGATGGGCATCAGAACATGATTAGACTCCAAAAAGGAGATGACGCTGAACGCAGTTTGTTCAAGCTTATAGACCCTGAAGAGTGTCGCTTACTTAATGCGATAATCGGTATCAATATATGTCCCAGAGGCTGATTTTCCCATCCTTGCTCCCGGCGGCCAGCCAGTGTGCTTCTTTAGCCATCTTGATCCGCCTGTCTTTGACACTGAGTTCTCCCGGCCTGCTGGCAGTAGCTATGGCCGTTTCCTTATTTCCCGTGGCGATAGCGTCATTGGAGACCGTGGTCTTTTGTTCGGTTTCGTTTTTCCTGGGTTCATCTTGCGAGTTATCGAAAGCATGTTTCTGGCCAACGTCTAGCACGGAGAAAGCAGCGGCGTAACAACCTACATCGTGCCATTTGAGCACAGCCAACTCTGTCATTGTTTTGGCTGCATACACGCGGACTTTGGAATCCCAACCGGCCGTAGCAAATATTCGCCCGTCCGAGCGGATCTGTAAAGCTTGCTGTCCCGAGTGTTTAGTGTTGATTATTTTTAACGGCGAGGACGCCACTTCCGTGACCTTCTTTGGTAAGCCGCGTGGCTGAGTCTCAGATCCTGATGTAGATGCAGGCCCTGTCTCGGATTCTTCCGTTCTCTTAAATCCCGGAACGGGCCGCGTGGAGGAATTCGCGTCAGGAATTGGGTGTTTCGCAATTATAGCGTCAGCGCCAGATGTAAGAAAATATTCCTTATCAGGAGCAAAATCAAGTGATAGTATCGGTTCTTTATGCGCTTGATATTTATAAAGAATATCCCAGGCGCCGCCGTGTCTACGCCGCGCCACGATAGCCAGGCCATTTTCATAGCCGGCTAAAAGAATGAGTGATTCACGTCGCCAGAAAAGAGAGAGCGCCATCACCATTCCCTTCTGCTCCGTTTTACTTCCCAGGTGCACAGTACTCAGCCGGTTCCGACTCGGTAAATGGAAGATGTCGACCTGGGTCTACGTTTAGATCTTATCTCTCTTGTGTTACATGCACTTGGCCGATAGGGGTATTGAACTCACTGCCTCTGTCGCCAGTGTATTGGGCACGGCAACAAGCAACTCATCGGACACGGCTAGATCCACGTCTTGCTTTGGCGAGCATTGTGCGAAAGAGCAGAAATTCATTGTGTTGATTTCCAGAATATGTAGAATCCAAGGCTGTGGGCGCTCAGGCGCAGACTCATCTAGAGGAAGGTCGGTGCTCAACCTAGCCTCATCTTCGGCCGCGAGTTTCCAAACGATCAGACGATTATCTCTCCCTTCCCTAGAGATAGAGACGATGAATATTCAGCCCTTCCTCAATGCCAACGTAAATACAAAATGCCCGAGGAGAAAACCTACGTTACGACCTTGTCGTCACCCCAGCCAGATATTCCCAGTATGGCACTGGTATGGGCGCGCCAAACGGCCCGGGGTCTCATGATTGTGAGGTCCCATAATACCACGAAGCCATCCGCATCACCGGATGCAAGTCGCTCGTTGTGTCTTATGAAAGTGGTGACATGCACCTGAGTGCCATGGCCTCGAAGTATAGCCTTGGGCTGTGCTACCTCTTGTTGTGGCATACTGAAGAGTCGTGCGTTTCTTAGTAATAAATCAATCCTATCAAATTCCTAGCATGCCAACGAGAGTGACAGTACGAAGTACCTACTAAGAGGTATGATATGACAAGCTTGGCTGAGATGGTGCTAGTGTAACAGTCGCTAGAACTTGCCCAGGTTGTGGTTGCCTTCTGATGTTCCTGATTTCGAGTGGGGGCGCTGACGGCATGTAATTATTTGACAAATCGGAATTGTTCCACCGGCCCCCGGTTCCTCTACGTTCATTCTATCTTACTTAGAATACCGTGAGTATCGGGGACGGTACTGACATCGTGAGGTAAGCTTTATTACCTGTGCACCAATGCAGAGACCCGTTACACCCCAAATTTACCTACGTGGAATACGATCTGTCATTGTTTGCTCTTATCACCTCATTTGAGAATCAATGAAGGAGGTTGCACCACGTCAACCTCAGTTTAGAAGGAAGAAGAATGCGAGCAGACACATGGCGTGCAGACATCGTTGACACAAGACGAATGCATAGGACCAGCGTGCAGTCCAAACCCCGGAATCTCCCCGCATTTGTCGATGCATTGAACTTCCCTGGTCTGCGGTGCATAGCGTGTCAGACCAAGTCGGCGGGGAGAGTCGCGAGAAGTAAGGGCCATACGGCCGCAAGACTGGAAACAAGCGCGGTCCCACTGCGCTGGGAACAATATAAGCTCTGACGGCATGGATGCTAGTAAGAATTAGAGCAAGCTGGAGATCTCGAAAATTTGCAGGTGGGATACAATCGAAGCTACCATTGCATTTGGGTTTTATGCAAACACCTCAAGCCCAAGCCACTCAGGTTCTAGAACAAAACAGGCACGTGCATATCTACCGTTCGCAGCCTCGGCAGCTTGCTTGCCTCTCAATCTATGGCTTGGCCTATTTCACAATTGCGGGGGAAGACGGTCTATCAGAAACAAGCCTCAACTTGTCAACTATTCGCCGGTACTGTCGATCAGTTGCCGGGGTAGGTGGAAACAAACGGCTCAGCCCTTCGGGTGCAGTCAAACCGAGCCGGGTTGCAACCGGAAGAAGGCTTACATAAAGACCATGACATCTGCGCCCATCTCTATGTGACCAACTTTGAGAGGCAACCCACCTAAACTAAGCACACTAATGCCAGTGCTATCCACGGGAAGTCGTGGTTTAGAACCCAACAGGCTGGGCTCGAGCGCCTAAGCCATAATAAGGCTCGAGAGCAAAAGCAATTAATCGTACCATGTACGCGGAGCATCTGTCATCCGATGGGCAAGGCGCGGCTAATCATAGGGCGAAACGGCACCCAGGCGATACCATCCGGAAATGATTACTGATGAAAGAAACATGGATAGAATCGGCATCCAATGAAACGATATACACCATGGCGCGATTTCTACTGTCACCGGTAGGGTTCCTGTCAGTGCAACTCGGCTGATATCCGGACGTAAGTATACCTGACCCAGATTCCTACTGTCCAGAACCCGAAAGAACAAAATTGCGACACGGCGGCATAGTATATCGTAGTGTACAGTAAGTTTGTAAGACATCGTCCCTCTTTCAGGGGTCGGAAACCTAAGTGCTACGAAGCAAGTGAAGCCGAAACTGGGGGCCCGCATTGGTTTAGTCGGGTCACAGCATTGCCAGGGATCCCCTGCCATTTCGCTGTTCCAGACACCAAGAAAGTCAAGCCATAACCAAAATAGCTTGGGCGTTCCGCGCAGCGCGCCAGTTGTTTCCTTGATTTCTACCTCCGGGAATTACAACCTGATAGATCGTTCTACAGCTCGCTACAGTACCTGCTATCTCACACGAGTCATGGCTGGTACAACACGATCCAATACGGTATTCTTATTTCTATGTGGTCTTGGTCTTACCGGCCCCGAGCGTAAGCCACAATGATCTAATCTTGTCATCAAGGCCTCAGGTAACCGAGTCCCCAATGCCCGTTCCTGGACATTGGGCGGGGAGGCCGTCCACGCACCATACAGGTAGCGATACTTACACTACATATGCATTCCAGATAACTGTACATGATGTTACCAGAAACAGGCGAGCTCGGCATCATCAGCTAATCTTTTGGCCGTGATTACTTAGTAGACAATTGTGAAATATAATTCCTCTCTTTCGTCCTGGGCGGTGATTGGCGAATGCCACGAGCGGGCAAGCGCCACAGTCCATCCGATCTTGATACCTTCTCATCAATCCCCTGCTCGGGATCTGACCCATGCCCAGGACCACGCCCATTTATTTATTAGGGTCGCCAGGGTATCGTTGTTTGTTGCTCGTGCGCTAGACTACCTACTACTGTATGTATGCTAGTCTAACGGGAGTCCAGTAAGGCACGTTGGTAGCGCAGCAATTGTGAAGCTGATCCCTAGATTCTCATCGGCGCCATACTCAGGAAAACAAACCATCTTCACCTTACCAGGCATATGCACATACATATCGCCTCTCTGCCAGCATACATACTAAAAGAGACCCACCGTTCAAATAACTCGCAGGTATCGCGTCGTCGACAACAAGGTCTTGATCTGCTCACCCAGAGCTTTCAGCAGGTCGACGGTAGCCCTCGCTCCTGAGAATCAACACATCCGGCGCGTATTGCTTCCTGGATCTTCGAATTGTGCTTAACTTTCAGCAGTCGGAAGAGTCTCTTCTATCAGCGCCCCGTGTCGACTCTTCTCTGCATGTCTGTATGTATACTACAGTACTGGCCTCTAATGTTAATTTTTGGTCCTTGACTTTTCCGGACGTGTGAATCTTGGCAACTTCATATGAAAGCAGTAGCATTGATACAATATCTGCTTTTGAGCTCATACTACCTCTTCGCCTGGTCATACATGAACTACACCAGTTGTAGTCGCTAAGCCGAGTTCTCGCCCCTGGGCCCACTCACGCTTTCGCTTAGAGCTCTGTGTCGTTCTGTCTCTCCGGGGACATAGTCGTAGCTCTGGCGGTAGCTGACGCCGCCTTGCCGAACACCATCATCCTGGCCCGAAAATTGGGCGCGACTGCGCTGCCCGCCCATCAGCATGCGGAGCGGTCCTTGCCGCCGCGAACCGTTACTAGCGGCTTGGGCATTGAGCATTTCGAAACCTCATTGTCGCAGAGGGGGAAATCGTTCAAATTGGGTGCCCGAAAGCCTAAGATGGACAGGAAAGGTCCTGAGATAGTTAGCATGAATGTGATGTCGGCTAAGAGCAAAAGAGTCCGTACGGGATGTCTGACTTGCAGGGAGCGGCATTTGAAGTGTGATGAAGGAACCCCAGATTGCCGAAACTGTCGCAAAAGTAATCGGGAGTGCAAACGCGGCGTTAGACTAAACTTCATCGACTTAACGTGCAAAGAGCCGCCGTATGTACCACATACCGAAGAGTGGACAGGTATGTCTCCCCCAATCTTACTGGAATTAGTGTCGCGCTGGCTGACGATAATCAAGTGGGTTTCCAGGATGAATCACGCCTAGTTGCTTCAGAGTATCAAGGAGGCTTAGAGAGATATGGCAAGCTCGACGACAAAACATCGCAGGAAGTTTGCTTTGAGTCGCCGGCACAAAAGGACACCCAACCTATGGAAACAGAATCACAGACGACCGCAGACGATAGGCCCTCAGTACCACCACTTCAACCTCAGGGCGCGTATTACAATGAACGCGGCCAGGTAAACCCAGATCTCTTAATTGATGCCCAGATGCATTCTCGCAAAAGCAGCGGTACTTCATACAGCCAATCTATGTCAACGTCAAATGCGAGTAGGTATGGGAATCTTATGCCGGATGCCTTTAGACAAAACGAAGACGCAGATGCCGGCTTCCGCTCTCATCGGCGTTACGGCGGTAGCGATATCTCTACAACAGCGTCTGTTGCAGGCGCGACAGATTCTGGGCCGCCGTCGGCGACACGAGGAATTGGGCCGGGCAACATAAATCCCGACAACAACCCCGAGAATAACATGATGGCATCACCGAGTAAAAGAGTAGAAGAACGCGAGTGTCTCACGTCGCCAGAGGAGATGCATTTCATGCAAGTATTCGTGTCGGAAGTGGGACTGTGGATGGACAGCCTCGACAAGGACAAGCACTTCTCGCGTCGGATTCCATATCACGCGCTCAAGTGTCCGATGCTCCTCAACGCCCTCCTCGCCTGCGGCGTCAAGCACCTGACCCTGACCCAGCAGTACAGCGACGAGAAGGCGCTCTTCTACTACGACACGGCGACGACGCAGCTTCTGCGGAGCCTGCAGAACCCGGAGCGCAACACGGCGGAATGCGCCGCCACGGCCGTGGTCCTCAACGTGTACGAGATCATGAGCGAGAAGCCGACGCAGCGCATGAGCCACATCGCGGGTGCCCGGGCCCTGATCCGGGAGTGCGGGTGGGACGCGAGGAGCACGGGGCTCGGCGCGGCCTGCTTCTGGCTGAATGTGGGAATGGAGCTCCTCTCGTGCCTCGCCTTCAACTGGCAGACGGCGTGGGACCCCGAGACGTGGGGCGTCAACATGGACTTCGCCACGGAGAAGGAGGCCGGCAGCGAGGAGATCTGGGTCCATCGCGTCTTCTTCATCGTCGCCAAGATCGCCAACTTCCGCGCCAGCATCCCCCGATTCCAAGAGCCCAGCCCAAACGACGAGAAAATCCGCGTCCAGGCGCGCATGGCTGAGTGGAATCGTCTCAAGGCCCTGTGCGATGACTGGGAGAATGCTGCTCCCCGACCGATGCACCCGTTTGGTTACGTGGACCCCTCGCAGCAGAGGGGGCCTGGGAAGTCGCTGTTCCCTAATGTCTGGTATGTATCGCCCTTGTGCTGCCACGCTTGACGCTGACATTCATCATCATAGGCTGATAAAGAGGGCTGCCGTGGTCGGCAGGCTCTACTACCACATGGCGCTCTGCATCCTAGCCCAAGCAGACCCATCGGTCAAGAACGCGGAGGAATCGCTCACGACGCAGCAGTACCACGCGCACCAGGTGTGCGGGATCGTGGCACACAACAAGGACCGCGGCGTGGCCTCGGTGTCGATCCGCTCGCTCGCCCTCGTCGCCGAGGCGCTTACCGTCCGCGCCGAGCAGTCGGAAGTCGTGACTATTCTGGAACGCATCGATCGCGAGACGGGCTGGAAGCTCGCCGACGTCATCGCCGTGCTCAAGAGGAAGTGGGGCTGGGAGAGGTTGGAACAGCAGACTAATAGTCTCACGGCCCTCCTTGGTTCCAACTCTGCGAATGTCGTCAACGCTGCGCAGCAACAGCAGCAGCAGATGATGCTGGCGGCTCCTGCTAGACAACAGCAAGCTGTGGTGCAGCAGATGCAGCCGGTCGTCACGGCGGCCTCGTGGCCAACTGGGCGCGTTAATCCGTTGAGCTTTGCGGATTTTAGTCTGCCGAATCATCCGTATCAGAATTGGTATGAGCCGCCTAGTCGGTCTAATTCTTATCATTCGCAGGGTCTGCTGTGATGGACTTCGTCTTTCCTTCTGGGTATCCCCGGCGGTGGGGTCCGCACTTATTATTGTGTGAACATCTACGCAAGATGTGACATGATATCCTTGGTCTCTTCATATCTACTGGCGATTTACAATTCTGGACGGCGGCGGCTTGGATGGAAGAGGGCGTTCAGGGTGGCATATTTGGGTTGGTATTCGGGGCGTAACGGAACCGGACCACCCTTGGTTGTTGATATTAGCCGGGTTTTGGATGGCGGATGGGTTAGAGGGGTTGGAATTATGTATCACCTTCTACATAGAATGATTACGTGTATGGGTATATCTTGTGAGCGACATTGGGGTTCGGTTGACTAAAAGCATAAATAGGGTTAAAGTTTATAGACAGTTAGTTTAAGCCCCTGAGACGACGAGGAATACTACTTTGAACACGTGTTGGCTGCGTTGGTGTCTGTTGATTTACTAAGTAACCATTAACTACAATTTTGGCTCGGCATAGCTCTCCAGGTCTGGATACCATCGTCATTACTCTCGATCCCGGCTGCTTTAATTCCAGTTACAGTCTCGGTACGAGGGAACGCCAGCCTACCTAGATAGAATGGCATCAAACTCCGTCGCCCTTGACTAGGCTATCTTCCACCACTTCTATTCCATCGTCTCGCGAATTCAATATCAACGGTGAGCGGTATGACTGCTGTTGGCTACCTTCTGAGTTTCTATAGGGGTCATATCCTCCCCTAGATAATGCTTTGGATATGACAAGCTCGGCAATGGGTGCGTAAGACACGAATCACCCAATGCCGCGCTTCACGGCGTGGATTTGCCAGGACTGACGGCTGAGCTTGTCGAACATCCAGTCTTTGTGGTAATGGCTGTATCAAAATGATGAGAACAGGCCAACTGTAACCAGATGTTGTTGGCACAAACTCCGGCCCACAGAGCCGCACTCGAATATAGTTCGCTACTAGAACTTCGTTCGCTTACAACTTCATCGCCTATGCATACACTGGACACTTGCTCCGCCGCAATCTGTTATCTGTTAAAACATGATTCGATGTCCAGAGTGAAATGTTACACATACTATATGCGACAAGCGTCAAAGATGAGCTTCCCGAGGGTTCCTTAGTTAGGTAGCACGTATGTAGCTATGTCTGAGATTCTTCAATCTCTCATCTCATTCTTGCGACCCCTTCAAAGCTTTTTCAGAAAGTGGTTCTTAAACTTCTTATTGGCGCGATCGCTCGAACGATGCTGGAACTGATCGCCATGAATCTCAAAGCAGAACGGCCTGTGATCGGGCGCAGCATCGGGCGCCGGGACGTGAACGCGGAACATGGTGCCTTCTTTCGGCAGCGTCTTTACTTTGTCTTGCGGCGTAATGATCTCGAAGGCGAAGCGCGAGTCCTTGATCACTATCCCCCGCACGCCGACACGACTGGGACATCGACTCCGCGAGACCTCGATCTCGGCGCCGTGGAAGTCCGCGGCGCTCAGCTTGGCGGCTGCGCCCTGGCCCCCGTTGTATAGCTCCGTCCCCAAGATCTCGCGCATGTAGCCTACCCAGAGCTTGTGTAGGGGCGCGAAGACGGAGTACTTCTGTCCCTCTTTCGGTAGGTGGTAGAACTGGCGCCGGCGACGCTCGCGGGCGGATAGAGGTTTTGGCTTTAGGGCTTTGACGCGCTTCTTCTTTTCATCGCGGGCTCGGCGACGAGCGTCGCGTGCGGTCGTGGGTGGAGGGGAGCTCGGCTTTAGGAAGAGAGGACGGTGCTGGATCTTGTCGGAGAAGATGCGATTGGCGCTGTCTGGGCTGTGAGCTCGGCGCAGTATGTCTTGGGTGAGCGATTGAGTCTCTTCTTTGGGCGGCATTTTGTTGTGTAAGGACCGAAGTCGCTAGGTGCTTCTCTTGTCGAGTTGTTCTTAGCTGGTGATTTTACGAAGAGCATTAATCATATCTTTTTGGAAGGTTTGGGTAGAGGTTGCTTATCGTGGGGTCGCTGTACCGTAAATTACCTGCAGATATGCTCCAGACCTGCCTTAGCTTTACACTAACCGGCGCCAAGTCAACTAACCCCAGATTATGACTTAGGTACAAGTTACAAGGTACTTAATGGCATACATGACGTTCAGATGGTACCGAGGTCCGTCTTCAAAATACTTGCAACATTTCGCGATCGACCGCCGCAACTACTGGCCTCAACTTTGACTGCTACCTTGTAACCACAGCCTATCTACAGGATTATTCAACAACATTACGCCTCGTCATATTGCGTAATTATTTATAGCTAGACCTAGCTCGCTCGCGCTTAGCCATGCTACAGCCGCCGTAGCCCAAGACCGGAGGAATTTAGCTACAGCTACCATCGCCAGACCTCGACAACATGTCCGACGACGACGATGCCGCGCGCGACTCGGCGCCCGATCTGCAGATCCTGGGCGACCAGATCACCCTGCAGCCTCGAAGCTATGTCGAAACCCGCCGTCCGGGCCACGCCGACGAGGAGGAAGCCCTCATGAAGAACATGGCGCGCTTCCGGTCCGAGCCCCTGCGATTCCTCCGCGAAGTCTCGCTGTACGTGTCCGGCACCGGCTGGCGCGCCTACGACAACTTCATCGGCCGCCCCATCTTCTACTCCGGCTTCTCCGAGCAGATGAGGACCGCCGTCGTGTCCGCGCCCCTGCTGCGCGCTCGCATATCCCAGCTGGCCGACAAGCGCCTCGCCGTCGAGGAGAGCGAGGGATGGCTGCGGAAGGACGACAAGGACTACGCTATCAAGCGGGCGAATAGACGGGCAGTCATCGAGTCGGGGATACGGGACGTCGCTGACAAGATGACGGATCATATGATCTGCAAGTTTGAGAGCAAGACTTTCATCAGGGGAGCCTACTATCTTTGCACCCAACTGCTCACACGCGCCTACCATCAGGGTGAGTCATCTCGCTTTCACCGATGTGTCATAGCTCTCTCTGATTAGAAGCTTCTCTATGCAGGCATTCATGTTTCTAGCGAAGAGGTCCTACGACTGAGAAAGGTAGCTGAGGAGGCTGAGAGAAAGGGGCAGAGCATCATATTCTTACCATCGCACCGCTCACATGTCGACTATGTCTCGATGCAGTTAATATGTTATCGTCTGGGTCTAGCTTTGCCTGTTGTTGTGGCAGGAGATAATCTGAATTTCCCCGTGGTAGGGAGCTTCCTTCAACATGCTGGTAAGCATCTCCTCCACCCCTCTGGGACCTGCTCTAGCGCTTACATCTCAAGGTGCCATGTGGATTCGAAGATCTTTTGGTAATGATACCCTGTATACTACTCTGGTCCAGGCATATATAGACACGATGCTGCAAGGCGGTTACAATTTCGAATGTTTCATAGAGGGTGGTCGGTCACGCACTGGCAAGCTATTGCCTCCTAAATTCGGTATTCTAAGCTTTGTGCTGGACAGCATCTTATCCGGCCGAGTCAAGGATGCCATTGTGTGCCCTGTGAGCACGCAATACGACAAGGTCATCGAGACCGAGGGCTACGTCACGGAGCTTTTGGGTGTCCCGAAGAAAAAGGAGAACCTGGCTGATTTCCTCAGTGGCGGGTCGTCTGTCCTGTCTCTCAAATTGGGGAGGGTCGATGTCCGTTTCCACGAGCCCTGGAGTTTGCGCAAATACGTTGACGAGCAGCTCACAAAGCTAGGCAAACCTCTAGGGACTGGGGATTTGACCTCGAAGACGCCTGAAAATGCCGCCTTGAGACAAAAGCTACTGAGGACCATGGGGTACAAAGTCCTTTCCGATATCAACGATGTATCGGTAGTCATGCCCACGGCGCTCATTGGTACGGTGCTCCTCACTTTGAGAGGTCGTGGCGTAGGCAAGGCGGAATTGCTGCGACGCATTGAGTGGCTGATAGAGCGTGTGCGTGCTAAAGGGGGCCGCGTCGCTCACTTTGGAACTGCGCCTTTGGCCGATGTTGTCAGTCGCGGCTTAGAGGTACTTGGTAAAGATCTCGTGGGCGAAGTCCAAGGTTTGGCCGAGCCGACGTACTATGCCGTGGACCGCTTTCAGCTCTCCTTTTATCGCAACATGACGATTCATCTATTCATCTCCGAAGCTCTGGTCAGCGTCAGTATGTACACCAGGGTCAAGCAAGGTGGCGGTCCAGCGCACCAAGAGATATCGTACAAGGCTCTCCGAGAGCAGGTGTTGTTCCTCTCGTCGCTGTTCCGTGGTGAATTCATATTCCCTAGCGAGGGCTTAGAGGCGAACTTGGAAAAGACTCTGATCGGGCTGGAGAATGATGGGGTGATAAAATTGCAGAGAGATGAAAAGGGGGCAATATCCAGCATTGGACTCTCGGAAGAAGAGAGGCTCGCCGGCCGGGAAAATTACGACTTCTATTGCTTCCTGATCTGGCCCTTCATTGAATCGAGCTGGCTGGCTGCGACGTCACTCATGGGTCTCACTCCGCCGATTAACCAGAAGCAGGAGATATGGATCGACGTCGCCCAGGCTCAAAATACAGCGCAGCTGGTAAGTTTTTGAGATACGAACACCATTGTAGGTGGATGAAAATACTGACAACCCCATTTTCCAGCTCGGCAAGACACTATATCACCAAGGCGACCTGAGCTACTTCGAGGCCGTCAACAGAGAGACGATCAAGAACAGCTACCAGCGCTTCGAGGAAGAAGGCATCATCTACGCAGTGAAATCCAAAGACGCCAAATCACCACCGCGTCTGTGTCTCTCTGCCGAGTGGAGGGCACCCCGCGACTCTGGCACAGGTTCTCTGCAGGCCTCGGGCAGACTGTGGGATTTCATTGAGCGCATCGCGTCGAGTCGACGGGAGGGCAAGAATCGACGCGACGGCGCGACTGTAAGTACTCGTGTGCTACGCCTGACGGATGCGTTGGGCGCGCAACTCTTTGAGAGGGCGGCGGCGCCGGAACGGAAGGATGGTACGTTGAGTGATGAGGAGGCTGTTAGGGTTAGGAAGGTTGTTAATGCGGAGAGACGGAGGAGGAAGTTGGAGGGTCGGGCGCATTTGTAAAATATCAATATAAATAAATATAACTGGTGATGAGCTGAGTGATCTTGAGGGTTGATGATTGATTATGTTATATGTGCCTGTCTGTATAAGTTAACTTCCGTCTTGGTAGGTAAGAACCATGCCAATTGGATACCTAGAACGTTTCGTACAAATATGGTCTTGAAGGTAGATATTTAGCAACAACAATTCTCTTTTTGATGTTCTTCGCTTTCGATACTGAAGGATTCTGGTCTACATAAATCACTTACAAGTTGTGAGGTGAGGAGGTAGGTAGGCAGTAGGCGGGATTTCGTAAGCAGATTGTCCCGACTTAGCCCATGTACACCTTCGCTGCCGCTCAAGTATTCGTTGAATTAATCGTGATTTTTTGTTAAAAAATTCCTTGAACATCCACTGCTTTACGTCTTCTTGGACACTTGGGGACCATGTTCCCAATTCGTTGCCATCAAACTCTCGAGTTAAGCACGTGTAGAATTGGATTACAAAGCACGAAATGTTGCTGTCTCGGGGGCTCTCATATCGAGATGCGCTTGAAGAGTTGGGGCGCCGCCGAGGTCGCGTGGGCCGCCTCCCATACCCTACAATTGTAATTTGCGTCTCTTATTGGTAGCCAGTCGCGGAATGTAGTTGGTGTTTTGTCCATGTGTCGAGCTTCAACAGCGCATACGAAACTATGCAACTATGATGAACTCAGCTCTGCGAAATGCAGAAAGAGATGTATTCAATTACCTTTTACAGAGTAAGTCGAGGCCGGGCTTATATATCAGATCTTCACCGTGTCCGCGCCCTAGCTTCTCCTCGAGGATCCTCTTGACCGACATCTCTAACGTTGAGGCTTTGAAACGACCATCTTGCCAAGTCATTTTGGATATCGTGAAGACCTCGTTTGCAGTCCTACAATAGATTATAGCATGATATGGCGGCCTTGGTGCTCAGCCGTAGTCGTTCGAGCAGAAGCACAACAAGTCTATCGAATGTTAAATCTGGTTACATTTCTGTTATTTGAAAATTTCCCGGGACCTCCTGTGCTTGTACCTGAGATGGAAAAATCGGCAGGCAAGATCTCTGCTAACCGTCTATAGTCTGTGCATAATTTTACAGTAGCTTAGAAAGCCTTAAGGGATATCAGATAGGATTATTAATAGAAGATTATGAGCAGAGCCGCTTGCTTTGAATGCCACCACCGCAGTACCGGGTTCAACAACTGCCGACGACGATCCCTATTCCTGCTCGGGGTACACACCTAGTGACAAGAGGCACAAGCCCCTTTCATTATCTGAGAGAGCTGTGCTCGCTTCCATGGTAGGTGCTGGGTTTACTAGGACAATGACTTCACCTGTATTCTTGGGACTATATGCTAGTATTTGAACAAGATAGCGCTCTTCACGGAGTCAGCGTCTCGTTGAGCGCGCGCCTTCACTCTTCGATAATTAATGTCTGACCTTAGGCTGCAGTGTACTACATACATCCTTCTGTGATGATTGAGACGATGCATGCAAAATTGCAGAAGTCTTTCACAGCATACACCAAAGAATCTCGATGTGACGTTTGAGTCAAATTACAGAATATCCGATCCTGCGACTTATGCCATATTCTGTAATCCGGCTCCATGCCTTACTGCTCCCCGATCACATGCATATGAATGTCAGCCGGGCATGCAACGGGACAACTACAGAGTGGTATGCAGCCCAATAATTTCGTAGTACCACACACCTCTCACTTCCGGAAAAGGATTCTACCAATGTTAATGCAGCCTCATTCCCAAGAATGAGCAATGTAAGTGGAGATAGATTATGCAGAGGAGGCCCTATCCAATTATCTCCCCGCGCGACACATCATCAAGTCCTCGTTCGTCTGATAAGGGTGCATAGCCGGGTCCTGCCGAGACGTTTGACTATGAAGGATATGTTCCGTAATCGACCTCTAGAAGGTGCCTGCCAGGAGCCTCGTTGAAGTATAAAGCCTAGGCCTACTGCCCATCTAGTCTTCTTCCTCTGGATTTTTCTAGCTCAAATATCTATCATCACATTTCCAAACACCTCTGCTTCAAACTTTAATATTATCGCCGCCTCTGAGAAACCGATTGGCTTCTGGTCCACGTACATGATGCCATCCGGTAAAGCTACAAGCAAGCAGGGGGAGTCGAAAAACAGGGGCGGATATCAGCGCGTTGCGACGCTACGAGGCCGCCGTGATCGCTCTCCACACAACAGCGGAGCATATTACAACTAAGGGCTTCACTGATACGCAGAATACAAGTTGAGGTCAGTGATCTTGATACAGTGAAACTGCCAGATGGCAATCGGCTGAACTATTTCCCATAGCTCAAAATCACTTAAAGCTTAAGTGATCTTGTGAGGCTTGGTACTTGCGTAGCAGTTGGTGTCTGATTTTGAGGCTTTGATTCAAGACTTTGAGGATGGATGATAGAAAGATGAATCAATATTATGCCAATGCCAACCCGTATAAAACTTCCTTCGCAGCTTCAAGAAGTGACCGAGACAGCAAGGTCGTAACCTTATGTGAGAAGCCCGGTAGGTCTCATAGTTAACTGACAGGATGACTCCCGGAACTAGTATTTCTGTAGTGTAAACTTTAGTCTTTTCTAAGAAATTGGATTGATTCATAATTAAAATGTAAGGCATGAATGAGCAGTGATTCAGAAAAGAAATATTAAGCTATAGAAAGGCGATTGTCGCCTAATATGTAAAGAGCCATGATTTATAGATAGCTGTTTCTGTTCTTCTTATAAAAGCTATAAATAACTGGAAGGTAAACTAATGTTGATTTTTACTAAAGAAGGAGATAACGAAACGGAGGAAGGTTCCACGTCGCGGAGTCGTCATAGAGGGCATGATGAGTAGCTGGCAATGGTTCTGACCGGGCGTTGGGTCAATGGCTATCAGGGGAACTTTGGCGATATCGAGGTGAATTGGGAGCGCCCCTTTTACAACAGCCTTGAGTGTGTCATGGCGAGTAGAGTTTCCCATATCAACACCGGAGGGACTAATCATGTCTTTTAGCGTCGAGGCGGTCCACCGTGATATCCTCTAGGGGGACCATGGCCCCTTGGTGGCCCAAGGTAGCCACCGCGTGGTGGTCCCATATAGCCACCACGAGGCGGTCCCATATGCCCGCCACCTGATAAGTACGATTAGTTATGTCGAAAAGTTAAGATGGATGGGACTTACGCATGTTTCCGCCACCTCCATTCACGTGCCACTCGTAATTGCGATGCCACTCATAGTGGTAGTGATAATGACCACCTCCTCGTCCCGAATGTGACATACTTGCTTCGGATGTGCTGCTTCGTATGCTGGTCGGCTCTCTCGCCCGAAAAAAACAATATTCGAACCAAGTAGACTTCAAATCAGCCGTCCAAGTTAGTGGCGAAGGGCAGACTTACGACAGGGAATAACAGGTCTGGCTTGTCGTTCTTATAAGTTGCTACACCTTGACCGAGTGCCCTCGAGCGGGGTAAGAATCAGCCGGAAAATCGCCTAGAGATTCATGCCGTCACATACTCCAACCAGTAGAAATGACCTCCATCTGCGACCCATGTATGGTGCAGAACGGCGAAGGTCATGAAGGATTTCTATCAGTATCCCGGTTCTGTAAATGTATGATATGACACCCCGCTGAGACCCTCCACGAGGCCTTCCACCCTAAGTTGGCTTGGGAATCTTAAGATCAACACTTTGAAGCTTCAATCTTTTGAACAGCGGGCGCTCTTGATCGTTTCCAAATCAACAAGAATAGACTGGAATTTAAAGAACGATCTAGGCCGACTATTTCCTCACGATCATGTCACACTCCGACACTATGTGAATATGCAACTGACATGGACCCTCGCAATCTATATCCGGAGCCTACATAGTAACCGCCCCTAGTTTGGGAGTATACAGATTAATCGAAGGATCCTCCCCCTAGCTTACCTGAGGGTGGGGCAAATTTTCTGAGTATACAAGAGCTATAGAGTACTCGAAGTCTCGAACACTATCCAGGCGACTAAATGTTAGGCGGCTACGCCGCGACAACTAGAATTCAACATTCTTCTTAAACTCCTAGACCTAGGAGAGCATGCGCTCCCCATCCCGGAAAGAAATATTTTGATCCGCCGCTTGTCCTACAGGCACACGAGGCTTGCTATCTTTGATGACGTGGACTATGTGTACCTGAGAACTTTCAGGGGAGGATCCTTCAGCTTCCAGTTTGCTCCGATCCTGGTCGATGTGCCGACGTCCACAGTTTCCTTGAGGCTCTGCTCACGTGACCCCTATGAGATACAATATTTGCGGAGCATATCGGAAGACGCTGCCGACAATTTCAAGAAAGCAAAGATACAGATTCAGTTTAATAGTTATATTGACTTTCATTCTGGGATGCGAACGGCAAAGATATTATAGGTCCTAGTATAGGGGTGTACTATCGTGGTTCTTCACATTGAAATCACTTATTATTATAGAGTTCTGCCCCCCCAAATGGCTTTTTAAATGGGAGATTATTCGCTACCTATTATCGGCTTGTAATGCTGCAGAATAATTGGCCACGACAGTTCTATGTATCTAGTCTACGCCTATTTTCGTTTTTGCACTTTTATGCACTTTAATGCACTTTTAGGCATCCCTCTCAGGTGTTGCAAATTCTGCAACTCCGATTGGCTTAGTCGTAAGAGTGTAACTTTGAGATACGGCGCGCTGCAACTCTTACTGGCTTATGAAAGAGCGCATTTATTAATGAAGGCTTGCAGATTTGGAGATGTCACCTGAAATCCTTGCAGCACATTCTGACACCAGATAAGGGGGTTTTCTTGGCCACGAGGACTTTATGGTTTTCACCGACCTTATGACTATGAGAAGTCTGGCTGTGCAAGAGATCAGTGTGAACTTGGCTGGCTAATCTGCTGACTTGACTAATTAATCTGACTACGTATGTCGTTACCTAGGCAGTTCCATAATATGCATCTATCAGCAGTGGTCCTATTAATAGAGATGGGATCTGCTAGAAAATATCGACTAAAGTCGTTGCTTTGTACACGTTAAGAAGCTCTAGTCAAGTATATGATTCTATGGAAAAGAGATAAGTGGTGAATATCAAACTGCAACGAGAACTGCTCCTGAATATGCGACAGCCTAGGTGGACTAGATAGTGTGCGTATGAGGGCCTAAACCCTGAAAGGTCTGTGCATACTATTATATCGTAGTATTAACTGGTTTGGATCTGCTGTCTCCAACTGCAAATTAATACTTATAATCATCAGGACTTCAATTCCCGATTTCAAAACTTCTAGTCCTAAAGGGTGTTACACCAACTACTTATCAATTGTGCGTAATATGTAAAGTATTTTCTTCACTCGCTGAGTAGGTTCCATAACCCTAGCACCGCGCCGGCAAGCGGCATGAAGATGCGATAGAAGTTGAGATTCCCCCATCTACCTATAAGCTGTCTTGCGGTATCGAGGCTTAGTATCTTCCTTCCCTGAGCACTCGACACTTCAACGGAAAAGCAGTTAGCGTTTATATATCTGAAGATGTTACGAGGAATCTGGGAGCACGGAGAACTATTTTGGGAAAAGGGGAAGAATCCTTCCTTAATAATCATGATGGGGTTAGGGGCAAGGTGCTTACGGGATCCGATTAACGTGTTATTAATGCCTCCGATGAAGATCAGTGTAAATGGCACCAGCAGCAAGTTCGCGACTCCACCGCCAGCATAACCCCGCCACTCGCGATCTATAGAGCGATGCCGATACGCGAGGTAAAAGTAGTTCAACGCCGTGATTACGGCCGTTGATGGGATGTAGAGGGCGTGGCTAAACTGTGTGTACCATGCTCGCACTAGACCGTCTGTTGGTGCGTTGCTCTGCAATATGGCTGGGATTGCGCAGAAGGATAGGGCGCTGATACCGCCTATATCGGTCGTTAATTCAAAGCTCTTCTACTAAGACTAAACGGACTATAAGCTTTGATTGATTTACCGGATATCCAGGCCGATCCGACGATGCTGCCAGTAGCCGAAAGAGTCATAGGGGTTGATAAGAAAGGCATAATGACTACTTCAGAAATAAATAGAAGGAAACTGAAGCATCGATGAGCTGGGTTCCACACAACGTTGATTAATTCAATAAAATGTGGTCAGTTAGCGACATGAGTTTGAACTGTTAATACCTGTGATCAAGTTTTCGTCATGGTGAGGTTTGCTCACTTATACTCTGATGACTTAGGGTGGGTCGAGAATCTCGGAGAACCCGGACAAGTTCTCGTCTCCGAAATCCCACATGTCATATGTTTTACTATGGCGCGGATCTGATCTCATCCGATCCGCCTCCCGGTTATCCTCCCCAATTAGTGGACCTGGTCGGGACGACTAGTATTGTGTAGTCCGGATAGGGACAGGTAGTAATTAGTTCATTCAGACCCCTGCAATCAACAGTCCTACGAGGATCAAAGCCGGAACGCGTACAACTCAAAGGAAAACGTTCGAGACGGATTTTTTTTCAAAAGAAAGAGAGCGAATCTAGTAAAAAGGGGGTCGGTCTACTGCTTATCCAAAGTAACTCTTAAAGAAGGTGAAGTGATGCTTGTCACCTTACCCTCCGAGTCTACGTTGAAGATCAGCTCGTCCATGGCTGCCGACCCGTAAATGACCGATGCCACGTTCATCCACGTCGCGCAATCCGTCGAAAACATAGCAGTTGCCTGAGATGGGGCATCTGCGTCTTCGAACACTGCCCTGAATACGACCTTTTTCCCGCCGTCGGGACCTTGTCCCTCAAGCCCTGTCGGGTACAGTCTGATTCGTGGCGTCAGGGGAAAGTAACCTATCCGGAACCAAGAGTTAGTAATTGCTCGTCTAAGTGTCAGTTCGCACGACCTTGGTAAGCCTGCGATTGAGCCCCGGCTGACATACCGCTCTGCAGTACTGTAGACATCCAGGCAAAGTCAGTTCCGTTGCTAATCCATTGCGACACACTCAGACCAGGCTGATCGTCTGTCCCGATAGTCATTGATGAGTTGAGCTGCGTGGTATTAGAGAAAGCATAGTGTCCGTTGTATAGAGCTCCTGCATCGGCACGAGCTGCTTCTTCGACGGCCGGAATAAGAATCTCGCCAACCGTATCTGAGAGGACGTTAACTATTTTCGTTGGCTTCAATTCGCAGAGGATTCATTTGATTCATACCTAGAAGGCCGAAGTTCGCGTTTGCCGGTAGCTCTCCTGCCAAAAGAACCGAAATGCCAATATCGTAATCCGGAACTTTCAACAGTCGTAGTCAGCATTTCCTTTGCTCAAGAATAACGAGCCCGACACTTGTCAAAGTTCAGGATCAAGGATGCAGTGCGCATACTGATGGTCATAACGGAGCTATAATCACTAATCCTTCCAGCTTTGGCGAATGCTGTGATCCAGCGATACGGTTGCCCAGCGACATTGACCCTTCTACCTCCCCATGGTGCGCCAACTGACGCATGCGGATCAGTGGAGAACGAGAAAGGTTTGAGCCAACGTCTCGTAGTGACAGGATCGAGCAATTTATAGCCAAGTATTGCACGCCCAATTTCCGACAAGTCCCCTACTGAAGTGTAAATGTTACCGGCTCTGCAACCTTATTAGTTTCTGAAATATTGGCGAGCCAAAAAAAAATTGCAGCTTACGCAGCGGCCTCGCCCAAATCAAATGACCACCCCGTTTGATCAGGGTTACCCGGAATGATTCCTCGTGCATTATCTGGAGCCCTCAAAAACGTGTTGTTCAAACCAAGTGGCTCGATGACTGTTTCCTTTAGCAAGGACTCGAAGGGCTTCCCAGTAATCGTCTCCAAGGCATAGCTTCTGTATATCTCTACTCAGATGCCGTTACAGTATGCAAGAGGTACTTTACTTACAAGAGTTGGAACGCCACATTGGAATACGCAGCAGTCGTGAATGGAGGTAATGATGGGCTTGACATATGAAGTTAGCGCTACCAGGTGGAGGAGTAGTTAGGCAAGTCGTGGAGACTCACTGGAACTGCTCAATGCCACTGAAAAACTCTACGAAAAGTGAGTGGAAGTCATCCATTATTTCAAATGTTAGAGAACTCACGTTTTCGACTACACGTAGGGAAATCTCCGCAAGGAGGACGTTCCTCGGCGCTCAAAGGGGGAAATCCGTACTGAAGCACATTATCTTTCGTCGATGGGGTCTGTGTTAACTCTCCCAAAAGAGCGTCTGAGCCACAGTCAATTGGGAATGACAAACCAATACTAAGGTTATCGCTTACAATCTCGTGGGACGCCCGTCATTTGCGTCGCAAGACCACCAATTGTGACGTCCTCCCATGCGGTATTCGCTACAGGATCCGAACGGTTTGTCAGCAGTTGTAGCTCAGGGACGTATTTAGTTATCGGCTCGTTCCATATTTTATCGCCCGCATTGATAAGAAATGAGTAGACTGTATGGACCTTCGACAAACTGCCCACGCGGAAAATGGTATTCTGATCCACCGTCTTTACTCCTGTTGTGTTTAACCCTGCTAGTTTCGGTGCCGTATGGAGTACTGAGAAGATAGGGCTCGGATCGTGAGCCGAGAAAACCTCAAGGGCAAAGGAGTAATTTTGTGCATTATCTGTGACTCCCTTAAATACGTCGGTCAAGTTCGCAACCGCCGCTTTGATCGTCTCGCTTTGCGCAAGTCGTAACGGCTTAGGAAATACTGGCCCCTCCAAAGGACATGTTGGAGCAGCTTCGCATGCCGGTAGCACAAATGCCAAGACAATAGCAAGACACTTCACTAGCATATTGACTGGCGATGCTACAAAAAATTGATGTTGAGTAAACTCAGAGCCAGCTGCTGCTTTTGCCGTTGTAGATAGTGTTCAAGTAGGTGGGTTTCCAATGAGATTACAAGGTCGTATTGCCACATCTACTTGGGTCAGAGTGAACTGACGATCGGTTACAACAGGCAGTCAGGCAGTGTACACGTCTCGTATAGCCGAAGAAAGATATACGATCCTGAGCTTCATGCGCAGATACACGTTGCCTCTGTGATAAGGACACAGAGCCCAGGGCGGTATGACATTCGTACCTAAAATTGGAATTGACCACGTAGTCGGGTAGCATCATTGAAAGTACTCGACATGCTCTATATTTGAAACTTTGTCTATTGTTCCGACCCTACGATTGCGCCTGTGTTCTGATTCGACCAATGCTGCACAACGAGAGTGAACGCGGATAATAAGGGCCACTGTAAAGTGTGGGATTCCCTGGGTATACTGGCTACATGATATAGCGCCTAATGCATCCGACATCTGATACGTCGATAGAGCAACAGTCTCGTCGCAAGTACGGAGGAAGCGGTTCTACTAGCCAGCCCGCGCTGATGTTTAATGTTACACGGATAAAGTGAATTCGATATAGCCGCCAGTCTAGACCGGCTCTCAAAGTAATATGCTTGTAAAAGCTTTTGAATTCAATTGAAATCTCCGTTTTCTCAGCTCCCCTTTCGTCACATGAAAGGACTTTGCTGTTTCAAAATAAAAGGAGCTGGCATGAGGCTCTTTTCCAGAGAAGAAACTGAATTGGAAGTAGTTTACCACATCAGCCTTTTCTGACTGGGTAGTTCATCATTTTATAAACTGGGAAGCATTACAGGCGGCTTCGATAGAGATATTTTAACCGGTGATAATGGTGTACTATACCTACGCACTATAAGTTCCTCCCTTTACTAAATAAACAATTTCTTCAAATAATGAAAGACTAAATTCTTCACGCTAGTCTTATATTCTATGCGACCTCAAGTTTACAGATACAAGCCTGTGTTCGACTGGTCTGATGCTGCATTCGGTATCTTCAAGAGTGCGGACAAAGGTAAAGCCCAATGTTCTTACGATAGATGAACAAAGAAAAATAGAACCATATGAGTGCTGTGGTGTGGGCTTCTTTGTAGGTCAGATCTTGATGTGTATTGCAATAGTCTGTTCCTGTACACTAAAAGAGAAAATTTATTCTGTTTCTTTGCGCGTACCGCGATCCGTTTTGCAATTGTAAACGCCTCTATGCACCCACAATTACCCTAGGACGAAAGTATAGAATGGCTCGAGCCAAGTTCAGAAGGACGCGACGTGCGCCAGACCGCGGCGAGGTGGATAGGGTTGAATTTGGTCGAGCAAGTATCCTTGTTAACGGTATGATCGAACCGAAACCGCTGAATAAGACACAACTGGAAAAGTCCGACGCTATACCCGTCCCTTCAAGAGCGGAAAACGATCTTTACGCACTAAATGCCTTGCAATTACAGAGAGACCGGCCTTTAGAGCAACTCACTGTTCAGATCCCAATAGAGCATCTACGAGACAACTTACCGCCTGGCGCAAGGGAAAATGTAGGAATGCCCCCCTGCGGAACACCATACATGTTCAACTGTCCCGAGGAAGCTGTGAACAGAAGGATTTATAAGTATTACCGGAGGTGGAAAGAGTTCTGGAATAACTTTCGATTTTCGGAGTACGTCTTCTGGCTGGTCGAGGCTGAAGATGGGTATTTTGTAACATCTATTTTTCACATGCGAAAGCGTCCAGTGGATAATCCGAACTTTGACACGGATTTTGATCCAAACGCCGATATACCGCAAGTTCAGAGTCCACTCTTCAATACCGTTGATCGATGGTCTGTCGTAGACGCTCAAAGGGGTGACCTCGCCCGAATAAGGGTAAATCGTGTCAAGGATCGCATCGAGCGGATCTTTGCAGCGGAAGGAATCACCATCGATCCCTTAGCCTACCAAGACGAGCAGGATGGAGTAGATGAGAGGCGCTCCGTGCCGTGGGTGCCTCCGCCGAGTGATGGTGACAATTGGAGTTCTGGAATTCGATCGTTCGCCCTGGTACGGCAACTCATTCAGCGGATTCTCGATTTTCATTGCGAGGAAGTGGGTTACCAAGAATCGTTCTTTGACAATCCGACTTGCGGCTGGCTTGACGTCGATCAAGTACGGCACGAAATGATGGGTATATGTGCAGTGAACGCATTAGAGGACATGGACTGGAATGCCCGCCTGGCAATTGAATGTATCGAAGATATACACATAGAAGGGGTTATTGAACCTTTCAAAGCAGATCTTCTGAAGCCAGATGATACGGACAAGGATTCTTACGTTCCACCAAGACGCGTGCCGTAAACCCTCGATGGAGGATTTTGGGTTAGGTTGACAACGGAGTGGCTTATTATGCATACATCACATCAATATATTCTGAAAATTTAATGGATGTGCCCTATTACTCCGCAGGGCACCTCACGGACTACCTGATGAATAAAGATATATTGTTACATCTAAAGCAAGCGGCAGTTAATTGGGTCTTTAGAGGTATTCTGACGATTTTGATTATCTTCCAGTATTAACGATTCCTTTTTCCACAGCAAAATAAACTCCTATTTAGTGTTTTTAACAGTGCTATAGTATGTATGCATGTATGATTCCAGAGGTTCGTGCCCAATCAGAAGTTGCCGATGCGCTCCGTGACACTTCGCGATGATAGAAGCATAGACACGGCGCTAGCAATAGCGCATGATGGGATCTTATTCTCATGGTAGTTGGAGAGAGAAAAGGCCGAGATATATCAAGAATTTATACTATAGAGTCTACCTATGAGGTATATAGTTTGCTTGGATTTACTATTTAGTTACAGGAAAGAGGTTTCGGCACTCAGCCAGGGCTTGTGATTGTTTTGAGGAGTCAATTGCAGGGTTATGAGCTAACTAGCTTCATATATTATTGTGACCTTGCGCTGAAAACTCTTTCGGAAACTATGTTCCACAAGCTTCAAACGAAATACCGCAATTGTTTAGCATGTGAAAACCGCAGGTCCGGGGATTGTGTACGTTTGGGCCTTGTAAGCGTCATACGTGATACCAGGGTCCGAGCCCTTGTATGCCCCGGGGAAGGAGACAAGACCTGAAGAGGGAGTTGTAGTGCCTGACCCCGTCACCTTGAGCTGGTGGCAACCAGGGTAGAACTGTGCCCCAGGATACTCGTACGACGCATGCAGAGCGATAATCTCATGTCGAACGAGATAGTACCCGGGCGCTAGACACGATGGAATCTTATAAGTTGTACCAGCGTTCCCAGAAACCATAAGGGGGCTGTCACCCCAGGTGTTAGAGGTGCCTGACCGCCCACTCTCGGCGATCTTGAACCAGACGGCAGCGTGGCCTGGCATATAGTCGTTGCAACCTATCGCAGAAATTAGTTACGCTACCTTCTAAGAATACGTTTTCACGACTCACCGCTACTAGGGCATTTAGCCATATAGGTGCTGTAAAGAACTGGTTAGTTGTTTTGTCCTTCTTCGCGAGGCTTCCCTTAGAGTCTTAACTACACGATAAGAGGCGTAGAAAAAACTTTCTCGCGTACTAGAACGCCTAGAGAGGCGGTGAAAGACTGCATCGGTTACTCACATGACGGGGCCGACATGACTATCAGGCCAAAGCGTCCAGCGGAGTGTAACGGTAGAACCAGCTGCAGCAGTCGCGTGAAGCGCAGCAGGAGATGAACCAACTATGCCACCATCTGTATAGCCACCGCACTGGAGATCCTCGTACGTGACGTCTGTGACAGGTCCATTGCCCTCGATGCGTCTCGAGATACGTTCGGGCTTGACATGATATTAGCCGGGTGTCTGTTAATGGATTTTTTATTTTCTTAGGTGTTGACTGCTTACCGTAGGGCTGGTGTATGGGTCCGTACTGCAACATATATAATTAGTCATACCTAGAAGTTAAAACGGAAATGGCCCCAATAATTGCTTGTACTTACTAGGGCTGGTAAAACTGATAGACCTGACCGTCGATCGTTGCGTTATCGACGTACCCGTGGGCTGCTACGAGGGTAGCCCCGAAGAAGAGGGCGCCAAGAACTTGCATATTTGCGGCTGAGCTCACTATGATTATGTGCGCTGTAAAGGTTGAACTAAAAGTGATGCAATTACGCTGAGGGCTAGTGCTGGACAAGATGCCTCTTCAAGGAGAGATCTGCTATGAAGTAGCGTCGGTTTATCTTATATGGGAAGTACATCATAAGAAAGTGTGAATACTACGGCCCTGTGCATCTGCTCCCGTTGTCTCGGAAGCAGTATGGCCGCCTGTTGGTCATAAAGGAAGTAAATAGATATTAGTGCTCCTAACTCTAAGTATAATCTTGGCATCGTCGTTATCATGTGGACTAGAGGCGTGGGTGACGTTGTCAACTGGTTCCATCTATCAGACAGCGACAAGTCGAAAACACCTACTAAGAGATCGAGATTCAAGTTGCTGCCTCTTCGGCGGAGTTGCGACGATTACTGTTTTGGGACCGCGGAAGATCACTGCCCAGGTTGTTTTGTGGCTCTCGGATATACTAGTTGGTGGAATAACTTCTGAAACCTAGCAACTGTTTATCCGCCCCGCCCAGGATGGGAAACCTTCTTGAAACAATCCGTCCGATAGTTGTTGTTATCGTCGTCATCGTCGTTCATGGCAGTTACACAGACAGCTAACTCTGGACTACCGTTTTTAGACCTAAAGGGGATGGCTCTATGTCCCTATATGTAAACTTCCTTTGGTTCTGTGTTTGAGATTAGGAATAATTTCACTAGGTGCCGATATTAAAGCACTTGTGTAGCGTAAAGTCCCTTTCTGTTCTTTCGTTCTTAATCATTTTTATAGCTTTGTTGTGTTGCTAAGTTGTAAACTAGGTACAGGAGCGCAACTCAGGCAACTAGTGGAGCAAGCAACCAGCGATCGCGCAAACCCGAGAAGTGGTCAATCTTGTAAGAAGATTTATCTCATTATCACCACACATATGGCCACAATCTAGGCAAGAGGAGTTTCTACATTAGCCTCTTGAGAATTTATCTTGAGTGGGTACACTACTTCGGGGGAAAGACGGCTTGTGAGCGAAGCTGAATGCTGCACGATCATACAAAGAAGATGTTGTTATTGTTGAAGTCGAAATCTTCTGCTTGATCTATCGTAAAAGAGTATCGAATTACATAACAATGGAGAGCGAGTAGGCAGACCGACTAAATAAGGTTTCATTTTGCAGCAATACAAAACCCCCTATATCATGTTGCAAAACATATCGCTGTAACTATGTCCCGAAGTGCTTATGTACTGTTCTAAAAAAAAATTCCCGTCTGGTTCTTTTCATCTCCGCAGTAACACAGCTATATCTATCTCTTCTCAGGGTGACAACTTCTCCCCAACATCGTCGCTAACCAACCATTTCCGGTTTGATAATGATCCCCGGCAGAAAGGCCACCCGCTATGGCTACTTGTCAATATTTCAAGAAAGACTTAGGTTACTCGGCTCTCTTCCGTGATGAAATCACAGATATAGGAGGCCTCCGGAGTACTCTTCTCAAGCAGCACGTGATCAGCGACACGCATCTCTTGACTTTAATAAGGTTAGATTTTGAACCTACTTTTGATTATATTCATGCTCAAAGGCACGCTCAGAAGTTTTACGAATGAAACAGGCTTTACAAAGAAGGAGCTAAGGCGAGGCTTTCGCATGCATGGACCTGACTTTAGATCGCTGCATGGCTGGAGAAGAATGATTGTGTTTAAACACTCTTCCAAGCTCTTTTTACGTACACTCAGCCGTCAACCTTGTGAATAGGTGGATTCATATGTCCTTGTGGGTCCTCCTTTTTCAAACGATCAATATGATCTTCTAGGCCACAGTCGCTTTTAGACTCGGTCGCAAAACGAAATCATTAGTGAACAAAGCAGGAGCGAAACCCGTTCTGGGGGCCATGCCTAGTGGTCTAGTACACAAAGGAAAGCATCGGTGTACAGATCTTGCCGGTGGCTAGGTCACGACGACTATGATGGAAATTCTGATGTCGTACTGCCCCTGCGATGTTTGAGATCTCGTATAAAGGGCCTGTGGCAGCGATTTGCTGTATAATAAAGTATAGCGGCAGCGGATTCCCCGCTAAAAGGATGCGAGAAGTCATCATGTAATTGCATTAGAATATTAGTAAAGACCCAATAAGCTTTATGGCTTGCGTCAACTGTCAGTGTATGCAACGATATTGAATCCTAATACTGATGCGGGTGCGTACATAACAAGTGGACTTGCTGACGCTGGACACAGAGATACGATGAGCCGCTGCGGTTCTTGAAGTTGTGAACGCTTTTGCGGCCAATACTCTCTGACTTTAGCAGAGACTGTCGTACTTCACCTTGTCGGACCCGATTAGGGCGTTGTTACTGCATGCCGCAATGTGCGTGTTGTGCGAGCAAATTGAGGTGTGGATCATCAAGGCGGGAATCTAGGTGCTGCTGTATTTACAAGTAGATACCTAAGTATTAATGTTGTAGATGTAATAGAGGTAGATGACACCTGCCACCTGTGCGGGGTTCCTTTCGAATACTATCCTTCGTACCTTTCTACAGTGCCTGAGTATACGTGCGGGGTTAGGATCCTCTGGATAGTCGAAGTCAGTATCATGTTCTGGCCTATGAAGAGGCCGATAAGTATCTACTTGTTTTATTCAAGGAGAGTGCCTCTATGTGCGTATTGCAAACTGTCTGCCTAGGTACCTGGGCAGCTTCAGGGATGTGGTATATCATCAGAACTTATAACTAGCTATCATTTAGGTTTTGGGATCACATCTGATCGTTCGTAAGTCTTAGGGACTTAGTTAATGATCTACCTACTGAATCGGAGTGACTGAAAACGATGACGTTAACGCCAAGTCAGCAATATCAGTACATAAGGCTCTACACTTCCTTAGCAAGTGCTCACGGTGCTTAAAGTCACGGTAAACGGTCACGAGAAATTAATGTCAAGAGCTTCACGTCATTTCATAGTCCTACTAGTTTATATTAGTATCTCATGTTGTCAGACCTTCTGCATCAACCTGGACGCAAGTCTCCACCTCAATGTATATGTTCCCTTCAAACATCCGACACTCGTTTCAAGGACCCCTGAATATTCATGATCGAATCGGCCGCGGCCTAACATTATCCTTGATGACATTATACACCGCTTCCACAACAATAAAAGCAAAAGCTCCTACAGGGGCCGCGATAGAAAAGACAGAGAATCCATACGAGAATCGCACAAACACATCATTGTCCTTCAGCTGGTCAGTCGCAAGACCGACCTGTAGCGCCGTGAGCACAAGGGCAACGAACACAGCTGCCGTTGCGAGCCAGGTAACATTATCGCGCACTAAGCTGCCGTAAGTGTGCCAGCCGCGCACATACGACGTGAACGGCGGAAATTACGTGAAGCGGCTGAAGAAGTTCAGTCGGGATAGACGTAATTCGCCTCATTGGAAACGCCAATGCACTCTCTTTACATCAAATTCTGAGAGCACGTGAAGCGAGAACTCCTTCCAATCATCCCATTCAATTTCTGAGCCATAGCTGGGATTAGCAAGAGGAAGGAGATGCTTCTCTTTGGCGATAGCAAAGTCGTTCTCGCGGGAAATGAGGCACACGTATATATATACAAAGCCGAGGGCGCAACTTCGTAATTTCTCCATACACTCTACACTCAAAGCACTAGAGCTACCTGAACTCTGCTTGCATTGATCACCTCCCTGACCAGGTGCACTCTGAACCGTCGACAGAGTGTTATTACCCGCAGATCTGGGCTCTTAGCTGGGATTGCAGGCAGGCAGTAATGGCCTTCCTAAGTATTTCTTCCAAACCTCTTTGTCCAGTGGGAATCTAGGTAGCGGTTTAATGAATTTTGTGCCGCTGCCATTTCAAACGAGATGAAGGTTGATGTTTTCCCAAGCAACAATTTCGCGGCCGAACGCTACCTGATGGTTGAGTGGTGCAGCTGCACGTCTGGCGCCGATCGCCCACATGTGCTCTTTGAACGTTTCTAATTTGGAAGGAATCAATTCGGTTTCCAGAAACTCTCTTAAGCCGTCGGTCGGTCTTGTAATCTTGCCTCGCCGGCTTTTATATGTGGCCGCGAAGCTATCTGTGTCGTATTTAGCTTCCTTTTTGCGGCACCTTTAGACCTGCGCAAAGTTCTTCCGGACTTATTGATACCTAAACGTTAGTGTCTGTTATAATATAAATAAAGTGTCATAATTGGAATTAATTATACAGTGACACCGTGTGAATCCATGCTTCCCTAGAAGCAACACCTATTTAATCCGACGTAGTGCTGTTTGGCTTGTTATATGTATAGTATTTGTAAGTAAAGCGAAAGCAGTCTTTTTCACTCAGCATACGTTAGTCCTTTTCTATGGCAGAGGGGAAAGTTTTAAAATCACTTGAACTAAACTTAAGTTGATTGTAAGATACTTAGAATGCGGCTGAAAGATGTATGTACAGGGGATACAGTGTTGCAGCTAGGGTACCTGGGTAAGTGAGCGTCTATAAAGGTTTGTACTAATAGTCTATAGTATACCTATCCTCATCCAGACCTGCCTGTTTTGTGCAATTTTGCGAAAAGCTACTCTTCTACCTAGGTAGCCCTTAATCTCTACAGATGCATATTAAGCAAATACATATCTACTAACCTTAGGTACGTTCAACTAGACTGCTGCATTATCACTGCATACGCATAAGGCTTTTCTTAAGCCAATCATAGACCCCCAGAGGGACCGCAATCGTATCGATCGAACACTCGATTGGTCAACAAATTCGGATCTTGTTGCCCAAGATATTGTAAGCTGAAGTGATTTGAAATATACAAATGTTACATCAGTACTTCCGCAAGTATCTCAGGTACTTATAATTATATGATACAAGTCGGCTTATGGTAGTATTGGTTCATGTAGAATTGCTCACATAGGTAGGTACCTCTAGCAATCGCCCACTTCGATGAAGTAAGTAAGTGGTGATTCGCGTGTTGATTGGATTTAGACCCGGTTCAGTGTCAGCACCGCACCCGCGCCTATTTTTGCATCTTCTTTAGTGATATTAGAGCAGTCTAGCTCCTTATATGCTTTCATGCTTTCTGATGTGTTCGTTTTGCTCACTTCTATATCATCCTCCTAGTCTGTGTCCTGAACCTCAGAGGTTTCAGCTAGATCCGCAATGGATAGGATATACATCACTATTGCATGTACCATTGCAGGCTGTATATTCTTCTCTTTCGCCCATAGCAAGCTTCGTCAGCACAGTCAGAACCGTTATCAAGGCGAAATTACAACCCTCGTTGATCCGCCGGGTGCCAGATTTGAGTTAAGCTACCCCGCACACATAAGTTTGTATGCAGTGCTGAATTAACCCTTCCATATAGAATTGTTGCCGTCCATGGTCTGGGCGCCAACCCAAAGTTCACGTGGGGAAATGATCCCGAGGGCAAGAGAAACACGGTTGATTTACTAGAGGTCCTATTAAGAAATGACTTCAAAACTGCTAGAATTCTCAGTTTTACGCACAACTCGGATTGGATGATTGATGCACCAATTCAGTCAGCACCGGTAATTGGTCAAACATTGTTGAACCAGCTAATCAAGGAGCGACAGGAACGGCCTGTAAGAATTATTTATGATATGCTCAAGTCTCCACCGCTAATCTGCGTGCCAGAAACTGCCTATAATCTTCATTGGGCATAGCTTTGGTGGTATAATCATCAAACAAGTGTGTTAGGCACAATTCATATATCTCTCGTGATGTATAATACTAATCTTGAAGGCATTATGTGCGTCCGAGCCCGATCAGGACATTTCCAAGAATACGTGCGGCATCATATTCCTCGGAACCCCCCATCAAGGCACGTCGGTCTCTAATTGGGGGGCTCTCCTAGCCTTCCTGACAGGCTTTCTAGGATCCGACAACACGCTCCTTCTATATCTTAAAAGACACAATTCAGACCTTAGTAACCTCGATTGGGGGTTCAAAAAATGGATCGACAAAAAACCATGGAAAATCAAGGTCGAATGTTTCTATGAAATGAGACCCACGCTCATATTCGGGTGGCTATCTATCGGCCTTGTAAGTTCGAGCTTCTCCCTAGATAGACTATTGTCTAATTTCTCCAAGGTTGTTAATCGAGACTCAGCTATATGCATGGCGGCAGATGAAGCTCGGCAGATGAACACTAACCATGCTGGCATGACTAAATTTCGCGGGCTAAACGACGAACAGTACGAACTACTCAGGGATACCGTCAACAGGTTAATCCCGTCGGATGAAGAATACAAGTACATATGCGAAAAAATCTATACCGCGGACAAACTCAGGATTGAACGGTTGTCAAAACAGACTCTGCCAATCGATCAATGCTATATCAACCTTGCGATAGTGACTCACCTTGAAGCTGCCCAACTCGAAAAAGACACATCTGACGATACTCTACCGTTTTCACGTTCTTCCCGGTTGAGAATTGAGACACCGGCCGAAAGACGCCAAGTCAAGCTTTCGGCACTCTTCAACCCTCGCCAAATGCGCGATGGCAGCAGGAAATATCCTAGAAGGATCCTAATACGTGGTAATGCCGGAATCGGTAAGACCACACTGTGCAAAAAGATTGTTCATGACTTCACTCATGAGAAAATGTGGAACGAGTTCTTCGATCGCATACTCTGGGTGCAGCTACGAGACCTGAAAAAACTAGCATCGAAAGCAGAATTGTACGATTTGTTTTACTATATCTATTTTTCGGATCGCAATAGCGCCGTCTACGCTAGACCTCTATCGGAATCCATGAAGGATGAGCAGTATTGTTCCAAGTCTCTTTTCATCCTTGATGGATTAGATGAAGTCGTTAATCAATTTTCCGGATCACAATTGCTTATAAAGCTCCTCAACATGCCCAGTGTTATCATTACAACTAGGCCCCATGTAATAATTCCATCCAAAGTTCAGGAAGTCGATCTTGAATTGGAAACTATTGGATTTTATCCTGATCAGGTACAGCACTACATTGGAAAGGTTGTTGACGATACGACCAAAGCTCAGGAAATCCGATTATTCCTTCAGAAGCATCGGCTTCTTGAGGGCCTTGTTCGGATCCCGATCCAGCTGGATGCGCTTTGTCTGATATGGGGCAAAGGTTTCGAGAATGATCCTATACCGGAGACAATGACGGGTGTCTATAAGGCTATATCGCACCACCTATGGCGAAAAGACACCGGCCGGCTAAATATCATGAAAAAGCATGAAGCCTCAGAGGCCGACAGTACCGAAATAAATCATTATGCCAAGGCTGAGGCCAATTTCATAGAACTCCTCGCCTTTTCGGGAATTCATAACAATACATTTGAGTTCGATGTAAAATACCGAAAATACATTAGCGATATGGTAATGCGACCCGAACACCGTGTCGTCCTATTCGGTAAACTACCTGGAGAACTTTCATTCTTGCGGACCTCAGACACTTCAAAAGACGTAGCAGACCAAAGCTATCACTTTTTGCACCTGACTTTCCAAGAATTCTTTGCGGCAAAGTATTTCGTGAAGCAGTGGGAATCCAGAGGTGACCTCCGATGTACAAATATCAATAGTCAGAAGGGTAATAAATCTTCAAATATCACGCCTAAAGACTTCCTCCAGGAGAACAAATACAACACACGCTACGAGTTTGTATGGCGCTTTACTGCGGGATTGCTTCATGGTCAATATTTAGCCGACTTCTTTCACGAAATTGAGGCCAGATCTCCTGATCACTTGGGACCCGTACACCAGCGGCTGGTTATGCATTGCTTAAGTGAAGTAAATGCATCGGAAGATCTGCGTATTCGATCAGAGTTGGAAAAAAGGCTGTCACGATGGTTGCTATTCGAGTGTGGCT
The DNA here is from genome assembly GCA_022495235.1 of Xylaria curta. NCBI lineage: Eukaryota > Fungi > Ascomycota > Sordariomycetes > Xylariales > Xylariaceae > Xylaria > Xylaria curta. The sequence goes on from MU375974.1 coordinate 85,546, forward strand.
TGACAAGATTTCCGCTATTGGCTAAAGAAAATGAGTTTCCGGATGCAGCCCTATGGGAAGCCCTACGCGAAGGTTCTTACAGTCGGAAACTTTTTATTCTGAAATCGCTTGATCACCCTACTAGATTCTTATCAGGGGAAATACTTACAAATCTCGAAGGGCTACTCAAATGCGAAAACTTCGAAGTTGAATATCACGCCCTTAAGATTCTGAAAAGCCGATCAAATCTGCCAGGGTCGACTCTTAACTGCCTTTTAATGCTACTAAAGGAGCTAAAAGAGCTCCTAAAGGAGCTCCTAAAGGATCCGCGAAAGGAGCCACAACTAGAAAAAAGAAGAGTGTTGAACAGACAGTTACTCATGACCACTGAGGCTATTGGAAATCAATCGACTTTACCGAAGGAAACCATTGCAACATTAGTGAAATGGGTTCGAGGAAATAATCCAACTACCCGATCAGTTGCTGCTGAAGCCTTAAGATACCGATCAGACTTAGGAGATGAAAACATCAATAGCCTAGTAGTGTCGCTGGGAGAGACGGGTACTGGGCAGTGGGTTGCCGAAGATGGTTCTGATGTGCAAGATGATATTGCTAAAGCTATGTACAAGATATCAAGCTTTCCACCAAAAGCTATCGAAACCCTTGAAAAACTGCTTGCATCTACGGACCGTAAGACTCGGTACATCGCTGCATTATTCCTAGCAAAGGAGTCCAATTTATCGGAGAAGATAGTCGCGGCTTTCATACGAGTTTTACAAGAGGAATCGAGAATCAACTCTATTTACACGGTTGACTCCATTGTGTCTATGGCCTTGACAAAACATGCAAATTTACCGTCGGAAGCCGTCGAAGCCCTCGTACGACTGCTCCAATTTGCGCCTTGGCGTACGCGACATTACGCCGCTACGATCCTTGCCCACCAGTCGAACTTATCTTTGGAAACGAAAATCGCTCTTAAGGTGCTTACTGAAGATTCAAGCGCATTGATTCGGTATACAGCAGCTTTAGCTCTGAAAGAACAATCGTCTTTATCACAGCAGACTGTTGAGGCTCTGCTACAAGAGCTCGAAGATAACGATCATGGTCATCTATACTACGCCATTGAAGCGTTAAGCAACCAATCAAACACATCGCAACAAACCATCACAGCTCTTGTAGCACTGCTAAAGAACGCAGATGTGAGGACCAGCCAGAACGCTACCGAAGTATTGAAAATGCAACCAAACCTACTAGAAAGTACTAGGGGAACTTTGGTGGAACTACTCAAGGATAGAAATTCGAACCTCCGAAATCACGCCGCCGAAATCTTGGGGGAGCAGTCGGACTTGTCACAAAAAACCATCGATACTCTCTTGTTACTGTTGAAGAACAATAGTTCGGGCACTCGTGCTGCAGCTGTCCAAGTTTTATGCGCTGTGGTTCCAAGAAATCAATTGCAGCTGTTATATGAGACCGCCATGACTCTGGCGGAAATGCTCCGTGATTTAACTTTAACTATCCGTACCCGACATGATATAATTGCCAGAGCTCTAGAACAAGTATCAAACTTGCCCAAGGAAGTTATTGCAGTTCTTACACAACTGCTTGAAGAAAAAAATGCAGATTATTATCCCCAGGCCGCCGCGCTAGCCTTGAGCGGCCAATCGAACTTGCCAGATAAAACTATTGAGAATCTTATAACACTTCTTGAAAGCGAGAAATTCGATGGGCAAAGAACAGTTTCTGACGTCCTCATCAACCAAACGACGCTCTCTGACAAGCATAGTGCAGCTATCATATCACTGTACAGAAATTCTGATAGACGGAATAGATATTCTAAGTACCAAGTCCTGGCATCGAGGTCCGACTTGTCAGACAATAACGCCCTGAAATTGGTGGAGCTGCTCGTAAGAGATATGGATGATGATGAAGAATGGTCCAAGGCCGCTATTGTACTTGGAGTGCAATCGAAGTTATCAACAAAGGTCGCCACACGCTGTGTTGAACTGCTTCAACATGTGGATAATGAAGTCAGATATAAGGTTGCTAAGGCCATAGGATGTGAACTAAAATTAGTGGGCAAGATTATTGAAACCTTAGGATTATCGTCGGAATCCAAAGCATCAGCTGGGGATACGACGTCCTCTGATAGTACTTCCCAAGCTATGAAAGCTCTCTATGGGGCCTTTCTGTACTGTGGTTTCAAGCAGCAGTTCTGGTTGCAAGCTAACGAGGACTCAACCTTGACTATCAACCATCCAAATGGATCGTGGACAATCCACTTGAATGATCCGTTATCGGAATTGGAAGAATGGCGGCGATTTTGGAATCTTGATGATTACAAGCTATACGCGGCTACCTTGCCCGCAGATGGGCCTCAATCAACTTCGGAGGAAATGTGAGAGGCAAGGTTTCTCGGGTGTAGGCGCACAGGAGTTTTTGAAGTTTCATTGAAAATTAAAGCACACACCTTTGATAGTATGACATGAGTAGACTTGCGCATGAATATATCGAATGATTTGATTTCTGACAAAAACTTTTGAGAGCAAGGTATGGGAAATATATCACATTACCCAAGCGACCGCATTGGTATCCGAAACCCGTCGGAGTTGGACTTCAAAATCACGTAAATAACCATAAAAGGACTAGATCACCAACTCATGCCTTAAGATAGTCCGATCGATGCCCCTAATGACCTGGGCAGCTCGAGCATTACCAACGACTACGAGAAATCATTAATTTGATGAGATGATGTGGTTTTTCATTCGCATAGCTCTCTCGATACTCACAGAATTGTAACATGACCGCCGAATTCATGATCTCAATGCTGGCTATCCTCATCTTATTACCGCAACATATTAATTGTATAATGGTACAAGTATGCGATACATTTATTAAGATTACCAATAATATAGTAAGTCTAAATTTTCTCTCATCCGACCAATCTCCAATCTCCATCCATCCCACGTCCACCTCCTGCTTCTTTGCCTGCGTGGTCTAACGAACCCGTCAACCAATCAGAGACTTAAGGTCCGTACTCAGGCCAGTTAATAGCCGAAACATCCTTGTAGCACTTCGAGTCGGCAGCATACTCGTGGCTAGAAAGGCTGCCCTCCGGAAGCTCAGGCAGGGTGTCGCACTCCGGGATGAGGGTGATAGCAGTGCATCCCTCGGGGACGTTGTGCACGGGCAGCGCCGTGTCGGGGTCAAAGGTGTCGTAGGCGAAACGCACGACGTTGAACGTCTGGTTGTAGTAGGGGACGGTGCGCGGGCACGCGACGAAGGTGCCCACCGCGTGAGCGGTCAGGTAGAAGTAAGGGTCGGGGAAGGCCAGCAGCGATACCCCGATGGTGCCGGAGCCGACGTTGATGGTCACGTCGTGCTCGGCGGGATAAGTTGAGTCGAACTGGTCTTCTCCCTGCACGTAGATGCCGAAGGGGAAGGGGGGGCTTCCGCCATCGGTCAGAACGCTACCCTCGCCGAAGCGAATCTCTGCCGCAGTGCCTTTTATAAATTGTTAGTCCTAGATTCGTGGACGTGAGATGAGATGAGATTATAGCTTACCATTGTGGTAGAAGATCTGACCCTTCTCGGATGTGAGGGCAGCATCGTTCAAGCCGGCGCCAGTGTGAATGCCCTGGAGCTCCCAACCATCAACCGAAGGCGTGAGGTCCGTTGCCGGGTCGGTAACATTAACAACTAGACGGAATCCGGTTGACAGCTCATTGGGGGGGTAGTTAGGAATGACCTGGCGGGATTCGAGGGGAACGGCAGAAGCGATGCTGGCCGCGCCAACAGCAGCAAAAAGAGTCTTGAACATGGCCATTATGTCGATGTTGATGTTGTCTATTAAACACGCTTGAAGACAATTTAGCTGGTGGTGATGGAGAACGATCTGTTGATGAGAAGATGTTGTTGGGTCTCATCAGGTCGAACTGACCATCCTTTATATAATCATGTGAGATCATTGGTTGACATGACGATCGGCACCCGCGTTAGCCCTACGGGGCTATTGGACGGCAATTGGTCATAGCGGAAGGGGTTGCGATGGCGATGCATCCCTTACTTCGAAAGCCATCACGACGATACTAAGTACGACAACCCAAGCGTACCGTCAGCAATACGAGCTTTCGTACCCATGTAACCAATCACTCTCCCTTGTTCCATCCACAAAGTGCGCACGGCAGTCTGTGAAGCCGTTAGCTTAATCAGCGTCAGGAGTTTTAGGAGCCATTGTCAACCGCATTGAGATGGGATAGGATTCAATGGGCATGAAGATTAGAAATTGCATAGCAAAAGACATGCGATGCTAAAGCCGGTTTGCCGTGGAAGACTGAACTACATGTAGAATTACCGAATCTGGTAACATGTCTCGAGATTACTTGATCCAAAGTTCCGTAACAGCAGGTTCGTTTAGATGCATGAAGGAGCTAGTCTAATGCACTTATCCAAATAGCCAAGTGATTTCCTCTACGAGATATTCACATATCTGGACAAGTAATCATCGGTGTCACCGCGAATACTGCTGCCCATCAACACTGAAGATTATTCATCATCCATAACTCTAAGCATTGTTTACCGCCTTAGCATCCAGTCTACACAACGGCACGGCCCTCCATCACCTATACTAAATATGGCATGGACAACTGGAATCAATTAAGCTTGTCTCGACGTATGTCCGCATATCACAATATACTTGGGCTCCGGAGATCCTACAACGCGTCTACGACACGCCAAGCTCTCATCAGCAAGGCATTCCCAACATAGACAACTCGTCAAACTTTTCTCACATAGTCCTCGTGTTCGATTGCTGACACCATCAACTACTCAGAGACAGCGACGTATGACATATAGAACAAGGTGATCCGATTGCAGTAGCTCCAGCATGTGGGTATCAAATCACATTCCCAAAGTCAGTACGAATTCTTTATGGACAATTCTTTCTGGCTTTTTCTGTTGTTTTGCAGCTTCATTTTAACTAGTCAACCTAAATCCTTTTTATGTTCTGACCGTCCGAAGCCACATGCACATAATGAGAACCGACTAATTACCACTTAGCTTCCTTGCGTTCCTGGAAGCCTTTAAGAATGCCAACGATCTTCCCTAGCGCTGCGAGGTAGGTCCCAAGTTCGGCGGTGACAGCGGCCTGGTCAGCTCCCAGCTTGGGATAGAAGTCCTTGCGGTAAGGGCAGGCACTCATGGCAGCCGAAAAGACGGGCTTGACCAGCATACCGTGATGAGGCTTGAGGGTGGCACCGTACGCGCCGCGGAACGAGTCGGCCAGCTCTTCGCTGGTGTTGGCCAGATTCTTGTTCAGGGCAATATACGTGAAGTCCAATCCTCTGCGAGACGGAAGTCAGTTGTCTAAGATTACGATGCTTAAGGCTCGCTATAGGGAGAGGCGTACCGAACTAGCCACACGAGACCCTCGGTAGCTTTGTGGGACTTGGACTTGAGCTCGTTGAGGACGAGGGCCTGGAGAGTTTCGGATTCGGCCGGGGCAGCTAACTGACGCTCGCGGATTTTCTTATTCTCGGTTAGACTTAATCGACGTCAAGTTGGCGTAGATGTAGACGTACCTTGATGTTTCCCAACATATCAGACTTCACAGGGGAGAAGGCAATGGATCCGAGGGCGTCTAGGAACGTTCGAATTAGAGACAAATGGTTGTTGGACTTTATAAGTTGTTGAATTCAGGACATACCAAACATGGTAGTCAACGAGTCGGCCGCCTCAAGAAACTCGGTAGTCGAGATAGCATTGTCTTTCTCGGCGTCGATGGGGACATCAACGAAAGACCGCGTGAAGGTCGAGATCAGGGTAGCTCCCTCGGGCACTACGGGGGCAGACATGGTTATGGCGGGTTGAATCTAGTCTATGGAAGAAAGAGGAGGAGGAAGAGCAGAAGTTCTGGCGAGAAAAGGAGAAGTATAGGGACAACAAAAGGAGACGAGGAGGGGCGGTCAGTCAACGTCAATGGGTCGAGTCCAGGGGCTAATTAGTTGCAGAAAGAGCTGTTGTACAACTCATAGCACAGTTGAGCAAGCAAGCAAACAGAATCCAGACTGAGATGGACCCCTCATTCACATCGAGAAATGCCCCGCTCATAGTACCTCCAAGCTAGGTAAGAGGTGGACAGGGGTAGCTAGCGAACTGCGCTAACCCGCTACGAAGTCACCTAACTTACCTAAGTGAAACTGCGGGGTTGCGCCACGCAAGCCGAGCAAGCCACAGAAAGATACAAAAAAAAGCCACCTGCAGAGGACCGGTTTATCAATCGGGTATGACGTCATAACATTTCAATTTAATACTCTTCACCCGCTGCCGTTGCACAGCTCTTCTTTCAGGTCATTGAGTAGCTAAACCTTTTTGGCACAAGGTGTATCTAATTTAGTACTTGTGTCTTCTTCATTGCGGATTGCCATTTCGTAGCTCTCCGGTTGATTGGTTTTCTATTGTTCCCCTTGGTAGACCCAGTCATCCGTCTAACGAATGAATATCATGTACTAGTAACATTAAAATGTTAGGATACTTGTAACATTTGTTTAAGTATATACTTCTAGAAAGATCAAACAATAGGTTCGGCACGATGTTGCCGAAGAGGAGGGCTGAGTGAGGCTCGCATCTGAACTGCTTGTGCAGATCCAACGAAAATAACTTGCTTTCTCCGTGTCTTGGCGATACTGCTAGTTCGAGAACAGCTACCGTCGTGTGTCACAACATTTACTGTTTCAGTCTGGGAAGGTAGGCACGCGGGACAGAAGAAGATTCTACATGTATAACAACTATGACGTCTTACCTTGCTCGGTCTTACTTCTACGCTACTTCATCTCATTCTTCCCCTCAACTTTGTCTACAGTTATTTTGCACATCTCCACAATTCGCCAATGGGCAGTATTCCATATGATACCAAATAAATATTATTATCGATAAATTTAATCAGAGGACTCCACGCACCTCATCGCGTCGTCGCTTCTTTTACATTGCTACGGTAGCTACTCTTTCCCCACTACCATGTCCGGGACCGACACCAAAGATGGAGATCACGCCAGTTTGGCAGACAAGCTGAAGAGCCCCTTCCATGAATTGAAGGACAAGCTAAAAGACACTCACTTGCACGACGCCAAGGTCCACTTGAATCATAAAAAGTATGCATGCTGATCGATTGACTCAAACTTCTTCACTGAAGCTAACTCGGTATGTCAGGCATCAGATCGGGAAATTCGGAAATCTTGTATGTCCCCGTCCCGAGGCATCACACGCCAGTGCTGGCTTTTCACTAATATGTCGCACCTATCTATTTGCAGTTTAATCCTCAACATCGCCATGACGAAGAGCATGAGATTGCCTGTGATGAGAAGCGCAATGGCATTGCCAACGAGCATCGTTTCAAGTCCTACTTTCCTGAGCACGACGGCAACCTGATTAAATGGTACGTCGATGGGAGGGACTATTTCTGGGTACGTGTTGCCGTTCTCTGCATCCCCGGCTCTCTATGCACGCGAAATATAGCAAAGTGACAACACTAACAGGCCCGTTGAAGGCCGTATCGGTAGCTCTAGAGCAAGCCAAGGAGACCATCTACATTGCAGATTGGTGGCTGTCCCCTGAGTTATTCATGAGGCGGCCTCCTGCTAGTAACCAGGAATGGCGATTGGATGAGATATTAAAACGTCGCGCCGAAGCAGGTGTAAAGATCTACGTCATCGTCTATCGCGAAGTTGAGGCTGCCCTGACTTGCAACTCTGAGCATACGAAACACGCCCTCCAGAGCCTCTGTCCCAAGGGCTCACCAGGTTATGGTAATATCAAGGTCATGCGTCATCCCGATCACAACGTCCTGGAAAACGCTGCCGACATGACGTTCTATTGGGCTCATCACGAGAAGTTTATCGTCATCGACTACGAGATGGCCTTCATTGGTGGTTTGGATCTGTGCTTTGGTCGCTGGGACAATCACCAACATGCCCTCTCTGATGTCCATCCTGAAGGCGTAGCCAACGAAGTGTGGCCGGGCCAGGATTTCAACAACAATCGTATCATGGATTTCAAAAACGTGAATGATTGGAAGCAAAACGAACTGAGCAAGGCCGAGTATGGCCGTATGCCGTGGCACGACGTAGCGATGGGAGTTATCGGACCGTGTGTGTACGATATTGCTGAGCATTTCGTCCTTCGCTGGAATTTTGTGAAGCGCGACAAGTACAAGCGTGACAAAAGGTTTGACTGGGTTCAGCTCCAGGGCCGTGAAGGGGAGAACGAAGATCTGGTTGGCGTACAGAGACCTAAACAGTACGATTTCTAAGTTTCCGTTTTCTCTTGTGTTCCTAAACCCTTGTACTTCGGAAAGTATGTTACTAATTTTGCCTCGCATAGTCCTGTCGGAGATTATGTCCTTCACCCTCTGAGTCCCCTTGATACCAAGAAGCTCAAGAATCGGGGGACAGTGCACGCACAGATCGTTCGGTCTAGTGCTGATTGGTCTAGTGGTATTCTTAGAGATCATACCATTCAAAATGCGTACTCGGAAGTGATCCGGAACGCTCAACACTATGTTTACATCGAAAACCAGTTCTTCATCACAGCTACCGGCGACCAGCAATCGCCCATCCACAATCAGATAGGTAGGTCTATTGTGGACGCGTGCGTCAGAGCTGGAAAGGAAGGTCGGAAGTTCCGGGTCATCATCATCATTCCCGCAGTACCCGGATTCGCTGGCGACTTACGTGACGACGCTGCCGTAGGAACGCGCGCCATCATGGACTACCAATACAAATCAATATGCCGTGGGGAACATTCTATCTTCGAGCAGATTAAAGCTCAAGGTGTTGACCCGACGAACCACATCTTCATTTTCAACTTACGATCCTACGATCGTCTCAACAAAACACCTGCAATTAGGAAACAGGAAGAGAGGTCTGGTGTCGAATACCATGAGGTGCAACGCGCGCAGGCCGAGGAGATTATGAGCTCCGGTATCCACGGTAGCGCAGATGTCGAGGGCGAGCGCGATAAGCATATGGGCAAGGCCGAGGAGCAGAAGGAGCACAAAGAAACAGAAGAAAGTGTACAAGCTAAAAAGCGCTTCGAAGAGGCGAGGTCAAGCGATGACGAGACTACATCGACATATAGCGTGGCACATCATGCTATGGCCGGGACGGGCAAGCTTTCAGATGAGCCGTGGGATGGTAAACCCGAAGAAGAGGTTCATAATTGGATACAGGAGGAGCTATACATCCATGCCAAGATCCTCATCGTGGACGATCGGATTGTGATTTGCGGGTCAAGCAACCTAAACGACCGCAGCCAGGAAGGTCATCATGATAGCGAGCTCTCTATCGTCATGGAAGATACGGACAGGATTCCCAGCACGATGGACGGTCAGCCTTTCGAGGCGGGCAGGCATGCGGCCACCTTAAGGCGCTACCTGTGGCGGGAACACATGGGTTTACTCCCGCCGCAGGATCACGATGCAAGCAAGGATCCCAACGCACAGCCTCCGGGCGAAGACTCGCCGAACGATATCTGGGACCGGGACGACAGTTATAAGTTTGTCGAAGACCCTATGAGCGATAAGCTTTGGGAACAGTGGACTTCCAACGCTACTACGAATACGGAGACATTCAGACATCTGTTTCACGCTGACCCTGACGATCATGGTAAGTACTCTAATAACGCACAACGAAAAACATCGGAGCTAATGTGAATGTTTAGTCAAAACTTTTGACGATTACAACATCTTTCTGCCGCCAAAGGGTGTCCAGGCTGGTCATATCTTTGATAGATTCCTGCCGGCTGACGATATCCGTCAGAAGCTCGATCAAATCAAAGGTCATCTTGTTTGGATGCCGTTGGATTATTTGAAAGATGCGAATATGGCTGAGACGGGGCTGCAGGTGAATGCTTGGACTGAAAGTGTTTATACTTGAGCTCTTTCGTCCTTGGCTACGGGATTCGTGTTAGGCGTATGCATGGATGGTCAGTATAGGTGTTTCAGGCCGAGAATCAAGAAGTACCCAAGTCGGTTGGTTTATTGGTAGTCTCTGTATTGATACTAAGTATTGTATTTATTGCTGGAATAAATGGGACACCGAGATAAGTGCTCTTACCAAGTCGGATGACGTGGGTACTGTTTTCGCCTTGAATTTCATATTCCTATGCCAGTTAGTGTTTTTTATCGCCCTGTTTGTATGGACAACAGTAAAGCTGAAGAAGTGAATAGATCTATCTATCATTTTGAGCACCATGTAGCTATCGATATGATCTCACCACGATCTCTCTCTCGGATGTATGTACGTGGGCGGGGAATCCGGGGAAGGTTTCCCAATTCAGCAGGGGGGTAAAAACGGTAGTCGCATATATAATCTCGCGATATAATCAGCCGAGATAGATCCCCTCCGTCCGTCCTGCCAAGCGATGAAGTGTCTTCGGCTATCTGCAAACTGGGACGGATGTGCTGCGCTGTTACGTCGGGGTATCTATCTGTCCTAGGCTTCTCGGTGTATTTATGTTGCGATGATGTCGCCGTCGTGCACTGCGGTGTACAATTAATTAAAGCTGTGTTACGGCTCATTCATCTTCGTGATATTTGATTCATTTGAGGACTCGGGAAGAGCATACATGTGATAGACATCCAATGAATATGGGTTTCTCACGGATCATCAGGGCAGCCTGCGTATTAGCGACAGCGACAACGGCAGCGAGCATACCGAACAGTGGTCATAGCCGAGAAGAAAAACCACCCGCATTCTTCCTCGCCGGCGACTCCACGACGGCAATCGATGGCGGTTGGGGCAATGGGCTTCTCGCGACGCTTGTCGAACCAGCCTGGGGTCTTAATTTTGGCCTCAGCGGTGCCACGACCAAGTCGTTTGTCGATAGAGGGTATTGGAAGAATGTCACTTCTCATTTGAAGGAGAATGTGGATGAGTTTGAGTGTTTTGTTACTATTAGTGTGAGTGCATTGTGCGGTTAAGGGGTCGTGGTGTAGAGGAGAAGGAAAATATGGATGAGTTAGCTGGCTAACGCTGATATTGTGTAGTTCGGACATAATGATCAGAAGGAGGGAAGCGGTGTTACTTTTGCGTAAGGATTTTTAATATGAGTTCTTTTTCTACTCTCTTTTACGGCTACCATTCCCTTCAGATCGAACGTGTTGCGGGTGACGTGGTCAGAAATCACCAGCTAACCCTATGATATGTGAACAGGCAATACCAACAAAACCTAATCAACTTCGCAAACGAAGTCAAGTCACTAGGCGGCACAGCAGTAAGTCCACACACAATCCTCATCCCTCATCCCTCCATCTACCATCTCATCCTCTAACCACCCCTTTCGAAGCTCCTCGTCTCCTCCCTCACACGCCGCGTCTTCCCCAGCGACCCGCACAACGCAACAGACTCACTTCACGAGCAACGTCTAGCCGCCATCGAAGCCGCAAAAGCTACAGGATCAACCATAATCGACCTCAATGCAGCAAGTCTCGCCTACGTAAATGCCATCGGCCGCGACGCCTCCTGGGCATATAATTGGGGCGACGACAAGAAGGATATGACGCATCTGAATCCCTGGGGAGAAGTAGTCTTCGGACGTATGGTTGCTGATCTTGTCGTTCGTGCGAGACCGGAGTTGGAGGGCTCGATTGCGAAGAATGAGACTTTGAGTAATGCTATTTGGAATAATCAGCCGGCTTGAGGGTGTTCATTGTAACTGTTGGCTGTGTCTCTCTGCTTTGAATAGTACATCAGTCCAGCAAGCTCTCTCATCTACGAGATTAGTCGTTAGCCTGAATAAGATCACAAGACCAAAGATGGTTCTACTCAGCACCGGCAATTGACTCATGACTTGCATAAAGTCATGAACGGGAATGTGTTTTGACAGGAAATGTTGAATGTCAAGTTAAACTCTTCTAAGCATAGCTAGATATGCAAAATATGACCGCCCCCCCCTTTTGGGTCTAAAATACACTGGATGTGCGCTCATATGTCCTCTAACTCTGAGTCTTTTTTTCCCGCTTCCCGAATGAACCGCTGCTGCTTCTAAAACATTTCACACATTTACCAGCCTCGTCCGGCCAGCTTCTGCTCTGCAGGTAAGGACCTCACGCTGATACCAACCATGGCCTCACCCAAGCCCTCGCTACACTCGGCCACGACCTTGGCGTCCCGGAAGTGCGTCGTGGCCCGGACGATGGCCTTGGCCCTCTGCGACGCATCTCCTGACTTAAAAATGCCGCTGCCTACGAACACGCCATCACAACCTAGCTGCATCATGAGCGCCGCGTCGGCGGGGGTGGCCACTCCGCCAGCAGCGAAGTTTACGACGGGTAGCCGTCCGAGCTCGGCTGTCTGCTTGAGCAGGGTGGCGTCGCAACCATATTCTCGCGCTAGCTGCCGAATGGCGAGGTCACCACCATCGCGCAACGCGGCCTGCGCGGCAGCAATCTCCTTCTTTACGGTGCGGATGTGCCGCACTGCTTCCACCACATCGCCTGTCCCAGCTTCACCTTTGGTGCGGATCATGGCGGCGCCTTCGGTTATGCGGCGCAGGGCTTCTGCTAGATTACGGCAGCCACAGACGAAGGGCACGTTGACTATAGAGACAAGGCCTACGTGTTAGCGGTACATAATTCTTTCTCTTTTTAAGACGACCGCTTATTTGCTGAAAAACAATGCGGCGACGTCGACGACATCGCGGAGCGACAAGTTTAGAAAGAAGAAAGAAAAGATATACGTACACTCAGACTTCTCGACATGGAACTCGTCATCAGCAGGCGTGAGCACCTCGCTCTCATCTATGTAGTCGACGCCCAGGGCCTCGAGAATCTGGCACTCGACGAAGTGACCGATGCGGGCCTTGGCCATGACGGGGATGGTGACGGCGTTCTGGATCTCCTTGATCTTGGCCGGGTCGGACATGCGCGAGACGCCACCCTCGGCACGAATGTCGGCGGGCACTCTCTCGAGGGCCATGACGGCGCAGGCACCTGCGTCCTCGGCGATGCGGGCTTGCGCTGCGTCAGTGACGTCCATGATAACACCACCCTTGAGCATCTGCGCTAGACCGGCCTTGACGGTGAAGGAGGCCTTGCTGTTGCTACCGTTCGTGGCGGCCGTGGTGGCGCTCGCACCGGCGCCTGCGCTGGTTGAGTCGTTCGTCATGATGAATTGGTAGTTTTTTTGGTTGATTGGTTAATTGGTTAGGTGGGTGGATGGTTTCGCTTTCGCAATGTTGATCTTCTTGTGAAGTGAAATCGGGAACAATGTCGAGAATCAATTGCGCTTGCTCGTCTCTCGCCCGAGTTTTTCAATGACGCTGTTGAGTCACGAATGTATAGCTACAGTCGAAGACAGACAAGTCCGATGCGGGATGGAGGGGCAGACAGAGACCGACACCGTCGCCTCAACCGGCCCAGTTGTTTTCCAAGGGTCCCAGTCTGGCTACTACCTACCTCTAACTATAGACTAGAGTCTGGTTAAGATGGGGGTGGAATACTCATGACCAGGACATCGAACCCAGACCATTGGCATTGGCATTGGCGCCGGCAGTGGCTCGGCTTGAGCCGGCTAGTCTGATCTGGAGGGGCGATGACGGCCGTGGAGGGTCCTCCGGATGGGCTTGCTGGATCTGGCTGGAGAAAAGGTGCAATGGATAGCGCCGAGGGGCCGAGAAGTAAAATGAGAAAAAATTGACACTAGCTCCCTAAAGCAGATGAGTAAATGAGTCGTTCCTACCTGCAATAATAGGGCGCGCGCCCCTGCCCGCAACCAACTTGCAACTGCGTGCATGACGCGACGACCGCCGACCTCGGGGCCACAAATCATTGCGGCAGGCACGGCTCTTCGCCCGCATGTACTTGCATATCACTGCAGGATCGAACGCCGATGCCCCAGACCGTCGGGATATGCTTACAATTACACCTGCACTTATACCTACACCTTACACCTATATATGAACAATATCCAGGTACCATGGTCTAATTCCGCTCATACATCTATTTTCAATTACACCGTAGCTTTCCGAAGCATACCGAGCCCAGAATTTCCTACTTGTTCCGCCATTATTCGCGCCGATATTATTCGTACTTGTCACGTGTGACTAACACATTATCGTCATCTTTTTACATGCGTTTATTTCATACACCCGTACGTACCAATTAGTCACACATATATATAATATTTCAATTCGGACATAGCATTCGTGAGAGTGAAGGGATATCAAGTAGGCGGCCACAGGAGTCGAGTCTCGAGATCATGGTCACCGTGGGGGTTCTGGCTCTCCAGGGAGGCTTCGCCGAGCATCTGAGCTTACTACGGAGAGCCGCTGATCGTCTATCGGCTTCAGTCAGCTTGACCGAAGTGCGGACGCCAGAACAGCTTACCATCTGCGACGCCTTGGTCTTGCCCGGCGGCGAGAGCACAACGTTATCCCTGGTCGCGGCGCAGTCCGGATTGTTGGAGCCGTTGAGAGAGTTCGTCAAGTGAGTTCTTACCCCTGAAAACCTAGATAGTCACTCCGGCCTGGCAGTTTTAGGGATTCTCCTGTTTTATTTTACTGATTGGTTGCTTAGGGTATGTAAGAAGCCGGTATGGGGCACCTGTGCCGGACTGATCCTCCTCTGCGAGGAAGCGAGCGCCACGAAAAGGGGCGGACAGGAACTCATCGGAGGTCTGGACGTCAAGGTGCATCGGAACCATTTCGGACGTCAGCTGCAGAGCTTCGTGCAGGATGTAGATCTGCCCTTTCTTAGCCGCTCAGGGGAAGGAACAGAGAAGCAAGCTCCGTTCCCAGCCGTCTTCATTCGCGCACCTGTCGTCGATCAGATGTTGCATCGAGATGACTCAAAAATCGAGATTCTAGCCAGGTATCCGTCCAACGGAGGAGATGAAGATAATATTGTTGCTCTGAGACAGGGCAATGTGTTCGGTACTAGCTTTCACCCTGAACTGACGGATGATGTACGGATCCATGCTTGGTGGTTGGATCAGGTTGTAGGATCACAGCGCAAGAACTGAATATTGGTATTATATTGGTTGGATATACCCTCATCCGCATCTGAGTCAACTAGAGTCGCCGGCATCCGTCCGAAGACATCTTCGAATCAAACCAGCAAAACTCTCGAATAGAGACTCGTCGTCGCCTTGTAGCCAACGGAGGAAAACAGCTGGTCCGCTTCCTGGCTTGTCTGGACTTTCTGGCAATATGAAGATAGAGAACCCAAAAACGCAGTCTGACGCATCTGGTGACGGGACCGAGGTCTCCGGTTTGGTGCCCGCAGCTCTCTTCCGGCGATAGGCACGACTCCAAACATTACTCTCAGAGAACCCAACACCGCGGAGCCGCTTCTCATCCCATGTCCATAGGCGCAGATCCAGGGACTCAACCGTGTTACGGAGCACCTTTTGGAGTAGTGAAATCGAATCTGTTTGAGCTCGAGAGGCATCCTTGTATATAGTGACAGCCGTGATCGGCGGCA
Source organism: Xylaria curta (assembly GCA_022495235.1). Classification (NCBI taxonomy): domain Eukaryota; kingdom Fungi; phylum Ascomycota; class Sordariomycetes; order Xylariales; family Xylariaceae; genus Xylaria; species Xylaria curta. The sequence continues at coordinate 101,000 of MU375974.1, forward strand.
AGTACTTTTTAGCAGAACCCAATAATCCACGACTTGCGTCCAGCGAAGGTCGTCTAGCTAAAAAACTCCACGCCAAACCCCATCGTCTCGTTTTACTTCCCTGGACGAAAGTCGTGACGGCGAAGTTGTTGATGTCATGTCCCCTCAGGATCTCGACCAGAGCCTCGAGACTGGACAATTTGCCCAGCATAGCTGTGTACCATTGAACCCTTCCCCCGAGACGCAGAGATTCCTCGATCATTCGGCCCACGAACTTGATTTCGCCCCCTTCGCAGACCATTTCCACCGGCGCGCCGGTACATGCGCTGTGAGGCGGCTGCGACTTCTGCTGTGCGAGCTCGAGGAGTTCTGTTTCGGAGCTGTAGAATGGCGGATTCACCATTACGAAGTCGAGACTTTCTAGACTTAATTCATCCAACGGAATAAGCGACTCCTCAGAGCCCCCACGATCAACAATCCGAATGCGAGATTCGAGACCATTCAACCGCACATTTTCACGCGCACTAGATAACGACTCCGCATCGATATCCGTCGCGATAAACCCCCATCCCGCCCTCTGCGCACATGCCAGAAGGGGATAAATCGCACTCGCGCCCGTGCCGATGTCAAGACCCATCATCTTGCGCTCGGGCTCGAACTGCTCTGCGTACGAGGACGACGTGCTGTCGAGTAAGTCCTTAAGCCAGAGGATGTAGTTGTGCCGATTTGGCACGGGCGGACAGAGACGATTTGATGGCAGGTTGATCTCAAGTCCGAAATCCGCTTTTAGCAAGGTCTTGGTTAGTCCCATCACGGCTGCTGGGTTCGTGAAGTCTAGATGCATGCCGTCTGTGAGGAGAGATCCGAATTCGGGATATTTTTGCCCGAGATGATGGAAGTTGGGTTCTATTGTATATAGGTCTCTGAAATAAGCCTCGTCGCGATCTTTCGCGTCAGGCGCGGTGCCGAAGCCAGTATGCCGTGGGCTCGCGTTAGAGGTGCTGACGAATGCATTTTCTTCTGTAGAAGTTGTTCCTTTATCGCTTTTGCAGTTGCTCCGTCCCGTCTGCTCTCCTGAATATCGCCGTTTCGTCCCTCGCGTGAGGCGCGTTGTCTCCATCTTCGCTAAAACAGTAAATGGCGACCCACGCCATTCTCTTTGGCTGCTATACTAACGGACGAAGAGGCCTGATGTTGCTTTTAAGTCGAACATGTTTACCAAAGAGATATACTTTGACGGTCTTGTCTGTCGAGTTGGTGGATTCGGGTTTATAAACACCTGGTATGCAGTGCGCTGTAATGGTTACTTCCTCAGGCACGTGACTTTCGTACTACAGAAATGATCATAGCCAATCCCGCCAACACCTCATTACAGACAGTGCAACATTGTTATTCAAGCAGATGTTGGATGACAGAGACAGATACGTTCAGAACATTAATTAAGGCTTTATTTATAATTGCAATATGCCGCATTCAGTAGGTTTCTTGTCCCAGTAGACCGGCTTTACCCTACACAGCCATGGTATCATCCACCGTCCTATAGTACAAACAAGGCTCAAACTCCTCAAAACAAACCAGCGAATGTCCTTACAAAAAGCTGCGAAAGCACCACATTCTTATGCCACGATATATCTGCAACAGTGATTGTGAGCATCATCGCTCTCAGCTTGACAATAACTCCGTCATGCATGCGTAGTACCATGAAGCAGGTGCCAAATGAAGCCGTATCAGCAATTACTTCCGCCAAGACAAATGATAGTCAGGCTGTTCATGGCGAACTTGTTTCGTCCATCAAGAATCCGAGACACTGCGACAGATGGCCATGATAAACAACCGTCACTCCGAACTCCTACCCCTATGCGTGCGCGCGCAAGAAGGGTACCCATTGGCTGGAATCCGCTCAATTGCGGGCCAGACTTGAGCAAGGGGGCGAAGCCCATGAAAGATGAATCCTAAAACGCCGGGCCGAAATCATTCCCACTCAACATAGCATACACGCCTGACCATATACCAACGCTTCATCAGGGAGTTGAAGAACTGGCAGGGTCTGGGATCAGGCAAAATAAAGAATTCTGTGACTGTCAAACGCCACCTCCCATAAAAGCAGCGAGGTCGTCAAGGTCAAGAAGTTGACGCTCAAACGCGGCACAGAGTTCAGCGCCAGTCATGTCGGCGGGCACGTCGCCGTTTGTGGGATCGATCTGTGAGCGATCTGATGTCTGGGGCAACGGGGACTCTGCTTTGTGTTGCGCCGGTGGGCTCGCCGTCCCTGTCGCTGGTGTGGACGTGCCTGCAGATCCGCCATTGATCGTGGTGAATCCGGACTTGCGTGGAGCATCGGTACCGTTACTCTCTCCCGGCTCTTGAGGATTCGCCGATGAATGCCGCACGAAATCGATTCCCTCCATATTGTTATCAGGCTGGCTCGCCGTATCTTCTTTAATCGATGGTGGAGCCTGTTCTGGGACCGTTCGGCCGCCTGCTTCCCTGTCACCATTCTGCAGGACCTTTGCCATAACAGACAAATGGCGATACCAAGGGACAGCAAGCACCCAAGTACTGGCACCATCTTGGAGGAAGCGCATTCCATCTCCAACAATCGCTTCTGCGGTCTCGTTTATATCGACTGGGGTTAAGCCTTTCAAACTAAACCAGGCCACAGTGGCACAAGCAGTGAAGCAAGAGAACAGCATGACAAGCGGGAAGTTGGGCACAGAGTCCTTGTCCGCATTGGACTCGAGAGCCAGAAGCAGCGAAACAACGGTATGCGACGCAGCGAAAACTCGATCCACAGTCTGAGAGTGCAAGTGAGGTGCCATGCGCCAAGTCTCATGCTTGAAACCCTCCGTTTGGATGAAATGAAGAAGCCTGCGGCGATGCACCATAATTGTAGCACAGTGTAGCAAGCAGTGAAGCATGGCATATGTGAACCCGCTACCCATTGTGATGTGCAGGTTGATATGACCTGGCTTATCGAGGAAGTGCATAGGTAGAGAGCTTCGCACGGCTTCAATACCGGCTTCCAGCGAGAGGCACTGCTCCTCGGAGTACGTGTCGACCGTGACCGTAGTCAACATCTCAACGACATTTCGCCAGGCCTGCGTAGCCATGACAATGTGACCGAACTCGCCTACCTCAGCCATAGGTGTGCCTTGGGGGAGGCCGGGCGGAGGATTGCCCGCCAAGGTACGAACGAAGGCAGGCGTGCCGAAGTTGTAACTCATGTCGGGGCACGGAAGAGGTACATCCTTGACATCATGGCGAGAGACTGCCGGATGACGACCGGGGCTGCTTGTCAAGAAACAATCGAGAATGTAAATGAGCCACAGAGTTCGGCGGAAGGACTCATCCTTGATGAACTGATCGGGGTCTCGGCCTTGGTGGCTAGTAATTACACGGTACATCTGAGTCATGCGAGCGGCTTGTCCCAAATAGATATAGGCACGAACGGCATTTCTATTGCCCCATTCATGGATGGTCAAGAGACATAGAGCCTGAATATCTGCCAAGCCCGGGTTATCGAGATTCTGCATAACCAGATTGAAGGTCTTGACGGCAAAATGCTCGGCGGCTGCCGACGCACCGCCGCCCTGGTTGCCAAAGCGGCGAATCAGAACGGGAGAGCTCCTATGGAGTTATGTTAGCGGAACTGGGCCATAGTTACAACCGGCGGGGGGCGATTTGAAGGCGCAGATGACGAGACCAGGGGACAGACGGAGGGGGCTCTCGGCCGCGACAAAGTCTGGGCGACAACAAGACACACAGTCATTGGACCAGTAACACAACATGGGTGACAGGACCCACTGCCGGAAATTGGAGTAGTTTGTGGTCCGAAGGATGACGGGTCACTTGGACGGACTCCGGAGGTAAAATAACGGGCTGTTCTCAAAATAAAACAATGTGCTTACCGTGCAGCGCAGGTCAAAAGACCATTAATGATACTGGGCTCAAGTGTGCCATTCTTGAGTTTTGTCAAGAAAGAAGGTTTGTGAAACGCGACACATGACGGAAGCGTCTTGTTGATGATTCTCTCGCATTCCGCAATTAGTTCCGGAGTTAACCTATGGGGAGCAATTAGCAAGACTGGGCCAGATCAAATTTTGGGAGCGTTTTGTAATACAATCAATCACACATAGTTTGGGGAGTAGTAGAGCGGTAGAGTGGATGAAGAGAGGGCAGAAAGCGGGCACAGTGATTTGGGAATAGCAGGGGGGGATAAATTGGTAGTACAAGGGGTGCGACCGGAACGATGATGAGTTGGGATGGGGGCTCCCAAGGCGAAGCGACGCAGCCGGCATCAGCCCCCGAAAAAAGCATGGCTGATGGGCGAAAGGTAGGGGGGAAGGGGGGGTCGCCGCGGCGAGCGCGATGCGTGTGATGCGCGTGTGCTGCGCGCTGGGCTGGGCTGGGCTGGGTGGATACTGAGGTAGGTACGCCTTGCCCTACGTAGCTTCAGACCCAGCAAGCCAGCATAGGCGCGTGTGCCCCGATTTCATGGTTGCCGATATTGCCCTCACTCACCGATGTCCGCCGACCAGGCAGAACAAGGGCAACACTTGTAGTGGGAGGGAGGACGATGCACGCCGATAGAAACAAGAATAGGGAATGAAAAGGTTTGAAGATGCAGAAAAAACGAAGCGACTTGATATTAGAAATTCATTACTCACTTTTCGTTATTTGTCTGGATGTTGCGTGGTATAACCGCTCCGGCGGCCGTTTGCTGCCGGTCGCTGGTAGCGGCTACGTTGCGGTCGCCTGGCAGAGACTCTCGCGGACGAGGCGCCCTCGCTGGTGACTGGCCGTGAAGACGAGCATCGCTCTCTGAAGGCAGATAGCAGTCGTGCATACCCTTGGCGCAGTTCTTGCATGGAGCGCGACCATTATCATAGACACATTTGGTCTTGCCTTTGCGACAGCGCACGCAAGCGCCGCCGGCTCGTAGCGACGTGCCACGGACAACGGATGCCATGGCAGAACGGATAGGCAGGTCAGACAGTATGATGGGCAGATTAGATGTGACAGACTAGAGTGACCAAGGGCCGAAGACAGATCCGGGTGAGAAACAGGGAAAAAGTTGTGATGGGAAAAGTTGAAGAAGTGAACGGAGGAGTCGGGGTAGGAGGACGGTGGTGGCTCGGGGGTGCGGTGGGTTAAATTTGATCTAGTGGGTGGGCACGCGTGAGAGAAGGGAGGGCGCCCGGTCGGGAGTGGAGGTGGTTCGAGAGAAGAGAAAGAAAAAAAAGAACCGACCAACCAGCCAAACAGCCGACCGACCAACCAATCAACCAGTCCACCAACCAACGAACAACAGACAGACAGACAGGGACAAGCGTCAGCCAGTGCTGGGTGGATAGAGAAACGGTAGGTACATTTATTTAGGTAGGCAGGCCCGGGTATGGCAGGCAGCTAGCCTATGGGTGTTGCGGCCCTGTGCTGTGCCGTGTTGTAGGTTACCTAGTACTTGGAGTCGTAGTTAGGCGGGCTACAACAGGGCCGTACGTTTGCTGTAATTAGACGGAGAGGGGGAGAGAAAGAGAGAGAGCCCGGGAGCTAAACAGGGGAGGGGTGTGGACAAAATGAGCTGAGACGAGACGAGACGAGAGACGATCCGGAGGACCAGGCAGGTAGAGAAGGCAGACCCGGCGGACAGGCTCACGCGCTAACAAACCACCTACAGTACCTAGGTAGGTAGGTAGGTAGGTAGGGGAGAAAAAAACCCCAGTAGCCACAGTTACTCGCTAATTATGGCTACTCGGACCGGCTGTTGGTGGGCGGGTGCGCACGGGTGGGCGGACAAGGCGGGTACGACGCCTGGTCTACGAGGGATAGATGGATGGATGGATGGGGTGGACGGGCAAACTATGAACGGACGGGACGAGCGACCACCTGGGATCCTTTCCTTTTCTTCTCTTCTCTTCCTCTTCCCACCTCTGATTTCTTCCTCTCCTTCTGCCGTCTTCTGCCGGGGCCCAAAACGAATCCGGGGACGGCAGTAATTCGGTGTTGATAGCCAGAATGTAAAACAACGCAGCTTAGCAGAGACAGATAGAAAAAGGCTACTAGTCTAGCACTCTATTTAATTGACAATGACGGTGGCAATAAGACTTGGTATGCTGTGTACTGGTTGATGGCTGGCTGTTACGCATGAAGGCGGGCGTCGATTATCAAGCGACAGAGATCAAGGAAGGTTTGTGTTTTCGGGAACGTGCGGAAGAGGATGCCGAGAGAATTGGTGTACAATTTGGGGGGGACTTGCCTACTACAGTACGGTACTAGAAAAGAAAAAGAGATTGAGGCTACTTTGGGTCCGGGGAAAATGACACGGTCCACCGAGGCACCTACTAGTACTGCTACTTGGATCGGAGGGGAGGGGAAGGAGGGCTGGGAGAAGTATACAAGTAGTTAACTGTCGACACCAGTCAGTTAATCGATCATCGGTTTTGTCGACTCCAGAGCCGGTCGAGATCGGTCGATCGGGACACCGAAAGTCCTGACCGACATAGCCACTCTCTTCTACTCTCTGCCTAAAGGGTCGAGGTGTCAGAAAATACTTTGTCGTGTTGGGTAATGGGGCTGCCGCGGATGTAGGTTGGTACAGGTTGATAGGCAATAGAAGTACTGTAGGTGGGCGGCAGGCGGGCAGGTCTCGGGCTCACGGGTCTCCGGCGTTGATGGCTGCTTTCTTTTTTAAAATGATAGGAAATTCTGTGGAGCTGGGAAGCTTGGATGGGCGCATGCTGCCACGGCCTCTGTGCGGGTTTTAGGTGCCTCGGGGGTGGCCAGGCGGTACGTACCTCCGTGGTTTAGTGCTTGCATACGAGTTGCGAGTGCCCAACCCGGCCGCCAGAGCTCCTGGCCAGAAGGCCGCGCCTACTGTAGAAGTAGTTACAGCCCCCGTCGGCAGCAACCTGTTGCCTCTTTGCGGCTAGTGAGCAGCTGTAAAATGTATGTAAATAGTATGTATGTCCCGGCCGGCAGTTTACTCAATGCTTCATGCTCTGTAACTTGCCCAAGCTCACGGTTGCTAATACGTGGTCCAGTTCGACGTCTGGTCTACGTAAGTTGCTCACCACTCATTACATCTCCATACCGTCTTCAGGCGTCTTTGGTTCGTAACAAACGCTGCATTTCAACAATCCTGTTTGAATATAGTGCGTTACCAATTTAATCCCATCCTCAAACGTGCTAGACTGATGTAAGCCATGTGCTATCTAGCCTCCCAGAGAGTAGTACGATAGAGGTGCCCCTATTCTGGTTCTATTTTTGATATATGCAATCGCTATAAGTGACATTATTGTGTCATTTCCAATTATGTGCAGCAGCCAAGACTACGTGTATCGTCAGGTACATGCATCCATCGCGCTGGCGCCTGCGTCTCCAGTCCCGAAGGCTTGGGCGTTGGCCTTTGATTTGCTCGTTAGCCAGCAAGCTGACCATCCCAGCCCACCATCTTACTGACCCCATTCGCCGATAATGGTCCTCGTGGGAGAGACCCATGAGACAAGGGGACGTGCCCGGCGTTGCTTACAGAGCCTTGGTTGAACGGACAGCCTCACTTCCGACACTGCAGACGGTCCCGGGGGCGACGTACAGAACTACAGTGTGCGTCATCCTCAACGCCGCGCTTAAACCGGTGTCAACTTAAAATCGGAAAGATCCGTGCTCCGGTCACTCAGAGGTTGTACAGATTGACCATCATACTGGCTAATACAAATAGGCAACAGAGAAGCAAAAAGTCATTCTGGTTGTCTCGTTCTTCTATCACTTGGAGGTACAGATACTCTGCTTCGTACAGCCTACCGGAGTGGAAACCTATTGGCAAAAGCGCTGGAGCCTGGCTGCTAAGAAATACGCCACCGCAGCGCATCTCAAGCCCAACTTTGAACATTTTCCCGCAATGGCAAACCGCAAACCCCTCCAGCGCGCAGACCTCACTATGGGGATTCGGATCATCATTCTGTCATGTTGTTTCGCATCGTTATAGCCATTGCTTCTGCATAACAAAAAGGTTGTTACGGTAGGTACGGATTACAATGCGCCTGAGTTGGGGGACAGACGGTAAATGGTAAGCTTACGTTGGGTTCCGAGTCGATCCGGAGTGGGCGATCAGGATTTCCACTTATTACATGGACTGATCACCCGCCAAGCCTGTGACGCGGGCCTCTCTACACGGCAATATGTCACACTCATTAGTGATGTATTCCCCCATCCGCTATCTGGCTCGGCTGGGGTCCGTGAAAGTATTCCATCTGCCGATCAGCATAGCACAACAACTGGCCACATACTGCGTATTCGTGAGTCCCGTAGCGACCTCTGACCGCTCGCCGGTAGCTATATTGGATCCCAGTCGTGCCTTTGGATATCGCAAACAAAAAGTAGCCAGCTGTAGCTTTCCTTCGCCCCTCTGCAATAACTACACACAGGCGGGTGACTACTTAACATTATACAGATGCTTTTTCAGATGAAAGCGCGATCCTCATAAATGATGGTGATGATGAGACGGTTGAAACGTGCCGGCCGGGATGGTATGGTATGGTGCCGTAATGCCCGGCAAGACACTCTGTGATATCACCCTCCATTACCACCCTTATTTACGTGCAGGAACCTGGGGTCACTCCGCACTGGGCGTTCGCTCGAAACCAAGAAGTCTAAATCATTTTTTAAATCTCAGAGTGGGATACCTATGACACAGTTTGATAGCCGGCAGCCATGTGTCCCAATCTCCACAAGAAGACTCTAATGCGTGGAAGATCTACAGGTCTGACGGCAAGCGGCAGCACTATCGCGTTTGAGCCGGTACTACAACCTCCTTCATCACCGATTTAGTCTAGATATATAACTATAACCATACACCACAAACATGCCAGTTTCTTTTTCACTCCTTCGTAGGGTGCAAAGCACCAAGTCGAGCTAACTTCGACAAACGACTCTTCCGAAGGCGGGGGCAGAACTCATCCTTTGTGTCATTACGGGGTCCGAGGGCTAACTATGCATTTACCGCTTGGCAATAGTTTCGAATCCGCTTATCTGCCGAGTTTTGACACAGTCACACAGGCATAGGATTCGGTCTGCAGCCGAGTGAATCTCGTTGGTCGCCGCGAGCGCGTTGAATTGACCGGGCCTTACCCGTCCCCGTTTATTTGCAGAGAATCATTTCCCTCGGCCGAATTCGAAGGATTTACGCACGTTACTGTTGGCAAGCGACAGAAAATCCCGCTCCGGGCAATCAACGGGAATAAAAGATATCGAATCAATTAATCACCAAGTTTATCAAGGTTGCTGCTTGGGGTGCAGGCATCGACCGACCGGCTCAGCTCGGCCAAACCCTCCCAGCGGTGTAATCCTAGTAGTACCTTATGACCGTCGAACTACATCCGTGTCGAAAACATGTCCGGATCGTAAGTCGTACGCTTTTGATAAGCTGACGTACGACGAGGGAGTTTGCCGCCGTCCCCGCCGAATTTCCCGCCAGTCCCCATCGTTTCGTCTTAGCTTCTCGTCGGGACCTGCTCCCTTTAATGCATGACCGGTACGGTGGTTCGGCATGTCACAGAAACTCTTAGTCCGTCACAACGTCAATTGACGTCTTTCCCCGTCCCGTTAGTTAGCGTCTCAAAATATGCATAGTACTACGTAATCCTCCTGTTCATGCTAGTACGGGGCCCATGCTGCCTGCTAGAAAATCGTAACCCCATCATGTCACGTTAATCAGTCTGAGATCTGGAGAACATGGTTTCGGAGTTCCGGAACGGTGCGGAAGGATGAGGGATCCCCCCTGGGTAAGTCAGCATTCTTCATGTGCCAAATTGTCGGGAGCCTCGGGTCTTGTTCCCCCCGTACGATAAACCCGACATTAAGTGGAGAAGCGCTGTTAAGTCTTTTCTCGTGTCAAATTCGATCTTTGAATTCGTATATATATATTAATCATCATTCAGTCTTATGGCCGGTGAGATAATTTAGGACTTTTTGAAATTCTTAAGGCGGCGACCACTTCTTGTCGTGGCATTACTCCAAAACGGCTCGGGGTTCTAATGTGCTCGTACCGCCGATGAAGTTCGGCTACTGTTCAGATTCCATCATCCGGGCGCCCACCCTGGCATCCACTTTAACTTTTTACAGTAAACCGAAATGGAGCTTATACTTTATCGCGAGATAAATTCCTGGGAAGTCCCCTGATGTTGTGCATTCGCTACGTGTGTGCAACCAATGCTGAGCGAGGAGATCACAGCGTAAGGTTTCAGAGCAGTCATTTATTGTCTCGGGAGGCGGGAGATAGGAAAAAAAGAGAAGGGGGAAAGAGTCGAGAATGACAGAAAAAGCATATTCCAATAACACGACTTTTAATTACCACATGTTCTGGTGCATGATTGAAAACACAATACCTTTCCAATATTTTGTCATCGATGAAATGCCATTACCAATCGTTCGGATTTAGATTCGTGGCCCAGAAAAAATCAGCCACAAGTCTGTAAACTGCCATGTACAGTTGTTTATCATGATACGACGGTATATCCAGATGTGCACACATTAACAAGAGCATTCGATCTTCTCCCCCCTCAACTAATTGTTATAGTCTAACGCTAACTAAGGGTGCTACACGATTGAAGTGGCTTACTACATGTATAATTACTAAGTTTATATTAGGGGAAGCACGTGAATATGACAGGCTTACTTTGGCGGAGCATCTTGAGTTGACGGCGACAATCCGATTATCCTTCGCCTCTATATTTGAATTTTAGTTTCCGCCTTTCCCCAGGACTTGTTGCCGCCGCGCTGGGACCATCAACAGGCAGATCATTAGGCTTTACGAGCATTGACCTGAAGCCGTTTGTTTGTCTTGGCTAACGGGGACCTGGTCGAGCACAGTGTCCTGCACCGGCTTTGGTGGAGGCTCGTTCCGAATGCTCGCAAGGGCGGTTAGTCCGGATGAACAGGCTATTGTATTGCTTACCCGGGAAAAACCGGGAACTGGTGTTATACTTGGCTTCAGGCTTGGGATAACGAACTTGGTGAGAGTAAAGGCACCTGCTAATGCGACGACGTTACTCTCCGAGAAAACTCCCATCCAGGATGAGCCCGGTCCGCATCTCTGGCAGAATAAGCTTGTTGGTATTGCGCATTTTCGCCTCCGGGAATACACCTCGCTTATGTTTAGGGATAACAAGATGGCTGAAAATCACATCGGGGTTAAATATTACGATTCTTCTTTTCTAAACGTCCTCTCTCCTTCGCCTGCTCAAGATCCTTCCGATATTGGTTCTCTATCTCCTTGTTTCTGGCCATGGGGGATTTCTAGCACGATTCTGCGCAACTTGCTATCCTCTAGCTTTTCAAGGTCGGCATCTTCTTGTAGTTGTCCTACGCCTTGATCCCTCCTTCCCAGTAGTTGCGGGAATCTCTGCTCGCTCCTTTTGATAGATATTCTTTGGAATACGTTTCAAGTGCCTTTGTTTCCTACAGCTATCAACTGTCCGTAAATTTCCAGAATATTTAGACGACTTATTACGCTACGGACAGCTTCCGACGAACGAAGCCTCGTTCCCCTACTCTAACTGGTGGATCTTTTCCAACATTACTTCAAGTCCCGGTCATCATCGTCTTGTTCTAATAAATCGATGCCTTGATTATCAGAGTAGTCCCATCCTATCAAATAACTAGTATCACATTAACTTAACAGTTGCATAAATGCTAGAGGGTTCAGCAGTTATGATAGATTATCCCATGTGATTGAATAGACAGTATCAGGAGCCGGTGAACAGAGAGCGAGAGAAGAGAGTGTTCTTACTAGACAGCATTTTTATAGATAATTCTAGCTAAAATTACACCCATCAACCAAGCAAATCCTATATCAGCAGAGAAAAAACGGACTCCATTACCTGAATTGCCGGTATTTCAAAGACCTGGGCTTCAAGCGATAGCTAGATTACCTCAGACACCTGAGCCAAGACCGGTCGTTGACCGGCCCTTGACAACAACACTTCCTATCTCCCAAACCCGCCATCACGATTTAGCTTTATTCAGAAGACGTCTTTGCTGTCCAGCCCTTTTCAGACATTATTCGATTATTTGAGCATTTAAGCTGGAGTCTGAGCCCACGATCATCTGTTTATACATGTGATATATATGTTTATGGCTATGTTTATGCGTGTTCATCTATGAGTTTATATGTGTGTATGTGCAAATTATATAAGAACATTTTATTCTATTAAGTATTAATATAACGAATTATCTCGCCGTTATCGCGAATGTCAAAAGTTATTGTCAGTCTTGCACACTTGAACGGTGAAGTTGGTCAAAACCCTTAGAAGGCCGTGGATGCGGTTGCAACGCGGGTTGGAGTTTATCTAGTTGAGGGTTTAACCCCTGAGCGGCCTTTAGCTTTCGATGCCGATGTAGAGGCACCTCCGGAACGCGAAGGCCAACAAGGCAACCCCGGTTAACAAGCCAAACGCAAAGAAAGCTCCGCCCGTCACCCTGAAGGATTACACTCTTAACCAAGAGGGACAATCGTATGATGGTAATGAGCCTTTGGATCACTAAAAACCACGCCAATCCGCGTTTCGCCATATTCCAAGCGTCAAAGTTCATCGTTAACACTTATAAAGCGTTGGCTCTCTAGTATCGACGGTCTTCCGCTGACGGCTTGTACGACTCGTGGGCTGCACAGTTATTATAAACGACATGACGGCAAGTGAGGCCGTAGATAGTCAACCCATACAAATCGACTATCTATGGTTGTTCCTCGCAAAGCTGTCGTAGCCCAACTATGCTACGTTCATCTGTGACATCGGATTGCGGCAACTTGAGGATAGGTCGGCGTAGACGGCACGCCGCCACTCTTCAATCGTTGCCGTACCTTTGAGTTATGCAGTGGCTGCGGCGATGAGGCGCGATGAGGCGGTTTGGGAGGCGTCGGGAGCATAGCGTGCGGCAATACGGCGGCAGGAGAGCCCGTACGCGTCACTATCCAGCCAGGTCTCGGATGAAGGCAGCATTGCTTCTATTGATGACACTGTTGCCTCCTGTGCTCTCGTTATTACCCCCCTTAATGTTTAAGAAGATGGATAATCTGCCGGTCGCGTCGTATGTGATTATTCGCATGAACAATCCCGTGCGATGCAGATCTGCAGACTTATTGTCAATTACCGATCCAAAAGCGGCGTATCACAATTCGCGTCTATTGCATTCTACGACGGTCTTCTGTTTGGGCTTGGGTTTCGGTTAGAGCGAAAACATTTTGTCCCGGCCTTTCGGAGCTGCGTCCCAGAATCCCAATGCAACCGCTGAAGGTAGAAGTTTGTGGGAAGAACCAAATTCTAAGTATGACAAGTATCCTCTTGTGTTCGTTGATGTTATTGTGGCACGGTGGAGGGCGGATGAGCGGTGGAGGAATTCGTGAGTTGATACCGCCATCTCCTTCCCCAATGATTCGGTTCCGGCGTTGAACCTCCTCCAATGTTCCGCTTTTAGCCCATGCACAAAGGTCATTGATAATGGCCCGCATATTCGTCTGGAAATTGATGAGATCAGGGTTGTCGTTGGGTACTGGCCATTCTGCGTTTATCTCACGAATCAGCTCTTGAGCTGTCTGGAAACGAGGCTTCTTATTGGCAGGGGTTTGTCGTCTTCGTCTTCATCGTCGTTGCCCACCTATCAACCATTATACCTGATCGACAACCGTCAGAGCAACTTCTTTACACGATAGTGAAAAAACAGCTGGAGGTGCTAGCAACCTACGCACCAACAACAACGTATTTCAACATGCCGTAGAAAGAGGAAATCGAAGCGCCGCGAATATTCGAAAGTGCCGAGCACGGATTTGGGACTGCCTAACGTCATCGAAGTGCTCTTGACTCGCACAGGCCTCATCTACTTGGCATTCCCTGACGACGTGGCACGTGTACCAGAATGCTAGATGGTGTATTACAACCTCTTCATCGTGGTCCTCTTCATCGCCCTCGTCAATAGCGGCCGCTTTGTTTAATCGCGGCCAGAGGGTCTGCCTAGGTAGCTGAGGCTTGACCTCGTCGTTATCCTCGTCGACATTTTCAGCCTCATTGTATGTCACGCGGGCAACAACTGCCTTTGACGCCTGAGATCGCGTTACGCGCGGCGTTAGTACATGGGCTGGGTCGGCTACAAAAGGTGACCAGGGAGGGGAAACATCAACAACGGGAGGGGAACAAGAGGCGTTGCAGGCCGAACAACGGGAGAGGGTGGAGCAGATGTAGCAGTTGCTACACCATCCAAGACACCAATGAGCCTTCGGCATGTCGGACAGGAATGGAAGGAAGAGAACCAGGTTTGAACAAAGGAAGTGTGAAACCAGTGGTCACAGGGTAAGTGAATAACCTCTTCTCCTTTCCTTTCCCACGATTTGACTCGGTCAGCAGCCACACGGCTGGCACTAGCTCTCTTCGGACGATCTGGATCCGCAGCCTATATTAGCAGGATCGGCTCGCGATGGTCGACCATGTGATGGAGATTCGAGGTACAGACATGGAATTCGAAACACGAATATGTCCAGTATACGAGGTGATAGATCTCTCGTTCTTGGCGAATGATCTCAAACAGCACAGTCCATGGTATACAGAAGTAAGGAACTTCTTTAGTGAACGTGACTATTACCCGTTGCTCAGGTGGGTATAAGTGGGATGGGGACTGTTGTCGGTTAATGAAAACCTTCACTTCCTTTTTAGAGACTCGGTGAACCCAGTTCTTCTTGTTGATATTATTGAAATAGTTAAGCAATAATTTTACGCCCTTTCGAGATAGAAGTAAAGCACTACTTTTTTTTAAAAAACTCGGTCGAAAGAGACACTAAGTTGTGAAAGTTTAGTTGTATGTCGACTTCGGCAATTCTTATTAGTTGGGTTAAAGTACTGGTTGGGTTAAGCCGACAAGGGATATATTGGATGTTCTTCTCTTTTTCTATGAGGAGAATACAAAAAGCTTCTTTTTTTACTGCTCGTTGTTTTTTTTGATCGGTGCTACTTTTGGTATAGCTCCTTTCTTTAGGGTTCTTTGGGGAATTAACTTTTGGAAGAAATACTAACAGTGATTCGTCCATTCCGGGGCT
The DNA here is from genome assembly GCA_022495235.1 of Xylaria curta. NCBI lineage: Eukaryota > Fungi > Ascomycota > Sordariomycetes > Xylariales > Xylariaceae > Xylaria > Xylaria curta. The sequence goes on from MU375974.1 coordinate 116,058, forward strand.
TTTTAAAAAGGGAAAGTATTGTTTATCAAATCCTGACAGAACCACGTCACTGTCAGCCTTGAACCATGCCATTCCCTTGCTCCGAAAGGGATCTCTCTCCTCCAAACTCCTCGTTGCGGCATATCAATATTACAGGGGCCTTATCATATGCCGAACGGCCGGCCCAGATACGCCTGAGCCTCGGCATATGGCCCAACTGCTGAATAGCTTCCTAGACTGTCCTTACAGCCTAATACCTTGACCAATGTGTTTCTTGCAAGAGCTGGAGAACGTATTCTGGCACGGGGATTCGGTCATGATTGGGAATAAGAATACAGCTTGCCTCGCTGTTAGAAGTAGATACTATTTATAGTATACTCGTACGACGCCATCATAACCTAATTCAATTCGAAGTGGGAGATGAAGTCTTCCTACATAGAGGGTATCACTTGCCCGGGAAGCCCCCGCTCGTATGCCTTTATCAAGAACCGTATCCTGGCCTGCTAAGTAAATCCTCGTACCAGAGCTCGTCGAGATTCGCACAGGTTACGGCATTCAAGGAGGTCAGGCAGCTATAGTCATCATGACCTTTGCAGAACCAACGCTCCTGGATTTATCAGCGACCCCCGTTTGGGTTCACCACTGACCACCCGAGCTAGGCAAATTAACATATTCATCGGGAACACAAAGGCGTGGAAGAAGTCGAAGGTTCACCCTCTTTCGCCTAGAGTCAAGTATCTCCCTGATTAAGCGATTGGCAATTCGATGTCTGGAACAACCGTTCGGGACACGAACGTATCGAATACTCTCGGGTCCATCACATGACCTTCAGAGAATTGGAAGGACGAACAGAGACTAGGTACTTCCTCGATACTCAGAGTGATGTCCCCACCAACAACCAGGACAATCCTGCCGGGATCAGAAAAATGATCTCCCTGCCGATGACCAGGACAGTGATCTTCCACAATGCGTATGCCAAGTTCCTTTCGATAGTCAGTCAGCATTCGGAGCTACCCTAACGATCTGCTCAAGAGGGTGTAAAATCCTTTTTAGAGCTTCGTATATTCTAACAGCATGTGCATTTTACAGCCAGAGTCATTTAGACGGGTGACCATCCCGGTATCGGATTTGACAACGGCCTCCTAGGCCGTGATCTATGTTTCCGTATTCATGACCGTATCAATCCAAACCAGCTGAAGCACTAAAAGACGTAGTCCCTGGCTAGTTGCGTCTCGTACGTGTGACTGCCAGAGTAGCTCGGATATAGGTAGACGATCATAGCATGGATTCTCGTGATTATCCAGTATAATGCGCGCGGTAATGTGTGTGCGGATGCGGGTACGGGGGGTGGACGTTTGTGTGTATATGGTGTTGGAAGAAAAGGTAAAAAGTTTCAGAGATACCAAAGGGAGATTTGTGAAATCAATAGTGGGAGCTCGTCAACTATCAATGGGTCATTACGGGTATCACTTCTCGTGAGGCAGAGATGGTTCTTGTTCTAGGCTGAATGTACTTAGCAGCTCCGCGAAAATGGTCACCCATCCCCGGAACGGATCATCGTCAAAGGAGATAACGACGAATGGGTCTCATACGAGATCGAAATTATCCTGCAGAGGAGGGCCGTCAGAACAAGTGGACGGTAAAGTCTGGAATACCTGGGAAAATGGAAAGGATACGAGTCAGAACATAATGAATGGTATCCAAGAGTACTTCTCATGGGGTATGCGTCTGACCTGGTCCCAAACTTGACGCCAGGCACCCGATGACTCTTGAAGAACTGAAAGCCAGAAAGGCTGCATGCCGCCGTGAGGATTCACGACCAAGAGGATGCACCGATTTAAAATTATCACGATTCAATGCATAGTTGTTATGTGCTTCATCGAAACGTATGCGATCAGATGATCCTGTAATTAACAGGCCGAAAACATCTTGGTTCATCATATAGAGGTCGTTATCAACCCTTAGGAAGAGCCAAACTGTCTTTTCAGTAACAGGCTCAGAAGCGGAGGAGCTGGGTTGGGACGTGGAAAAACAATTGGGAAGCCTTCCAGGACAATGGTTGCCTGATCCGGTCAGTCCTTGAGCCATTCTGGTGTTCAGCCATTGCCCTTCGGAGCCAACACGGCTGTTTTCCCTTGTCAGTGCTTGGTCCAGGAGAGCTTGCCCAGCCCTAGATTATCGCGAATTAGACTCCTGGGATAGCAACGATCCTTTGTGCAGGCTGTTCGAGCGACGTGGACATGATGGGAAATCGTAAAGATGACAAAAAGAATACAGATGTAAGTGTTGAAGTTCTGGTACTTTGAGTTTGATGAGTGTGCCAACTCGATCGTCAGGCAGGTGTCCATTTCCGACAACAATCCATCGAATAACTAGTAGCGGTATCGTATCCGTCGAACGAACTCGGAGTTTCTCTACTCTGACGAGGATGAGGACAAGCAAGAGTATTTCAAAACTGAAGAGAAACTATCTAAGGCAGCCTTGAAATGCCAGCCAATCCAAGGACAAAAGGTTCGAGGTCAAAAACATTTGGGAAACCTCGTCTCGATCGCATATTCTCGGCAGGCAAATACCGCTTTACTTCTGTGTACACTGCCTCAGCTGTTATGAACACAGTTATGTTTCGGAAAGAACGTCACATGTACGCCGCAATTACTCATCCAAGCGGCTAAAATGGAATCTAAGCGCTGTACGGGTTTCCAGAACATAATAGCTCGATATCAAACTATGATTCTCCTAGAGTGCGTCGGCCGCTGCTCCGTCCTCGGCTGTAAGGAGGCAATTAATCTGTGAGAAGTCGCCTGCACCCCCCCTCATCGTCCCCCTTGCCGTTGCCGTAACCACCTGCTCTCTCCTCGTCGCGTCCCGGCTGAGCCGGTAGGCTTGACCGAGGAGACGAAGAGAAAGAGGGAGAAGAGGGAGAAGAAGAAGACATGGGTCACCTCCGCTCCTGCTAGTTCCTTCGCCGTGCTGTCCGGGCTCCTCGCGGGATCTCGGCGCCAGGCGAGTGAGTGAGCTTGTGGGCATTGATGATGACCTTAGCTAACATGAACATGCAGTAATCCCTCTCATTCATCTTCGAACGATGATGGGCCGATTCTCCCTGCCGCCGCTACCGCCCACTAGCTCAGGTCCTATGCCCGACGCATTATCGGCGCGCGCCAGTTGTTTGGCTTGACATCACAGAGTCTTGTCATTTAGTACACAATGATAGTCTCTGCCACTTGCCGTACACCTAGTGTAGACCAACCTGCTCGTACGCGTCGTTGAGTACATAGCTCTGTTTAGGGGTTCTTGTAATAATCTTAAGGCTTGCTAACCGTCGCGCCCCCCGATCGACTACTACATCCTGTCCGAATCACAAATCGAAGCCTTTGTATCAAACATAGCCTTTGATAACAATTAGTGAGTCGTGCTCGACACCACGGCGACGCCGCTTGGTTAGTCGGATGTGCCGCTAAGCCACGTCTCTTGGCATGGTTGTGCTTGCTAGGCATTCCTATATTTGCAGTAAATCAACAAAACCAAATATACTACCTACTCTATCGCCAAATATAGTCAGTCCAGACGGGCAAGAGCCCTTAGAACCAGAGCCCGGCGCTAGCGAGACGTTGGCATGAGCAGCAATCATTTACGGTTTTGATGAATCCGGAGCTAATTTAAATAGTCCCCCACGCCGGAGATTCCACGTTGATCTCAGCACAGCTTAAATCCGAGATTCTCCGGGTTCTGGATAGCTCAGGCTAACTCAACAAATAAGCACAAGGAAATCTGAGTTAGGAGAAGGCTCGAAAAACAACAACAAATACTCTATCTCCTCCGCTATGTGTTGTCATACTCTCGTCTTGATATCCAAGTCACACTACTGGCAGCTAGAACGATAACAACCGATCAAATGTTAAGGCGATCACATAAGAAGACGAGAAAAGGTTCCAAATGCGATGAGTGCCGGCGCCGTCATATCAGGGCAAGTTCCAGTCTGAGTTAGTTGCGTATATCTTTGTATACGCCTATGTATCCGTTCACTATCGGATTCATAGGGTGCTGTCTACATATTGGCTAACAGGCGCTTTTATATCTCCTTGTAGTGTGATCAACAACGCCCTAGTTGTATAAATTGCCAGAACTCAGATCGCACTTGTACCTATAGACCTGTTGCTCAAACTCGCGCTACAGCTGCGCCTTCGGCTTCCAGTACATCGTCTAGCAACCATACGCCGCCTCACTCCGAAGAGGCATCGCGACGGGAACTGCCGTCTCTTTCCAGTCTGTCGGCGGCTCGAAGTCCAGATGGTTCCCTTGTCGACATCTCTCACTTGGAGCTCTTCCATCATTTCACCCAAGGCACCTTTCTTTTCATCGATAAGGACACACCCTTTACGGATCAGCTCAAGAAGACGGCCGTCTCAAATGCCTTCTCAAGTCCCTACTTGATGCACGGCATCCTCGCTTTCGCCGCTCGCCATCTCAGCACGCAGGTCGCGCCAGAGAGATCTCGCTCCTACCTCGATCAATCAACCAGACTTCAGACTTGGGCCGTCGCCAACTTCAACCCCGCGCTCCGAGAACCTGACCGCGACTGCGTGGCTCTCTTCTTGTTCTCCAGCTTGATTTGTATACATGGTCTTGCTGACATATCACCTTTGAATAATCTCGATCCGGAGCCTTTCTTCATCCGCTTCGGGCAATTCTTCGGTCTCCAGCGCGGCGTGAGAACCATCATTGTCGATCACTGGTCTCGACTTAGAGAGTCTGAGATACAGGTCCTGTTTCAATGGTGTGATTTATTGGCACTGAGGAAGGGACAGGGCTCCGAGTGTGATGCTCTTCGGCAGCTGGTCACGCAGTCGACGGATCTTTCACCTACGGCGGCTGAGGCTTGTCAATTTGCTATTGAACAGGTGCAATACATTTTAGATGAATACTCGCCTGACCACCCAGTACCCGCTCATCTAATCTATGGTACGTGAATGCTTACCTTACTGGGTCTCTGCATCGGCCCTCCCTTTCACGTCTCGCCACGGTTACTCCATTGCATCGTCGATTGGTTGGCACACGTTTCAGACGCCAGGCCTATGAGAAATACGACTAACTTCTATTCTCTAGCAACATTGGCATGGCCACTTTTCATTTCCGAGAGGATGATTGATTTGATGGTGCTACGTCGCCCGGCGGCATTGATCATCTACGCTTACTACGGAATGACGTTAGACCTCTGCTGCCGCGACCTGTGGATGGTTGGTCGCGTTGGAAAACACATCGTTCATGCTGTCAATAGGTTTCTTGGTTCAAACTGGGCTTCGTGGCTTCGATGGCCTTGTGAGGCTGTTGGCATCGAAGTATCGTGATCGACTGGTTTATCAAACACCTGCCGTGGAGCAATCCATAGAATATCTTACGACATGCTTTACTTTTCTCGGACACATGACAGCGAGGGAAGCTTAATAACTAGCTCTGGCTATTTGGGATAAGCCGAGACAGCTCCCGCGACGAATTGTACATGCAAGCCTGAGCTCTGTACACTGGAAAAGACACTCATCGCCATGGATCTTCAACTCTCGGTCCGTTGGGCCTGGAAGATAGCCCTCCCCAAGCCAGAGCTCGCTTCTTTCAATAATCTTGATCCAAGCCGACGCCCTCGCGCCTCAGGTTGCATTCTTCCAAATCTGGAATTCCATCGGCCTTAAAGCTGAAGAAGTTGTCGAATCTGAATCCTACAACGCTTCCAACCAAGGCTCCATGCCCCCCATGAGCCCAAGCTAGGAAGATCTTTGCCGCCCGGATCCTGCTTTCTTCGAGGAGAGCGAGGATTGATATGACGCAAAGGTTCTTGATGCGTAATAGTCCACTAATCGTAGTCATTGAGTGAGGGACTACTCTTGCCGACGATGGGGGGGGGGGTGGTTTTCCAATTGTGAAACACTTCTCTCATACCGGGCAAGTCCACGCATGTCTCGGAAGACAGAACTGAAGATATATCATATCGCGTATCCCTGAAACTCTCCTTACCATCACCATGGCCTCGACCTTCTACGTCCTCGCGATGTCGACTTCTTCTCCGGAAATCGCCGCTTATCGGGCGTCTTGCAAGCGTCTTCTAGAATTCCTATTCAAGTCGACTACGTAGCTTCGCGTCTTCACGACAGTACGATTCCATCCTTGGCGCCGTATATGGGAGGTTTGTCATACTTAGATGGGGCATCTTGGCCGAGTACTGCATGTACTACTTTATGCATCGTGAGGGATTTAGAGGTGGCTTAAAAGGCCTCGCGTTGAGCGGCGAATTGGCAGCTAGAGAACATGAATTCCAATCGCTTAAATCCTAAGGGCCAAGATGCCAATTAGAACACAAGTTAGCATAAAAAAAGAAGCGATTCGCTTCGCCTACCTAATACGTTTACCCCGCGGACCCAGCCGCGCCACCCCTGATGCATCATCATGCATTAGGCACCGCACAGCTAGCTGTTGCATTTGTACTACCTTGGGCGGCAGCAACGTGCATGCAACATCTCGTGTTTTTCTCTCTCATGTCTTATGACACTTACTCAGCCCAGATTCCGCCGTTGTCTTCTCATATAGTTAGATCAATATCTTATAGACCAGGTGTTCAACGCTTGTGCATCTCACACGAACTAATACACACAAACCACCGCCGTATCCGGCTCGGCCCGCATCCCGCTTCTGGAGAACTCACGACACACCGCTTCATCGCTTCATCGCCATAGATACTTAGACATGATGGAGTACCAGGCGCCAACACCATCTTACCAACCAACAGCCACAGCGCCGCCGGCAATGGAAACCACCTCACTACCTCCTCCACCACCACCACCTTTCCAACTACAACAGCAACAGCCGCAACGGCCGCAACAGTTCGAGCCGCACCAACAGTTTGAGCAGCAGCAGTTCGAACAACCACCTGTCGTGGCCTCGCCGTTCGTTGGCACCGATCTAAAGACCATCAAGTCGGCCTGCGAGATCTCGCTCCGCGACTACACAGTTCTGCAGAAATCGGGTAACGGCGGCGGCCGCGATCGGCTTCGTGCCCAGGGCGCCCTTGCCGTAAGCGATCTGAGAGCTCTTAGATCTGAGGTTGGTGCATTGCTTAAGAGGGCTGAGGCTTCGAGGTGGCGGAAGTGGCTTTTTGGGGGTGTTCTGTGAGTAAATGGCGCATTACTTTCTTTTGCTCTTTATTCTGTAGAGGTTTTTTTTCTTTTCCTACTCATTTGTGGCATTCTGATTCTTGTATTATGCTACGACTGAATGTGTGATCATCTTGATACCGGTGTTTTTTCTTTGCACGGTGGCAGAATGAATGAACGGAATGAATGAGTGAATTAACCACAGACCTTCAAAGTGCGGCCATCATCCCCTTTGTGCGCAAGATCTTCCGGAGATCATCACACGACGACCACCGCGTGTCCTCAAACGACACAGAGCACGCCTTTCGGAAGAGCAAGTCTCTCATCGCCCGCATTCTGGACTCGGTCCACCCCCACGGCAAGTCCGGCCTGGCGTCTATGGCCGCCTTCGTGCTGGCCGTGCTCTACGTCTTCCAGAGCGAGGTGTCGCTCCGTGTCGCTAGGACTGTCTCTAAGAGACTGAAGAAACTCGTCTCTAAGGTCGAGAATGGGGTTGAGGATGTCGATGAGCAGGATTTCAAGGTGCTGAATGGCTGGCGGTGGAGGGTTTTGCTTTGGTAGGCGAGAGGCACGCGAGGCGTTCTAGCGAGCGGGCAGACAGACTTTCTGCGTTGTGAGTGTTGGATTCTCTGGCGGTTTGATTGCGTTTCGAGCGTTTTAGTTCCAATAATCCTTGGCACACTCATTCTATGGCGTTATTGGATACCTTTCTCAGCCCAGATTTAGATTTGGCATTTCAGAGCACAATTAGTACGATAGATCAAGACAAGCCGGACGGGAAAAAGAGACAGCAGTCTGAATCTGAGGTAGTCTAGTTGGTCCTGTAAAGGGCTGCCCACAATCTTAAGAGACCTGATGAGACTCCCGGTGCAGTAGATTCGTTGCTAGTTTGTTTCTGTTTATTTTGGTTCAAGGTGCTATCAAGTTAGGTCGAGACATCAGGAGCACCATATCAGCACCAATCTTATTAAAGATGTTTCCCAAGGATTATCAAAATTTCTTACCAACCGGTCGATGCGTAGTATCATGTATTTACGCTTCCCACTGGGGAATCTGCAAGGTCTAATTTTAAGACGAAAGGACAGCCGTACAAAGCATCGTTGGCTTGTCCATTTCCCTCCCTTTTATAGTTCCAAACCGGGTATTTACGCCGTACAATGCCTAAAACCTACATGCCACCAAATAATTCCTGGACTAATATACACCGTTCGTGTTATGGTTGTCGTTCATGAAATCGCCGAGTTGAAGTCGGGTCACGCCTTCTCTGGCGCTTCCAACGTCGCTCGCCACCTTAAGAATACCCTGCTCAAAGTCTCTCAGCACAGCCACCAGCTCTTGAATCTTCTCGTCAGCCCCAGACGATGTGCTGTTTTTCGAGGCCATCATTCGTTGTAGTTGCTCCACCAAATTATCTGAGACACCATGCAAATGGAGTTCGATCTCCGTTAGGTTCCCTTCATACTTCTTTATCTGTTCGCCCATCTCATCTGCCGCCTTGGAAAAGAAACCCACGAGATCTTGGCCATCGGACTCGGCGTTCGCGTTCCCGGATGCTTGCTGCCTGGATGACCAAAAGCCAGAGGTATGGTACTGCTGCGGGAGCTTGAGGTTATCTATGGCGCGGAAGCTCAAGCGAGCATTGTCGGCATCTTCGTTCACCAGGGCGCGAGCTGCCTCGATGGTCTGGGCGGCAGATTCTAAGGCATTTCGAGCGCCGTCGTATTTCCTGCTAACGAATGTGACGTCGTCGGGAATGCTCTCAAGCATTTGACGGTGACCGGACATGAACGAATCGACCTCCTGTTTCCTCCGGATTTGCTCGGCGATGAAATTGTCGGCCTGTTCAACGATCTTCTGGAGGTCTTCCTGCAAGTCGTTGAATCGTGTCGTGCCCTTGAGATTAGTGACATCAATGCGTACACCAGGAACAGTGGGTTGGGCATTCTGCTGGCCCATGGTTAAGCCGAAGCCTAGCCCGCCGCCCAAGCCCATGGAGGGCTGTTGTTGCTGCTGCTGTTGGGATTGACCAAGAGATGTGGGTTGAGTTTGAGTCTGTTGACCGAGGCCACCACTAGTAAAGATGAATAGTCAATCAGTACTTGCAAAGATGAAGAGAGAGACGAGGGCGTCGAGAGTGCTAAACTCACAATAAGCTGGGCCGCGGCTGCGTGGCCTGGCCCAACAAACTAGTGCCCGTAGCATTGTTGGCGGGTTGTGAAGGGTTCGAGAGACTGCCACCAAACAGACTTGAACCAGCTGCTGTGCCCGTGTTTGCCTGGCCGGCCGCATTGGCATTTCCGAATAACGATCCAGTGGACTGGGCCTGGGGTTGAGTCTGAGTCTGGGTCTGAGCAGCAGCTCCAAAGAGGCCACCGGTTTGTTGCTGCTGCTGCTGGGGTTGCGCCGAGGCTGCGGAAGCAAACAGACTGGGGGTCTGAGATTGAGGCTGAGATGTGGTAGCCGTCGGGGTGGCACCGAATAACGAACTGCCCTGCTGAGGCTGCTGCGAAGTTGAGGCGCTACCGAACAGACTAGCGGGCTTTACGGTAGAAGCGGCGGCGGTTGAACCAAACAGACTGCCAGCAGGCGCCTGGCCAGTCTGCTGAGATTGGGGTTGAGATGTGGCGGTCGTCGGGGTGGCACCAAACAATGAGTTGCCCTGCTGAGGTTGCTGCGAGGCAGAAGCGCTGCCGAATAAACTGGCGGGCTTTGCGGTAGAAGCGTTCGCAGTTGAGCCGAATAGGCCGCCCGAAGCAGGCGCCTGACTGGTAGTCGAGCCACTGTTGTCGTCGTCAGTTTCTTGCGTCAGTTTCTTGAGCGGCATGATGGCAGTACGGGAGTATTATGGATAGATAGATAGGGTGAACGACGAGGAGGAAAAGGCAGAGGGCGAGAGGGCTGGGGGAGCACAAGCAAACAGACCCCGTCAGACGAACAGACGGGCGGACGGACGTACAACATGTTGGCAGAGGACGTGTTGATGCTCAAACCTCCAGGACCACTCGCTGACCGAAAAAGGGCCATAGCAAGGCAAGGAGCCGGGCGAATGGCTACCTACAGCTCGGGACGCGCTGTGTGACTGGCTGGGTGTGCACAAAGAGATGAGGCGAGCAATCAACTACTAGCACGGCCGATAGGTCGACGGGTGGAATGGGCGAACGAGCGAACGAGCGAACAAACGGAGGAAGCGAGGGTGTTTGAGGAGCTTCAGTCGATAAAATCCAGGAATGGTGGTTGATATTGGTTGGTGCATGTATCGCGTAAAAAGCTTCGAGAGTGCATGTGGATGTTAAGAGCTTTAGAGCTAGCTGCAGGGAGGCAGGTACCTCAGGTAGGTACTCAGGTACACATGTACATATGGGTAATGACATATACTCTGTTAAGTGCATATATCATCCGCAGGGGTGCTGCTGCGACGACCCACATGCAGCACAGCTACATGTAGAACTGCAGAAGCTCCTGGCATTAGCTTGAACACTTCTGTGTCTTTAACCTTCAACGAAGCAACATCGCAGCATTGTCAGCATTGCCCTGCCTCGATCCCCGTCTTTGTTCTTGTTCGGACGGCCGCTCCCTCGAACGTACTACCAATTTGCCTTGTCGCTACCATGGAGATCGACGACGATGATGACTTCTACGCTCCCGAAGAACCCACTACCCAGTCTGTTGAGAATGCGAACGCGCCCACGCCCACGCACGCTGCCGCTACCAATGCACACGCCGCGCCACAGCATGACGAAGATCTAGAAGAAGGAGAGGAGGAAGATGAGGGCGCCGAGATGGAGGATTCCGATTCGGTACGGCTGCTGCCACCCCCCCACCATCCATCGTTTCTATTAACACCAACGCCTTACTCAGGATATCGACATCATTACCGAGCGCAAGGACGGTACCAAAGCCGCCCCGCCAACGTAAGGATATCCCTCTGTCTGGCTGAGTGTATGGCGCTCACGTAGATATCTCCACCCAGTCAATCGCGCTACAGCGACATCAGGAACATACCCCAGAGATCTACATCCACAGACACCTCGACAAAGCCTCCCATCAAGAAGGAGGATTCCACCAAGGGCAGCGTCGCCACTGAGCTACCGCCCGTTTCAACTTCCACCGTCGACGTTAATGCGGTTCCCATCTACAAGCCTGTAGGGAAGCCCATCACGCAGGTGAACATCGATACAGGTCCGCTTCCCATCGCACCCCCGGCTATGCCAGTGCGTGCACGACTAACTGCTAACTGCTGTCGCCAGATCTCCCCGAGAACGACAAACCCTGGAGAAACCCGGGTACTGATCTTAGCGACTATTTTAACTATGGGTTCGACGAGTTCACGTGGGCTCTGTATGCCACCAAGCAAGACAATGTCCGCGGAGAATACAGTCAGGATGCCATTGCCCAGAACAACAAGAAGATGATGGAAGAGATGCAGATGATGATGATGGGAGGTATGCCTGGTATGGGAGCTGCCGGCGCTGGTGGCTCCATGCCCTCTATGCCCGGTATGGATGGAATGCCCCCGGAATTCCAAGCCATGATGCAGCAGATGATGGCCTCAGGCATGGATCCTAGCCAAATGGACCCTTCGGCCATGACGGCCATGTTCTCTGGCATGCAGAATGCGGGTGGCGGCGCTGCCGGGCAGGGCTCCCAGAACCAGAATTTCGGTGGTGGTGGAGCCGGCAACCAGGGCCAGAACTTTGGCTACGACCAAGGTATGGGACGTGGCGGCGGCGGCTTCGGTGGCCGGGGACGTGGTGGCAGAAGAAACTGGTGAGGACCATCTGAGTCCGATCTTGCACTCTTAACACAGAACGTTGCCGACAAACCATATACTCCGCAAGCAACTATGACACATGCAGCCGCATGTTGCCAATTAAAGGCCGGACCGATTCGCCTATAATCGGACCTGGCCTGCTGAGACTCCTCGCTGCATAAGAGCTTAACCGGCGAGGAGACCCCTGGGTCGGACATTTGCCTGGACAACTTTAAGGATATAAGCACCTTTGTCCATAATGGATCGCTTGTATTCATATATACCATTAACGATTAATGGTCTTTCCGAGATATGAAGGGCTGTTTGGCAGCATAAAACGATTCACTCTCGCAATATACGCATTAGGATTGACGCGCCAGCAAGGTCGACAATCATCGTGAAGCTCCACAGATGATCCACATCACTGGTGTCTTCACGTCTAATCCAGGTTATAATATGCACGAGCCAACAAAGAGTTCTTCGCATCCAATTGACTCAAACCAAAATTAAATGCAACTCCTACTTGTATTTGCAATCTGCCTTCAGTGCATTTGCAAATGGGTTTACATAGGCGCTGAAAACTCGCGTGCTTCAGAGCAGCTTAGTATACTATTAGAGACACAGGCTTTAAAAGCCCTGTGAATTTAAGGGCCCTGCCGCATGCGATTCCGTGCATGGGCAGATTAAATCAAGTAGAATGATCTGTTTTTCACGTGATATTTAGCTTCGAGTTGCATGGAATAAGCAGCTACGTTGAAGTGACTGAATGCTAACGTATAGTGCTACTAATATGATCAAAGGAAAGTGTAGTGAATGCAGCATCTCTGTTAGTTTATCGTAGATTCACTGTCCTGAAAGTCACGTGTACCTGCATATTTTGTCACGCGCAATGAGTTTCCTGTGGTCTCGTGCATGTGCATGTATGTGTCTGTGCTTTGTTTTTGCCACTATCATCGACTTGTTTCCTCGGACGTGCACATGCCATATGAGAACGTCGATGAATTTGCACAGTGCCAGGTTGGGCCGATTCTCGTGATAGAGAAAACTTTACTGAACTTATCCTCGGTGGGAAATGAAGGTAGTTAATAGCCGATGATTGCTCGTTTCGGCTCTGGACCAGAGGCGCAGTGAATGTGAATCTCGAGCTTCCCCAACCACCCCATTCACTAAGCGAGATTGTAAAGGTCATCAGGGTTTGTATTACCTGATTGCCGCAGTTCGGTGAGTTACGTTGCTTTTCTCTTGTATTGGGCGTTAATAACAATGGGACTCGAGGCCGCTTGCTTGGTCTCGTGCTCAAAAAGACGGACCCAGGGGGCTGGTACATTGAATGGAGACTCGCGGATCGGAGTCTATGTCAAGATTAAGCAATATGTAACGAGATAATCAAGATTAAGCGAGCGAAAGCGGAAAGCAAGTCACTGCCATGTGAAAGAGAGAGTTAGTTGGACTTGTATGTTCCTTGACACCCTGGTACATTATTGCAAACCGAATAATCCTCCCGAGCCACAAATTCTGTAGCGCTTGTGTAAGGAGAATACATAATAACGTTTTCATAGTGAAAAAGAGATAGATTAAGTTGACTAAAGAAATCTTTTCTATGAAACAGTGCGTATAATCATAGGAATGGTAGAGTTTCTCAGTGGCTTGAGATTTCCATGGATCAGAAATGTCAATTTTGCTTTTTTGGAGTAAATTGAGACAACCCTCAACCGGTCTCTCGGATTAGGTAAAGAATAATCTACGCTAGGGTAGTTGTTAACAAAGTCTTTTGGCCATTATTTCCAGTTGTCTCTTTAGGATAGAGTGTAGTCCCAGCTTGAAAGTATTTACATCGTAACATAGTTACACTCTGGCCTTGAGGTGAGGAAAATAGAAACATGGTATTAAGGTTCTCATCTAGCTGAATTCTCGGATGTTTTGTGCTGTAGGCAATAGAATTTTGTCCACTATGTTGCCTTGTCACTCTCGCTAATATCTTAACTATGATTTTAACACCATAATCTGCTAGATGAATAACGTACAATGGACACAAACGGTGCCAGTCAAAGGTGGTGTTTAGGTGCCACGAGCGTCTAATTTAGAGCACCGACGACCTAACAAGGAATCCAAGCAGATCGTTGAGGATCCGCCCAGTCAGAGGTACTTCATCAAACCATAGAACAATCGTCGGCCACATGTACTCCACAGAGATTCTAAAGATGGATACATATCGTCGTCGACACGCAATGGGCTTTAGGATCTCTCGCTTTGATAGCTCTGCCTGTATCTATGTTGTTCCCTCTTCTCTACAGGTGAAAGACTAGGACTTCTATTTAATATTGCTAAGGTACGTATATAATAGCTGTAGGCGACTAATTCAACAACGTTTTCGGTATAATGCCGTGGTTCTGTTCTGTAGAGTCATCTAAATCTGAGATGCCACCCAAGAGCAGAGAAACTCAGACATGCAGTCCTTTAATCTGGCTAGAAAAGAGATAGGATCTTCATGCTACACCCTTGGTAACCCGGGAGATCGTCTACAATCCGAATATTCTTCCAAGCCCGTCACCAAGCCCTCGAGACCCACCTTGATTGACTAGTGAACGCCACGATCTTTTTTTTTCTTCTTTTGTGGATTATCACTAGTGACATGTCTCGCCATAGCCACGGATTGCTTCATCTTTAATCGGTGCCACGTCTTGGCCGACTAGATCACTAAGCTCGCCTTAACAAATGGCTATCTTTCGAGTAGAGCTCACAGAGAGTTCGATGACTGCAGGTTGTGGGAACATCACGAGTTATCATGGCATAATGTCAACAACCGGTGTTCGTAATGCTAGTCAAAGACCATAGTTGCTGATCAAAATAAATGTTTCTATCTATCTGTTATCTGCTCGCATGTCGGAGGGTAAGTGTGACGGAGACATTTCTGCAGCCAGAAAGTGGTACCCAGGCCATAATAAAGCCAATTGATCTAGTTCCCTGACATCGCATGTCCCGGCGCCTAAATATCGTAGCACGAAGGCCAGATTTCGTAAGATTTCTTAGTCTACTAGTGGAACTAAGCACCATTTTTCTAAGGCCTTCTCTGAAGGTCACGCCGCCGATATGTAACGGAGTTTTTATGTCACCTTTTGTACAAGACCATTCGTATCTAAAACTAGTATAAGCCACATGTTTCAGATCCTTTCTCGTCTCCTTCTCGGAAAGTAACAAGAGTCTACGAGCGACTGAGTGCTAATCTTTCAGGCCAGATATATAATACTGCTGGCTTGGGAATCACTATCTCGCAATGATTTTGGTGTTCGGATCTTGACTAAGTATAGTTATCTGAATACATTACTTTGTATGCCAGGAATTTATCAACACAAGACGGTGCAAGGAGCTTTTGTATTTACACTTCGTCCCAAGGCATCCATGAATCCGCCTTCTCGGCCGAATTTATTAAATTACATATTTTGCACGGCCAATCAAATGTCACACGGACCCGAGGGACCAAGACTGCATTCCATCTCGGAGACCCGAACGGCCAGAACTTCAATACCGGTATGATTCTTTGGTCCTCTCGTGGACCTTGCGTTGCCGCCCAGCTAAAGAAGAGGGCTAGACTTGTATGGTCGCCTCGACGCCCTGGTAGATTATTGCAGTTTGAATTTATCCTCCCAACCCCCAAGCTTGTAGCCCTGATGCAACCAACCCGAATCCTGGCACGGAAAAATGTGAAACCCTGAAAAGAAACTCAGTCTTGCGTAGCATTCCACAGCAGACCGGATGTGGAATAGCGCATCGGTTCTTCTTTGAATAGCTAATAAAAATCAAGTTTCTGTGCGTTCACCGTACTCTCTAATCATAGAAATTCAAGGCAGCAGGAGAATAATTTTAAAACAGATGGATAAACACCCATTAATGGCTGGCACAACTTCTTAAGTATTCAAGTGTCCAACACATGGCGAGGTAAATAACTGCTACTCCATCTTCGCTTGAAAATACCAACCTGCCTAACAATCTATCCAGTAACTCGTGCCCACACATATATACGCCACTGTCGCTATTATGTAGATAGGACTGGCTTTTCAGGCATTTCCCAGCTAGTAGATATTCAACCAAGAACTAGTCTAGAGCTTTTGTGTTGCTTTATACTGCGCACTGCTTTATCCTATGTTTTTAAATATGCGGACAGTGAAGCTCTTCAGCAATACGCAGCCTGGTTTCTCTCCTCCGTGATGAATTTCCAGCCTTATTTGCCGCTCTGCCCATTACGTGCCACGATACACAAAATAAGTGAAGAAAAGTGGACTAGGAACACAAAATATAATTTCTTAGCCAGATCTCCATATAACTACAACCTGATTCCTCCCTCTACTTAGATATCCATCCGTTACTTCTTACGCCCCACCGCCACACCACCCCGAAGAACAAAGAGCATGTATATAAATAGCCAGAGACTAGCCCGAGAAGGAGACTTGACCTTCGCACAACAACGGAGTTTATTATGGTACCCATGCCAGACATCCTAACAGTTCCCTTCATGAAAACCAACAAAGTGTTTATTCCCTGCAAGCAATTCTTAAGGTGTGCTGTTACCAGCGGGCCATAGATACTCGCACAGTAGCGTCGTTATTTTAACATGTGATTTGTACCCATGTCCATTAGAAATGACCAATCATAAACAGTATTTTCTATTACATTGCTTGCCTGCCTGCCTGCAGCAAGTTCGCGTACAAGATAGGTATGTTAAGATATCCACCTACCTGGCAACCATATGCAATAGCTGTCCAGTGTTAATAACTACCGAGATACTTAGGTACTTAGGTACTTGAGTACTGGGGTACATAGTAGGTAATCTCATGATGGTACTGCTTTGGGTAGAAAACACGCTAGTTTTACGCCAACCTGGGGAAGATCCTTGCATTCAACGATCTGATGAGAACTTTACTTGCACGTCTCTTGACCTACAACGTATCTATATATCTCAATCTTGCATTCTCCTGTGTATTTTAACCCTACAACGTATGGTTGTACGAAAAATTTCTTCGTGATCAGCATGCATCCTTCGCCGGACATTTAAGCCAGGCCTCAAGCAGTTTTGGAGTAATATATTCTCTGTCTTAGGGCGCAGGATGCTTAGGTCACGTGGTAATTAGTCCAACTTCACTTTATTCCGATGTAATTAAGGAAACAGGTTCTAGAGCTCATACGTAATCGGAATTGTTGAGATATGGTGAAGTCTTCATCAAGACTTGATTAGCACTAACTAGTTCTAGACCACTATACCGGATCCAAGTTTGTCGTTCAATTCTCCAGGATGCCTTGAGAATCATTGATTCATGAGCACATCTATCAATGCTAAGATTAGTAGAGAGAATTCTAGAGCTAAGGAGAAACCATTTTTAGTCAACCAAACTTTACAATGTACACAGGCTCCCGCCGCAATACAGGAGATAACATCGAGCTTAAGGCCAGTTATCTAGAGATGTGACTAACTGTAAGGAGATTGTGGATTGGAACTACACATGCACGCTCTCAGTTATGTTTTCGGTTTCGTGTAATTAAGGTGGTAAAGCAATGAAGTGTAAAAGATAAGATTCGTATATTCAGTAAACATAACTAGTCACAACTAGTTTGGCCACTCTAAGCTCAACGAATGTTGCGAGGGCTAGAATCTATTGGCCTAGGCCGTCGAGATTAGCGTTGGTGACTCGATTGGTGCCGTGGAAAGTATAAATAATCAGGCCAAGCTACTCGTACGCAACATCTGTCAGGGCAACTGCGCGCTGCATCGTGTCCCGTGCCTACAAACACAATACCTTGTGATGAAATGCATGTAGCGACCAACCTCGTCAATCAAGGTAAACAATGCGGATTAATCATCTTCTTGTTAATAAGTAACAACTAGATAACTTGTGGGAGACGCGCGGAAGTGGCTATTTCTATCTCGTGTAGGTTCCTCGATCCTTGCCACCATTACCAACACGGGGTTGTATATAGAGCTTACAATAGGCTTCATGATAAGGAATCACATGCAAAAGATGTTGTTCCTCGCTAGATAGCTCAATCATAGCGTGAGTAGAGACCACTCACCTGATCTTGCCACAAGGTAATGTTTGTGTATGTGGGTCTGACTACCTTCTCGGCAACTATCTCTCTCTTTTCTATTGACACTAAACTTTCGAGAGTTGTCTATAAATTCCTACCCTTCCTCAACCTTCAACTCTTCTTCTGCAACCTTCACTTCCTTAACTCTTCTTCCGCAACCTTTCCTCCTGCACACTCACACTTCTACAACATCACAACACAATCCTGCCGCTAGATCATCTACTCAACTAGTGAAGGCTATTCATCCTCACGAACTCAACGATTGCATAGTAATACTATTGCACTAACTTCCTCTTGTTGTTCCTCTACTCTACCACGTTGCCAGCACTTCTCAGTAACTCCAGTTAAGTGTTACTTGCGGATCATCAACTTTGCAGACAGCAGTGCATCAGTTATTCGTCCACCTCTCGTGATCCTGCAGGTATGTATACTAGTTTCTTCGTCTTCTCAACTCTATAGCGCTTTTCTACTTAGTTCATATGAGCATGTTCTGCACTATCTTGTTGTAATTGCAACGAAAACCTCAACCTAGGTACCCTCAGGTGTGGCAAGAGTCATTACGCGTTGAGCTTTGACGCGTACTTCCAACTACCTACCTCGAGGTACCTAGGTACAATTACCTCCCCTCCTTCTTACACCTTCTACCTCGTTGCCCAGTTGCCCAGCACATCCAGTTACTGCTGTTGAGTCGGTAAGCTCATAGCTTCGTTGCCCAGCACTCCAGAGCCCCACCTACCTAGAGGTATATTAGTAACTTCTACCTCCCACCTACACCTTGCACTCTTCCATCTCCTCTACATATTCATTCTTCCTTCTCTTCTTCAGACACAACTTCCATCAACTCTCCATCAACTCTGAATCAACTCTCCATCAACTCTGATCATCTCCATCAACTCTGATCATCTCTATCAACTCTGCATCAGCACTGCATCATTTGATCACTGCTGTACCAGTCTAACTCCATCTTCACAAGTCAAGCTTGCTTCTAGCACTTCTCTGATACTTCTCTCTCCCGCACGCGTTACTGAGCTTCGCTCTAACGGCAGTACAACCCAAAGAAACAACAACTCTAGAGCTTCGAGCTACTCCCACCGCGCCGCCGTCCACCGTGACAGAACGTAAGTTCATCCCATCGACTCTCCATCAATTCCATCAACTCTCCATCAATTCCATCAACTCTATATCAACTCCATCGACTCTGGATCAACTCTGGATCAACTCTATCAGCTCCAAACCATCTCCATGCCTCTTCTTCCCTTCACCACTCTACATCATCTATAGAGCCAGCAGAACGTTCTACCTTTCCCTCCTCTTCCTGAAACCCGCATGCGTACGCGTTATGGCACTTCCTGTTACGAGAAGCTAGCAAGCCAGCTCGACTCTTGTCATTGATGCCTTCATTCTTCTCCATCGTTCCTATTTTCTCAAGACCACAGACACAGCGATCCAGCCTAGTTAACTAACTCTCAGAACCAGGCGTAACTAAACAAACAAACAAAACAGCCCACTTCACTTTTCCCTTCCGACCCTGTATCGCCTTGCGCTAGATCTCAAGCACCGTCCAACAGTCTACCAAAACAATACAGCTCAGAAGAGGTCCCGAGAGCTATACACAGATCGCTTATTGACTAAGTCATCGACAACCTCTCGTCTCGACTCGTACACTGTTATCAGTGCTCAACGAGTATATATTTTAGTATTCATATACTTCAGGTAAGCTTTACCGCGTATCCTTCTTCATCAGATTGTTGTCAAGTACAGTTTGACTAACTATTTGTGACTAATTAGTAACATCAACTCTGGCAAGCATCATGTCTGCCAACCCAGCACCAGTCAACCCATTCCCTATGCCAGGCATGGCTGCAATGAACGCTCTCCCAGCCGGTGGACAAGGAATTCGTGAATTTGTACCTCAGGTCCATGGCTTTACCCATGCGTTCCAGAAACGCCTTGAATTGATAGCGACCAGAAACATCCCAGGAGAGAGAATTCCTATCGATATGCCTCGCAACGATAATGATCGCCGATTCTTGGTGGAGCGACTCTGGAATGCGATGTTCAACCTAGTGGATGTGGCAGAGGCGCCTACTAGCCAGCACTATAAATACATGGTGGATGGACCGAACTCCAAAGGAGAAATAGAGCATCACTACCCAAGTGATGTTGTTGAAACCATGTGTTGGTGTCTTCTGGTGAGTTAAAGAGGTAAAGTACATTTTATTTCGATAAGGCTAATATTTGATAGTGGCATGTAGAAGAGGCCGAATATGGTCGTTGCCATGTGCCCTACTGGTTTTGTACCGAAGGTCCTACGTATAAGGCGTATCCATCGTTCAATGACCGGTTCCATGCGGTTGAAACTGCCCTCAAGGTGAGTGACAATTACATGAGCATGCTATAACAATCAACTAATAGGATTTGACAGGAATCTAAATCGTGTTGTTGCTCTATCTTCTCTTTCTCGGACTTTTCTGCTAGACTTGCGTGGAATCCTGCCAAGGAACACAAGGTGAGCCCTTGCAAACTTATATGTCAGTAGAGAGACAGGTTTACTAATAACTTAACAGCGAAAAGGTTCTAACCGAACACTTAACTCTGTTAAAAACAAAATACAGACTATTGGTTCTCATGTCATGCATGAAAGCGATGTCAAGGTTAACGATACAGGTGTTCTGGAAGACAAGGCAAGTGTCTTGATCGGGATATTTCTCTGTTCAGATGATACAACTGCTAACATGAAGTGATCACAGAACGGTAAACAGTATGTCGGCAAGAAGAAATTGGAGGCTGCCCACACTGTGGAGAATAATGGCGTTGCGAAACGTACCCGACGGTCAAAGAGATCAAACCTTGCCCAGAGACTCGCCGATCCCAACGTTGGTCCGAAGATAGAGAACGAGATTTTCCAGATCCAAGGAGCTCCAGCCACGGCTTCAGGCTCACGCACCCCGAGTGCACCGACTTGTTTTGGTATGATCGGTGTATTTGATCCTCGTCGTCCACTCACCGACTTGGCTGATGTGGTTGCCAATCGTACACCGGCACGAGCTATTATGCCTGCACCTGCTGCGGCACCACCTATGGCACCGGCACGAGCTCTTATGCCCGCACCAGCTATGGCACCGCCCATGGCACCGGCACGAGGTACTATGTCTGCACGTGCTGTGCAACCCCAGATGATTCCGGCCGCCTGCTAGAGTCACGGCGAGCCTAATCTGTCTGGTGGGATGCAAGCACCACGGGACAACTTTGCGAACGAGAACATCGTGCAACATAATGGCTTTGTTAACAATGACCTTGTTAACAATGGCTTTATCAACAACAATAGCTTCCTTGACAACAACCAGCTTCCCAACAACAATCAGTTTCTTGATCCAGTTCTTCACAACCAACGACTATTTGACCCGATTCTTGAGGACAACCGGCTTTTTGAGAACAATGAAGTCCCTGAGAACAACCGAATTTTCAACAACAACATCTTTGAAGATAACAACATCCCTGAGAACAACGACATCTTCAACGACTTTGTTGAGGGCCAGTTCAATGAACAGCCTAACCCAGACTTTCTGGATTTGCTGGGACAGGACGATGGTCAGTATGGCGTGCAAGAATGATCAGTCCATGATCACCAAAGCACAATGGGGTGCTTGGTTGGATTCTCACTCCTACCCTGAGGAGTAGATCCTAGCCTAACAGAGGCCGAGATTCTTCTGATATCGACAAATGCTATCTATCGACATCTCACTATATACGCCTCTTCTTTTCATCATCTTTTCACACACATATTCGCACGCACATATTTGCGCAGCAAGTTGAGCTGCACAGTACATTGCTTTTTCCGAACCCGCATGGGAAATGCAGGTGTACGGAACAGATAACTCGATCACGCAGTGATGATTGGCCTGCACGGTCGAGTCCTAAGGGTTGGGTTGGGTTGGGACAGGACTTGCCGATGGGCTTCTGATGATTGCTGCATCATGGTTGGGTTGGGGGTTGCATATGCGGGGCGTTCTGGTTGCATATGGGGGCGTGGCGTGGCGCTTGGGGGTGGTACGGAAAATGGCGTTCGGAAATACCAAAAAAAACACAAAATTTGAATCTCGGGGAGTCAACCTGGGATTCAAATGTGTCAGATTATGTATATATATCAATCTCGCTGTCTCCTTCTCACCTGTTCTTCGCATCGTGACATGTGGTGATACGTATGGCACGTTGACAGTGCAAAGACTCACAAAGTAGATATCCTGTCTTTCAAAAGCGGACCTTGCCTCTTCCATTCTACCATCTTTAGCTGTTCTTCAGGTGAATTCTAGTTTGCAGAGCTGCTACCTTGGCTTCGACGTGGACACTTGGTCATGTTATCATCTGTGAACAGACAGGAAGAGCAGCAGCTTATATGTGAGTTTGTTATCGTGAATGTCTCAGGCTTAGAATTTCAGGCTCATTAAACTAATGATAGTAATAGGATGGATATAAACGTATCAGAGACCGGCGAAAACTGAATTTATTATTGAAACCACTACAGACAATAGTCACAAGGTTTGCACGAGAATCTTAAGGATCAGCATGCTAAGAATACCCGATCCTGTCCCTTTTACTCAACAAGAAACAACTAGTAACGTTACAAAAAAATCCAAAGAATTATTGGCAACGAATACAATTGACATGTGGTGTAGATAGACAATTTGGAGAGGAGATGGAGGAAGGAATGTTGTCCCCCTCTTCACGTGCAACCTGCAGGCGGCAACATATCGATATGCAGGTCGACAACCAATCAAGATTCACAGCAATGCACGTTTTCGGCAATTGGCACGTGCCGCCGTCCACGACTCGTCCTCTTTCCCCTGGCCAACCGCCAATACCTCCTCATTCCTAAACCACGAGGTGGTGAGACAGATTCTAGTATGCAGAGTTCTTATCGAGGTGTGGGTGGTGGCAACGGTTTCGGCTGTTCTAGACGGTTCGGTTCGATCGCGAATAGATGCTGTCTGTCTCTACTCCACCAAGTATGTCACGATATCCTATCCTAGTAAGTAATTGGGCGACCCCACTGGTCCCTCTAGTTCGTCACTATCGGACATTCTGTCTGCGAAATCAAGGCCAATTCATATTAGGAAGATGTTTTTCAATTAGGAATACAGGTGGATATTGAGGTATTTAAAGAATTCAAGGGTCCAAGCAATTGTTGATCGTAGATCTAGCTGTCAGAATCTAGACGCAACCCATTCGTGATGTCATTTTCCGGGTCAGCAGTCCCATCGGCTGTGGGGCCGATGTTCCAGGGGTCCCTGCATGAGTGACGATGGAGGACTGTGCGACATGAACCCTAGTATTAATATGCCCTCGTTTTCCCCAGCGTTCCTCGGTTGAACCCGTCCTCCCGCTGCAAACTAGCTTGTCTGACACCGTGTCTCGTCTCAGAACTTCCCAGGAATCTGTTTCGACATCAACCCGCCTCATTTCTCATATATCATCCTCAAAACAAAGCTCTTTTTATCCTAAGCGGATTCGGAAGCCCCGTTGCTGCAGTAAATACTGTCCAGCCAGACAAATCCACAGTACTAGCGAAGCTCGCAGCTGTGAACATGTCCCTCGCTCTGCCCGCTGGGGCAATTGTCGCCACATCAGCCAATACTCTCACTACTAGCCCTCACCACGGGTCGCGGATTTTTACCAACCTGGTGTCCGCTCTGCATCTTACTAGACTGCTGTCTCTCTTCCTCCAGGCCTCCGTATTGGTCTTTGGCCTCATATATCTCAGTCTATTCGCATCTGTGCAGATATTTCAAGTCGCTAGTACCATAGCGTACCACTCCATACAATTTTCCAAGCAAACGGCATGGAGGGTGTGGGACAGCAAACACGGAAGACAACTCAGAAAGAAAGTCGAATTCGAGTTTTTCACTCTGATACTCGGCGGCGGCAATAACCTGTGCCTGATCATATTTTGGCCAGGTTGGCCCATAATATCAATTGTCACTCTCGTGCTTCTGGCATGGTATGCGACGTGATGAAGGTCCGATAGTGTGAAGTAAGTTTCAAGCCATCTCGTATGTCGCAACCCCAGCAGTCTTGGCTAACGACTTGGCAGGTCACCTATCAAATCGTTCTCTCCACATCCGAGGAAGGCCGCTTCGCTTTTCATCAGTCATCTTAGCGCCCCCGACGCGGCCTTCAAGAGTAGAAGAAAGTGTTGCCACCGAGATCACGCCTGACTTCGTTCTGGTAGTCCTTCTCGGGATCGAAATCTCGCCACATACTGGCTGGGTAGATGTGTTTGTTCCGCTCGTACCATCTGCGGTCAACAACTCGGGTCCAGGTTGGGTCGTCGGATGCGCCCTCAAGCGAGTCTACATAAGTCTGTGTAACGCCGGATGAAAGTGGGGCCGCAGCCAGAGGCGCCGCGGGTTCGCCACGGTCGGCAGTAGGTTGCTCAGGCTGCGGCTTCGATGCTTCGGCGTCATAATTGAAGAGCACCGTGCCATTGGGACCCAGGGTCTTGTTCATGATGAAAAATAGAAAGTCGTAGTGCTATGTGTAGCTCTCGTCAGCCGGCTGTTTGTCTCGCAGTCATTTCTTACGTCTAGTTGTCATCGTGGCCGGTAGGAGATTATAGAAATCACAAGACATAGATAGAGATAGAGATAGAGATAGAAGTAGAAACAGAGACTTACGTGTGGAATAATGACGTTCCCTCGCACCATCATCAGATCGTCGACACCCACTCGTGCCCACTCACGCCTGGCGTTAGCCTTCTCGCCAACGCCAAGGTCCGCCCCGACCTTGCGACTCTTATCCAAGAACTGCCACACGAAATCACCTTTCTTGACGCGCACGGTGCCGCCGGGGATGTTGGCACCGTCGTAGAAGACGAAGGGGATGGCGATCTCGGTGGCCTTGACGCGCTCCTGTCGCTGCAGGAACTGGCGCCTGAGGGCTTCTCTCTCAGCAGCCTCGCGGCGCAATGCCGACTTGGTGACAGATCGGGGGACGACCGAGACGGATGAATTGACCTTGAATTTACTCTTGCCATTGCTCATGCTCTTGGCACTGTCGCTGTCCTCATTCCCGTCCTTATCCGCATCCTCTTCATGGGACTTCTCTCCAGGTGCTACTGTCACGGCTTTCCCAATAGCTTTCGATCCTCTCCCCTTGTCCTCGCTCTCGCCGTCGTCATTGTCGTCGTCATCATCATCGCCGAATGAGAGCTTGGCACCACCAACCTTCCGCTTCTTCTTTTTCTTCTTGGCAGGGCCTGCCGAATCGGTATTGTCGGGGGTGCTAGTCAGAGAGCGGTCCGGGGTGGGTGTTGATAGGGCGGCTTCACGAGCCTCGCGCTCCTGTTGCTCGAGGACCTCGGCGCGACGCTTGCGGAAGTCAGAGAGGGCGACGAGACCGACGGTGTTGTTGGAGATGCGCTGCTGTGTCGTCTTGTTCTGCGACGTGAACCGCGACTCCGACATTATGGTCGAGGGGTGGTGTGACGTGGGAACCCAGACTCGAACTTGGACTCGGAACAATTTCGTGCGATCTCAGCCAGTCCGAGTTCTTGGAAACAAAGACGGAAGAGTGCATTGCATTGTGCATGTGCATATGAAGGCCCCGGTTATGTGGCTGGAGCGTGGCTTAACTAACCAGGGTGTGGCGCCCATCACAAATAACATCAATACGGGCAAGAAGTAGGACGATGTCGACTTACATGGCAATTTGTTGATCTGTTATATCAAGGCTTGATTAGAGCAACTAAACCCATTACCCAGTTAAATACGTGATCATATTGGAGTCTAGCAACTTAGATGAACAATAATGGTTTCTAAGGTCTATGAAGGCGTACAGTACCATAGCTGAATTCTAATACTACTAGGTAGCAATTTACGTTCCATATTAACATAGCAGCTATATGTTAATTCTTCTTACTTTGAACTCATGTGTATATTATGTGAGACTTAACATATGTTCGTCACATTTTTCCCAATGTTCAAATAAACCTATTTTAACATAAGACTCAAGGCAGGTATTCTCGTAGTCCCCTGTTCAATGTCTACCGTGCATGGTTTTAACAACTCGAAACTCTTAAAAGTGATCAGGATACACAGTTGAACCATTGCTAGTTTATAATACTAAAGACCAACCTTGAAATGACACGAGTGTCAAGTGGAGGCTGGAGGATTTATAAACTAGTTACTGGAGACTGTCCATAGACAGCGTTTACTAGTTGACATGAATGGGAACGTTGTTTACAGCTTTGCACTTTTTTCTTAAGTTGCTCTTAATACTATGACCTCTCTTAACACATATCTGGCTGCTAGCAATACGCAATCCTATGCTGATGTGGATACTCATCTCAGTCAATGACAGCATGTCTAAGACAGGGTTCTCCCAAAGGCGTCCATCAGACCCGCCGAATCCACTTGTCGAACAGGATCACATTCCCGCATGGAATACCCAGTTCGGCAGCCAGCAGAGCTATCAATGTGATATACGGCATCACTTCAAGCAGCAGATCTGCGATACTCCTCATCACGATGTCAACGCAGACCCACTGCGGCGTGCTGCTAAGGGCAGGTAATTCGCCCAATGGCTGCGCCGACCGTAGAAAGAAAGGAATGTGCTCCAGACGCCGCGCGTGCTCGCAATTTGTTCTAGTCGCACGGCCATAAGCCTGAAAGCATCAGCGTCCTAGCGCAAGGTCGCGTCGAGCCAACCCTTTTTGCTTCGATATAATCCGTTAGGTAGGATATGAGCACCCTGTCTTCGCGCACGCGGATACCAGACTCGCAAACGAAACCGGAGCCGGGATAGGACGCCGATAGAAGAAATGGACTAAAAACATACGCGCTTGGGCTTTAGCGACGGCGCGAATGTTCCTGGACATGTATGCCGCACTGAAACTGGCTCTCATGGGTCACGCGTTGTAGATTATGTGCGTGCTGAGTGTCGCTATCTCTTCATACTCGGCCTGTGCTAGGCCCAAGAACGACTAGCTCGTATCTGTCTGAAAGACGCCCACTCTAGCTGAGATGTCGACGACCCCCGGCGATGATCCCACCAATCGCCGAATCTTATGCGAAGCGCACTACGAGATGTGATCCCAGACTGCCTGTTGCTCCCGTTATGATAATGTTAGCTGGCGCGGATCGCTTTCAGTAATGGGATTACTGGTCGACAGGAGGTTCATGGGGTAGTCGCTTGAGTAGCACGCCACACAAACCTCTCATCCCTCGGCCTCTTTCTCACGAGCCCCGTTATCATTAATAATTCAAGTTTCTGTTTGAAACCCGGCAAGTCTTATAGATGTTTCCCAGGGTCCCGAGGCTCAGCCGTGCTCCGAGAGCTTGCCATCCGTCCACTCGACATGTTCAAGGCCAGCTTCCAGGCGCCGCGACTTCCAATACTCGGCAGACACCATGGCATGCGTTCGGCTGTCGGCGAACCGCCACCATTCCCTGAGCAACCCGAACGTCAGGTCAGCAAAAGCAGGACTTTCTGTGATTTCTGTCATGGGCAGCATGCCTTCGGGTCGCAGCGCAGTGCGAATGTTGGACGCGGGAGCTAAGAGGCCTGCGGTGGTGTTGAGCCCTTCATTGATCTTTTGGGTGCTCTTCGACATCATACAGCGCAAAAAGCATCAAAGAATAACGTTTTCCGAAACTGTAGCGCGCGTGCGATACTATGGATGGTGATAAGTTTGTTATCATGTATTCGACCGGGACCTTCAGGTTGGCGAGGATCGGTGCTGACACGCAGGTTGTGCCCCTTGTGCGTGGCGGCTCGTACCTGAGGGTCCTGGCTGGCAAACCCGTCAAGTTGGTGAATGTTGAGCTCAGCTGCCAATAGGATGACTCGCTTCTGCAGCACACTGTCATTCTCCTCAGTTAGAAAAACCACGAGATTCGAGAGAATTTGCTGGGCAACTCGGTGTATGGGTACGCGGTCCATATGCATTGTGGACCTCGATCGCCGTCTCAGGGCAATGAGCACGATAGCCCGGTGGCATGTTTTATATGTGTAGTACGGGTTGATAGAAAGAGGGTGTGATGCCGAAAGCATCTGTTAGCGTACACGGGAGTGAATACCATCATATCCAATGAGAACATCAGCCACAGCTTTAGTCTTCTCGGCGAAACGAAGCCTTACAGGGGGGAAAGGGTAAGAACTATCGTGACTGATCAGCTCCTTGTTACATTCAATAACGTTTGGGGCTGGAAACTTGGAGAGCTTATCGAGGAATCGAAAACGCAAGCAACTACACCGGGCCATCCGATCAATCAAGAGCTGAAAGAGCAAATCCGTCCGCCGCTGGCTAGAATTCTTGCCGTACTCGACATCATCACCACCGCTGCCGCTGCCGTGGTTGTGTTCATCGCAGTAGTTATCGTACGTGTGTTCGTTCTCGTATGACCTGTCACAGAGACTGGATGACAGCTGGGACAAGTTGTGGCATGCACTCGCGGGCGACTGAAGTGAATGCAAACCTGGCGCAGATTTCCTGGAATCCCGAGACTGCGTAAACCACGACCAATCAAGCCTAGGGCTAAAACGAACCCCCGCGAAGCCTCCACCTATGATGGCCACTGAGAGACTATGGTTATTTTGAGATTCATTGGTACACATGCCGTGTCCGAATGTTGTTTGAGTCGACCAGACGATTCTGACTGTATCGCGAGGTTGGGTTTTCCTCCACACCCAACTGCGCTCCTCCACCTGTACGGCGATGAAAAGAATACCATACCAGCCCATACTCTGTCTTAATTTCGGAGCTGCGCCGATGCCTATGCTTTTATCTCTTTTTCCTCGCCATGTGCCGACCTATCTGATGACTGCGACTCGGAGTTCTTTCACTCCTAACAAGATTGACGACCTACAGCAGCAAATTCTCGAAGCAACGGAACAAATCAAGGATATGCAACAGAACATGAAGTCTCACATCACGAATGCGATTGGCGAAGGACTTAAGACATGGGGAAATCCTTTTGCGACGGTCTCGGGAAAGCGTTCGGCAACGAATTCAAGATAATGGTTGACGAGGCCATCCATGACGCGTCTATCTCGGGAGATTTCAAACGCACAGTACAAGAAGTAGTCTCGAAGAAATGTATCGACAGCCTCTCGCAAAACACCTCGCAAGCACAATCATCAGCGCAAGCTACAACTCCAACTCAATCATCGGAACGTAGCGCGTAACCAAGCAACTCTGAAACGAGCAAGACGCGAATCCTATCGTTGCGAGATGCCCTGAAAAAATCTCCCGACGTTCTCCAAGAATCTCTATCTGAATGCCCGAATCGAAAGCCACCCAAACGACATGTTCTGAGTAGTAGACACGCATAGGGTCTGCGCAGCCTCGAGATTGTGATTTAGGTACAATTATTATGGCTGTGATCTGCGGCCAAACAAACATGTCCACGTCTATTGCATTTAAAGGCAGCTCGAATACCACCAACCTACCCACATCGCCGGTCTGATCATCTATGAAACAGTAGAAAGTTTGCATGTTACTCTGCACCAGTATCAGGAGTGACCAAGGTATCAACATTGGCAGCGTAACACGTTGTGTTGCTCTACCTTTATAGTATACTCCTCTTAAACGTGTCTCCCGCGTTCGAGACGACGCGTGCTCGGGTATGGTTCCTCAATATTTGCACTGTTTCTCAGCTTCCTAATGCCAACAAATATCAAGAACTCAGCAATTAATCGGAGCCGATGCCTCCCAGCCAGGACCCCTGACAACGGTTCCCGATAGCTTGGAGTTCAGCGAGCCTGTGACTATCCCCGGGATTCGCTCTGCACCAGGTAATTTGACCGCCAAAATGTAATGTCACGGCAGTGTGTCACCCCCTTTACAGTTTCGCACTATCGATCTTTTCGGGCAGTGGCCACGGTATTCTTACCTTCGGTCTGTTACGGGTCCCCGTCGAAAAGGCGTGTCATATTCTCTTACCATTCTGCTCATAATATGGCCAATCCTGGTTCTGGCCCGTCATATAGTTTCTGCTTCACCACCGGCATTGGCACACCTTCGAACCTCCACCTCTCAGCACTCTTCTCGGCCACGGCTGGATAGTCAAGCCTGGGAAGGCCCCAAAGTCTCATTTAGTGTAAGTGTTTGTGGAGGTCACGCTACGCCCGACCCGACACGCATCATTCTTCGATGCAAGACATATACCTCCTGAAGAGTCAGAAATGGGCACGGTACGGTATCTGATCTGCCAGACCTCTGAGAAAGGACTTCGAATCAAGTTTCGAGCTTAAAACTGATACCCGGAAAGGCTCTGCTTGCAAACCTCAACGTATGGCTCACGGAAGAACCACCAGTCCAAGATATTATCAGTTTATCCAATACCTTACTGTTGTTGCTTACAAACTTCATAAACCCAGTGAGTATCGACGTTACAATGATCTTTGTCACTGCTATAACGCCAGACACACAGCGTTCTCTAGTTTTTCAGAACAACGTTGCCGCGTCCGGATTTTGCATAGGTCTTCTAGCGGCATTACTAGCTCTGACGCAACGGATAAGTTGTCTCTCGCCTCGCTGTCGTAATCGGTCTCTTGTAGACGTGGCAGATAAAACGAACCTTAACAGTGTTGCCGTATTTTTCGTTATAGCCTGGCACTACAAAGAGCAAGGCATTCGATGAGATACATTTTGGACAACTTTCCTCACGACTCCCACATCTCAGCACGAGCTACCGTCAGGGTATAAGATAACTCACAAACTTTCTCGGCAGCCCCAGGAAGCTCGCATCACCCCTCGACCGACAGGGTAATACCACCGGAGTATCACGGCGATGTCCTCCGCAACCTATTCCAACTGTGTGAGTCAAAACCTGGCTTGACACTGCTGATGGCCGAGAAGCTGTATGTGCCCGGCTATAGTAACCTTAGACCTAGTTGCGAGCTATCTCCGCAAGGAAAGCTACATGAGATTGCGCACAATGCCGGTCCAGTGGTGTAACTGATACAGCGCTATTAGAACTGTCATGAGCAGACACCTAGGTGATACGCTAATTCGCTTCTTATAAAGTACAGATCACTGCGTTCCACCTACTTAGATACGTGGACTCGGCCATAATGACGTACAGCATGTCCCCATCTCAGAAGATGACAGCTCAGAACCAGTCTTTGCTCATAGAATGTCCTCTACAAGGCGTCTTCTCGCCCCCAGATTATTTCTGCAGGTCATACAATACGACCTATGCCAAACAACAGTATCATAGGCAGCGTTAAGAACCGTACTGGTGGTACTTGCAATATTGCTATCTTTGGTGTGTCAAGCAAGGTTGCCGGCGCTGACGACATAGACGAATTTTCAACCAACTGAGCTATTCACTCTGAGAGGCGACCCCTGGTCAGGCGCGTTGCCGAAGAAGAAGGACGCGCAGCAGAATCACAGGCTTGCCGACTAGCTTTACAACTTTCTCAAATGAATATGCATGGCTATTTGATGTAGATGATCTGGTTATCAGAAATACTCACGTGCCCATCCCAAGCCTGCCCCAGACACAACAAGCGACATCATCTTCCAGAAACTGTTGCAAGCAGACGACCAATAGATCAATGCTCATAAGCCAGTAAATCAGGCTGTAGGGAACTTGGCCGATGTTGTGAACGGTAGAAAAGACGGACTGCAAGTTCTATCCGGCAACCCTAAAGGGCGAAAATTGGCTACTAATTTGTACTGCAATCTCCCCTTCAATCGACTGTTGTTACGAGCAAATAAACGATATCATTTGTCTTATAGCTACGGGACTATCAGCTCACCATAACTTTACGAAGTCACTGTGAACTCTAGAAATGGGCGCCGGCCGGATAAACTCTCCATATGGCATCTATTCGATATGGTGGGCCGCCCGGCACCATGGTACACAGATTGTCAAGTATTCCTGGTTAGAGATACAGCTGATGCAAGTGCTCCGCACTATGGCGCCGGAGCCGGGTTTGGCGTCTAGGATGCACTGGCGATGTTTAGAGTTGGCGGCCATTTCGCTGCTGGATCAGAGGGCGCGAACTTTGATTTCGGCATCCTATGTCCTCAAAGATGTGCGATACGCGAGGATACAGTGGCTGATCAGGTGATATTCATGAGTGGATATATCTGGAATCCGGGATGGACCGGTCCAATGTTAACAGCATAGTCTCGAAAACGAAGTCAAAATTTCAAGACCGGCCTTTCAACTACCTAACTTGCTCATCTGCTTCCAAGGCGTTGGCAGCAAGCGAGAAACGAGGAGACACGGTGGTGTTGAAATGCAAGATTATTTTCTACTATCACAGCTTGGAATCCCTCTGGCCTTCCTACTTTTTTCGCATACCGACACTACTCATGATCAGTATTTAAGCCATCTAGCTCTCTAGTCAAGCAAAGAAAGATTTGTATTTCTCCCATAACGCAATTGGAGGCGAGAAGCAAATACTTGACGACACGGAAGCTATCCACGGCTCCCTGAACATGCATGAATCACCCAACAAGGCCATGCGAAACGGCTACTTCGCGCGATGTGCCGGCCAGATCCGTCTCCGGGTCCACCGCCGTCCCGCATACTACATACGGTAGCAGTCTGGAATTGTCGGCCATGGTCCGTAAGCCGTCAAAATCGACAAGGTACGTGATTGGCCTGCGTAGTGAAACTAACCGTATTCATTCTTCCCTCCATTTTTCATCCCTGCAACCCCTGTAATAATAGATCCAACGTTAGCGTTTTGATTTTCAACTTTATTACTTCGTAATGCAGAAAGCATCCAACCAAACAGCTGACAGATCGGGGGGAATGCCAATCGCCGACCGTCAATGATGGGATAAGACTAATAACATCCTTTGAGTCCGACATCGCGAGCGCAGTGTTAACACAAGATATCACGGACCGATTAGCGGAAATGGGATGGCGACAGTTCCCAGGGAGATTTCTCCTCAAGTGCATGCGATTCTGGCATGTGTTTTGGACTATATCTCGCAGTCTCGTTCTCAGACTGAGAACTCTAGGATTGCCAGCCTATCAGTATGCGTCACTTAAAGACCCCTTGAAGGATATTCGACTGGCTACAGTGCTGCCTGGCGGCCATCACGATGACATATTGATACGTATCCAACATATTGCCCTGGAACCTAGGAAACTTATCCCGTCGCCGCGATCGTCCATACAGGAGATCCAGAACATGCTCCCAGAGCCTTGGGTAGCGCACGAAACTATAGAGGGACGTTGCCTGTTTTTGCGCACCAAGACCCACGGGGAGGGAGATCCAACTTGGGATTACCCAATTCCCGGTATTGAACGTTCTACTTATGAGGGAGATGCCGAAGCGTCTCAGTTACCAGCCGATGGAGTCCCTTTCAACGCGCTGTCATATGTCTGGGGCAGTTACTCATGGTTCCGGCAGAGGAGGGCGTTTGTTGAATGTTCAGAAGTAAGCAGTACTTCTCCTAGGGTACACTACTCCCAGTCGCTCATTCAAGACGCTAATCGTCCGTTGAATAGCAGGGGAAGCTTACTTGGGCTCGAATCAGCATAGGTGAAAATCTAGATCACGCCCTGCGAAATATTCGCTACCAGGATCGGCCTCGCATTATGTGGATTGATGCCCTGTGCATTAACCAGTCAGATGAGGACGAGCGGAACAAGCAAGTCACCCGCATGGCTGATATATATACTCAAGCTTCACAAGTAACTGTCTGCCTGGGCCCGCCAGGAGAAGGGTCAGAGGTTGCTATTAATTCTCTAAAACATATCAGCAATCAAATTGAGCTACTCCAAAACGGACAGATCGCACCAAGTCCAGGTACGGATACCGGATTTCACCGATCGGATCTGCGATTACCATTCAATGATGAATTGTGGCAAGCCGTACGTCACCTCATAAACCGTCAATGGTTCAAACGTCTATGGGTCATACAGGAAGTGTTGCTAGGGGATACGAGAGCGAAAATGGTTTGCGGTCAGTCCGAAATTCCCTGGACAAGATTCTGTGCCGCCATTACCACCATTTACAAGAACGACTTCGTCTCCGACGATCTACGCGGAGACATGGGTTCTATAAATGCTCTATGTACTAGTCGCCCTATCAGAGAGGCCATCAAGTATACATTCCTAATGAGCGCAATGCGCCAATGTGCAGACCCGCGGGACTCGGTTTACGGAACTCTCGGTCTCCTGTCCCCGGAACTAAGACGGATGATCCGTCCCGACTATTCTGCCACCCTGGCTGAGGTTTATACAAATAGCACTCTGTCATATATTAACCGGACTGGACGGCTCGAAGTTCTAGATATATCTGCATACAGACACCAGAAATCAGGAGTTCCATCTTGGGCTTTCGACCCCTACAGCTACAGAGCCGGTACAGGCTTGTACATGGTAGTAGAATGGCCAGGTCAGTTTTGCGCACATTTCTCAGAATGTCACGTCACGCATGAAGCACCAGGAACTATTCGTGTTCTAGGCTTAGGAGTGACGAAAATACGCAGCGTGAAGCCGCGGGCCCCAGGATTTTCTGAATGTGATTCCGAAGAAGACTGTTTCAGAGAATGTATTCAGACGGTTAGAAGTTGGGAACCAAATGATCTCTATGAAGGTACATATGCTACTGGCGAAAGTCTTCTTGACGCCTACGCTAGGACACTAATCTGTAATGATTTACGGGATCGAATACCCTCTTCCGGACGCTGGAAACCGGAAAGGTGGCAGGGTCAATATGACGTCAATCCCCTATTCGGCGAATTCGCTCGAGAGGGTCCTCTTACTTTATCGGGACTCACATCGACAGAACAAAATCCACTTCAGAGGTTGGTAGGTAGGAGACTTATTGAGTGTGAGAATGGCTTTATTGGTATTGGTCCAGCTGATACTCAGCCCGGTGAGTTCCCGACCAAGCAGTTCACGTTCGTTAACCGTTCTAAACGAAGTAGGAGACTTGATCTGCATCCTACTCGGCCACGAGAATCCAGTTGTGCTAAGAGAACAAGAGGACGGCAATTATATATTGGTTGGTATTTGCTATCTGCACGGGATATCAGATGGCGTTCCGCTTCTTGGCCCTTTACCTACGCCCTGGAGAGTGCAGCGAATTCTCGATAGTACACAGCAGTTCATGATTTGTAAGTTCTACAACCCTGACACAGATGTGCTGTGTGACGAAGACCCCAGACTAGGCCCGCTGGATGACGATTGGGAGAGGCTACCTGATCGCGACCGAACCGCAGATGATCCTCAAATATTCCAAGAGTTTCGGAACAAGACTACCGGGCAGATCGTCAAGTCAGACCCGCGTCTCCTGCCGGAGGCACTCAGAGTACGAGGCATAGCACTTGAAGAGTTTTCTATCTGTTAATATCAGGAACTTCCAAGGCTACGGATCTAATATGCGATCTGGGTGATAGACTTTTCCAGCAATCATAACACTGTACATCAATCTAAGATCTGCTCACCGTTACTGCCGTGACTTATAAATACGCATGAAAGCTTTGAAGCTATATAGGAGAGAGGCCCTTTCGTCGGGAATAACGGTGGTTTTGACGCCGGATAGCAATGTGTTGTGGGTTCAAGCCTGGTTGGTTGTCTCCCAGTCTGAATACTTATCGCCTATCTCCTAGGGTGATCAGTCCACCACTCGGCCACATTACCCTACAACACGCAGCGATCGCAAACGCCCTTAGCACTGCAGACTTCCAGGCCAGCAGCAGCCGACGGCTACCATCCCGCGCTCCACGCCGCATGAGTGCCTGGCCTTCAGGCAATGGCAATTTTCTCCTCCTAGCTCAATGGGTGGGCGGCGGGGACGACATGTTATCAACTTATTTTTGAGCACTGAAACTCAAGATTTTAAATTGATACATTGACTAGTACACAGAAAAGCACAATCCACGTAGACTTTCAGATAAATATTAGCAGAAATAGGCATATTTGGTATATACTACTGTCGAATGTAACCTAACTGCGCTATCAACGTCTACTACCGATGTAGTAATCATGTTTATGTTGCGCCGCAATGCGCAACTACCAACAGCCCCACGAGGCAGCCGCATATATGCAACTTACCAACAACGCATACCAACATGCCTCAAAACTCCGGGGCTTCACCCCGTGCGGGGTCGGCAGATTGCATACAGCTCGAACGAAGAGACGACCTCTACAGCCAACTTGGGAAGCTACTTATCACCGTGCGGCTCTTCTGCTGTTAGCCAGCGCACATTTTACATTGATATCTGGAGTCGTGGGCGCGCTCGCTCTATATGAGAGGCAGTACAAGATCTCAACATAACACACAAGTAATAGAGAAAGCTTGCACTCAACGCCATGAGTCCTGCAATCAGAGTCGCTATTATTGGCGGTGGCCTAGCGGGGGCCTCGTTACTCCATGCCCTCATTAAATTCCCTCACTTAGATGTACAAATCTTCGAATCCGCCGCCGTATTCAAAGAAGCTGGCATGGCTATTGGGATTGCCCGAAACGCCCAGGCTGCTCTCGAGCTCATCGGCCCTTCCGCCGCTCAGTGTCTTGAGCGAGCCGGAGCTGTACCAATGCGAGGCGTTCGGTTCATGATGGCTCATGGCGAAGACGCAGGGACCGTCGCTGATGAAGTTGATGATGTGATTCAAGGAAAGCGTCTCACTAGCATTGTTCATCGTGCCGATTTTCTTCAAGAACTCCTCGCTGACATTCCTCGAGATCGGATGCATACTTCTAAGAAGTTACTGAAGATCGATGGAGATGGTCCTATCACCCTTCATTTTACCGACGAGACCACGCATGAATGTGACATCCTCGTGGGTGCTGATGGAATCCACAGTGTCGTACGAAAGCTCGTCCTGGGTGGAAGCGATCTGGAAGCCTCGCCCCAGAACAGCGCCGCCTGGACTCTCATGACCCTCCAGCCATTTGACAAAGCTCAATCTAGCCTTGGCAAGGAACTCGTCAACGTCGAGGATGCCCGTGAATACTGGTGGGCTGGAAAAAATGCTTTCTTGATGCATAATATTCTCAGCGGTGGCCAACTTGTGCAATTCGTTATTGCTTCGACCGATAACGAAGCGACAGTCGGATCAGATCAATGGCACCGTACTGTAGGCGCCGACGAGATCAAGGAGCTGTGCCAAGATTGGCCACCCCACTTACACAAGGCCATCAACGAGGTAAGGGAAGGCACTAGTTTGTCGAAAGAGAATGATGAGACTAATATCGCATAGCTTCTTTGCGGTCAACCTGAGCATAAAGCCTTATACCTTTGGGATCACCCAAAAGCATCCAGCTACGTTTCTGGACCTATCTGTATCACCGGCGACGCTGCCCATTCAACAACGCCATGGCAGGGTTCTGGTGGTGGAATGTCTATCGAAGATAGTCTCATTCTCTCCACTTTACTCGGACGCGCAAAGACACCGACAGAGGCTATTACGGCCTTGCAAGTATATGACCAAGTTCGTCGCCCTCGCACACAGCGTATAGTCGAATCAAGCCGAGTCACGGGGAATATGTTGACTGGCAGTGGGCAAGTGGACCCAGAAACATTGAGGACATTTATGTCCAGGTGGGACTTTATCATCGATATCGACATGGAGAAACATCGCGATGAAGCCATTCAGCTGACGGAGGCTAAATTAAGGGGGGAAAGGGCCCTGTAATAACAACACATAAGTATATTCACATGCTCTCGGGTTGTTTCGCCAATCGCAATGTTTAATCATAGCAGCAGTCCTTCGAGGGAATTTATCTACACTACGATAACACAATAAATAACCAGTATCCCACTTCTTGTAGTTTCCCATTTTAGATTCCTATCATAAATTACCAGTATCGGAAACTGAACTTAGGTTCATTAAGTGCCTCTGACTACTCACTGCCCACAGCGTATATTACATCGTCGATCTTAGTCGCAGTTGGCTCGATATTGGTATCCAGGATCACTAAATTTAACGCTGGAGAATTGGGGGCCCTAGCCGGGCTGTGCGAATATTAACACAGAGTACGGTACTACTTAGCAGTTCAAGACTCAACCCAACCCAACTCAACTCCTTAGAGAATATACTAGTATTACCCTTTTAGAAGTGCTTGATGCATATCGAGTATAGCAGTGAATAGCAAGACATACAATTAAGTATCCTTACTTAAAAGGATCTGCAGAAGACCTACCTAGCCCACATTCTCAAGTCGGCTCGTTAGTCATCTGTTCCGGATGTTATAGTAGCCTACTAATACCGCAACCAGAAGTCTCGTCTTTTACGCGAGGGCACCTTAGCAAGAATGATACACGCGGAATATATCACCGCCGGCTGCATATCTCGTAGAAGCCCTTCGAAGGTCTTCTCCTCCTCATCTTCAAGTAGAAATGTTACCCTGCATTGAGAAGCGGGGGCAGAAAGGTTCCAGGGGTCCCAACGAAGAACAATGGGTGGGGTATCAAATGAGGTGCTTCCACCGCAGGCGAAGATAAAGTCATGGGGAGCAGACTGGAACGAATGTCGGAACGCCTCTAGTGGCGCCAGAGCTTCCGAAGTCTCCTGTGGTGGCATCCTGTTGCTCTTCTGTCTGACCTAGGGAATATGTGTAACAAGGCTTGAAGGAATGATGAGATCTCAAGAATGTCCTGATCATAAGTAAGTGAGAAGCGAGAGTGGAGAGTGGGGAGTGGGGAGACCTTCTAGCTTATATATCCGAATAACCTTGCTGTGCTGTACACGACGCGGTACTACGCGTCTCAGAAGAAGCAAGCTTTAATATGCAGAATCTGTCGGTGTGGACAAATGATGCAACCTTTTACCGCTCACGGTTGCCCTATCATTGTCTCGGCTGCCTCGTAGCCCCGCTGATCGTGACACAGGAACCCCCCCAACAACGTAATTATTGATCTTTCAGGCGGAATTCTGGAGAACACTGTAGTACAACATACAATAGTGTATTTCTGCTTGAAGTAATGGGGAAATGGTGACTCGACGCTTACATGGTCGACTGAGTGCTGCCCTTGTTGAATGAAACATGCAGCATCAGACTTGTTTGCCCTTATCACCCGCAGGCTGCAGCTCTCCCTCGACGGTGACTTGGACCTAGTTCACGACATGTACAGCCTGGTCTTCGTGTTTAAGTAGTGATTTGAAGAACACCATCTAGGTATCCTGATACAGGCCGTACAGGCCGTTTCTGTTCATCTGCATGTGGCGCTAGATACTTTGAAGATAGGAAAGTTACTTCAAAGGTGTTAAGCCCCCCACAGTCGTGGTTATCAAATACGAAGGTTATTTTGTCACGGAACAGAACTGCAGCACTAGACCACGACACTATCGAACGTTGCCAAGTCGAGCGACTTGGCCGTCTGCAGCTATTATATACGTACCTTGACAGTTATAGAAGCTTCTGATCAATGAAACGAATAACAGCCCATCACCTTCGCGTCTCCCGACAAAAAGTCGTTGCTTGACTGGAACTCCTGCAGCAGTAATAGCCAAACAGCAGGGTGGTACTTACATTGGCACAACATCTCTTCTGCTTCAAGGTGGGACATAATTTCAAACATATTCGAAAATTGAATAATGAGTAGCTTCGTGATGCACACGTACTTAGCATACCATCCATAGTGGTCAAGGTGTTCCAAACTGGACAGTCAGAACTTTTCGTTTGTGTGTGTTGACGGTAAAGGATACGATAGTTAAGCGGGGCAAAGGTAGGACCGCTTGCTCCCCACGGGTGCAACAACGAACCCACACAACCATCCAATCTTCTGTTATACTGAGTCGTGAGCGTGGTACATGACTGAAGCAGGGCTGGTTTTGGGCTGTATCTATTCTGTTTACCCATAACGGCTGTTCACCTCATTAGTAAAACGGGTCAGGAGTTTCTAGTCGATCGTGTGGCGCATTTTGGCTAGTCATCTCACACTCTGAAGAATCTCCTCACTGCAGTCCTGCCATAGTACATCATTGATTTTTATTGCATTTTTGCCTTTTCAGGCGGAGTTGGGGATTTCTATAGGCTCTTCTGGCTATGTAATGTCTTCTTCAAAGCCCTCTGGTGACGCGGTACCCTTTCCTGGTGGAGGCCTGTCATACACCCTTTGACTACGCAGCCGGCGCTTGGCCCTCCAGATGTCTACCATCCTCACGGACTCCTGTCCCGGCGCTATTTCGACTGCTTCTTCTTACGCGTCCGCTCTGTTAATAGGCGTTTTGGGCCGTCAATTCTACGACTCTAGAGGCTTGTACACCAGGGGCTTTACTGGCCTTGAGAGAAAAGAGCCGCTGCGTGGGATCCTTGAAGGCATAGCCAATTCTCGGCTCTTCTGGAGTAATTCCTACCTCCTAGTCGGCGATTTAGCTAGCCTCGGGCGCAGAAAAGCTAGGAAATCAGGGGTTTTTGGCTCTTTTCTCGCGGTAGGTGCCCCAGCAAGTGCCCGGACCACCACCCCCTTGTCATCCAACTTGACGAAAGTGGCCTTGATCGATCGCTTGGATGAGTTTCAGCTGTTGCCCAGGCCCTCTATATCGTAGCCGGCACCAGTATATCCTACCTGGCCTCGATAACCTCCTTTTCCTAAGGCTTTCATCCGAGTGTGGCGCTCCCATAGTCCCGTAGGTAGAGATGTAGACGTCTTTTCATCAAAACGAATACCCCTACATCCAAAATCTGAATCATACAACTGCAATATAGCTCATAAAAACGAGCTAGATCTTACTTGTCAAGCAAAGCTATAAAAAGGCATACACATCCCTTATTCCCTCTCTTCTTGAAGACGGATTTGGGCTGATTATACAAACGCCAAGACGTCGGCTGTGCTGTGCAGCCCAGACCGCCCGCTTTCGCACAAGCCTTCTGAAGTATCGGCACTCAAAGAATATGTTGGCGGAGGATTCCAGATGTCGCCAATCACAACAGGAACAACGACAGCTGTGAACTGAAGGGCAATGTAAAGTTGATAAGCGATCGACCATGGAGGACAAGAAGAGTAAATTTCACACAGAGAAGGAACTCACCACATGGTTAGGAGAATCTCGTACGGACAACTCACACAACACTCGCAGCAGATATTCCTTGTTCCGCGGCCATGATGTCGCTTTTCGGGGCACGACGCAGTCTTCCCACAAGGATGGATCAACCTGAACCGCCCCGGCGTGAAATCCAGCATCCTCACTACGTGGTTGGAGTTTGACTTTGGTGTGGCAAAGGATAATCTCTGAGGGGTATATAAGCTGTTGGTCACCATTCGTGGAGATGGAAGGGTCAATCAAAGAGATTCGTATGCTCCAGAGCCACAAATCAGCCGCCTTTGAGCAGTCTGCTGGAAGCACCACCCAGAAGCTAAGAGGTAAAGGTCCGTCCGGGTGTAGTGTCGTCCTGCCTAAATCACTATCATCATCTTCAAGTATCGCCCCAAGCACGACGGCCGGGTCATACGTGGGCAATGCCTCGTATCCTCCCTCGCCGCCTTCCACTCGATCTGGTGACCCCTGAGATAAACCGAGCACGTGGAAGGGCACAACCTGGTAGGCCTGACATTCCAAGCGCCGGCCTTTATAAAGCACGGGCGGTATGTTCGGCATCTCGAGCTGCACCAACGTAATGTATACCCTAGAAAAGAGGCACCGCCGGAGCAGCCCGATCCCCTTGGCTGTTGCTTTGATCCGAAACGAGGCGCGATTAGCTCCTCGAAAACGTTTTGGGATCGAGAGATCTGCTAGCTTGGCATTCATGCAGCGAACTAGGAGCGTGAAATCGAGCCCAAATGTATATTTGTACAGACCCGGTGCAAAGGTGTACCGCGTCGATGCGCACATCGGCGGCGTCGGGAATAGGGCTTTAGATGTATCAAATACCTGAGAAGACGGTTAGATATGAATGAGATACCGGCTATCTTCACTCGTGGTATGTATGCATAAAGGGAAGGTCATTCGGCACCTTGAATAATAATGGCATTGGGACCTGCTCAGCACCCACATCCCCAGAATCGCCCGGTTCGAGACACCCTAGAACATCGATCTATTAGGATTATGTCCGCCATAACTACACCTTCGAGACTCAATTTCTTCCTCATTGCTTACTCACCTTGGATGGACAACTTCAGCTCCGATATAGATAGTCGGCTGCTGATGTCGAGCGAACACACGCCAGTTACCACGTCGGCCGATGAGTATGTGCGGTTTTTGCGTTCACGCAACAGTTCGATGCAGAGTTTCATTGTAACAAAACACTGCTGATGATGCTTCAAATATCAAGCCGGCTAAAAATTATTGCGGAGCAGCAGTAAAGAGGCGGAGACCGCCGTCATACTCGATCACAACTTTGGTGTTGGAGAAGACACCGCGGATGGAACATGATATGTTTCACTCAAATTAGAGTTCGCCATATTTATCGTGCTCGGCAATGGTTACCAAATTCGAATCGCGTCATAATCAAATCCCGGGATACTCAAGGAACAGGGGACTTGACTTCGCTAAGCCGACTGTAGCGATTAACGTTATTGAGGTTTTTGTTGTAAGCTATAGTGGCCGACGGCAGCAGCTCCCTAGCTAATTACCTAGATAGGAAATATCTTAGCTTGAGAGGTGCGTCACTGTGACGCATGTCTCGGCTCGGAACGATCGGCTATCGCGGGTATCACGGACTCGACGGCACGGACCTAAAAGTAACATTACTTCGTACTGCCTTCTGGCGACAGACGCTGAATAATTTTGAGCAGTCTATGCCCATCTAGCTGCAGTGCCGATCTATTACCAGCAGGCAGAACTGCAGCCAGCTTCCATTCAGCGCATGCTTCGCTCCAACTGGCGTGGGTGGAAGAGACTATGATGTTGAAGCGAAAACGTATCTCGGTGGCCTGCAACAGCTGCCGAGCTAAGAAGGTCAAGGTATTCTATTCCGTCATGCCGGATCATTAAAGCTCCTGCATATGCTTGCCATCAATCGCTTACATGACGCCCAAGTGTGATGGCCACCAGCCCATTTGCGGACGCTGTGCCGGATACTCATTCCGCTGCTCCTGGCCGGCCGTCTCACGGGGCCAGGGCAACGGCCGCTCCCCACATGTTCCGCTGCCGGCACCCGGAGAAGGGAAGACGCCGCCGGACATGCTCGCCACATGTCAAGACTGGGTCTGCTCCGCTTGCACAAACCTACCCACAGACACCATGGGAGAGATTCTCGCCAGTTTCGACTTCATACGGTCTCATTTGTCTGCACAGATCGATAATGGCGTCGATCCGCCGACCCTCGCTGATGGTAAGCCGGCTCAACGCCCTCAGACCCGGGGCTATCTCGGCGAGACGAGCGACGTGCGTTTTGTCAATTTCGTCCGAAACGTTGTCTCTTCCCACGGCAACGGCGGCGATACTGGTGACCCTCGCGTTGAAGATCCGGATAACTATGATTCGGAACAACTCTATTCCCAACATCGACTCACAACCCCCCTGACTAGCATGCCTCCAAGGGCTGTTATACTACAGTGGCTTCGCAGCTACTTCAGCACCATCCACATTGCCTACCCCTTTGTTGGAAAACATGACTTTTTGAATGAGCTCGAAACGATGCTAGTGACTGGGCTCGGTGACCGTCCACCACAGTCATGGCTATCTCTGATGTGTCAGTCGAAAGAACCACAATTCCTTGCTTCACCTGGCGCGGGAGCTGCTAACGCGCCTACCAGATTCGCTGTTGGCGCTAGGGGCATACTACCATTCCTTCCGCGGGCAAGATTCTCAAACGGATGAGTCATCCCATCAGTCACTGTTCCAACGGTCTGTAACCTTGTCCGAGCTCAACACCCCAGAGCGCTCTATCACCCAGGTCTCGGCTCTGTTAGCCCAGAGCTTCTATCTACTTGCCACATCAAAGATCGAAAGGTTTGCAGTTTCTCCCCCAGCTGTACCTCGTGTTGTCTCCACGTTGCTAAATGTTCTGCCGTTAGATGCTGGAGACAACTGGGAATCGCGATTCGTATGGCGCAGAGTATTGGGCTACACGTAAACGTGGAAGATTCAAGATTAGACCATACCACCCATAAATCGTCAAAAGTTAGAGATCCACAAATAGTATCCAGAGTGTGGTACTCACTCTATGTACTCGACAGGCTGCTGGCCCTCCAGCTTGGCCGGCCGCCCGCCATAGCCGACCAGGACTGCCATGTCTCCATTCCGGACCGGATTCAGGAGCTAGAGGACCAGTTGGGTGACGATGATAGTGACGCGCCTGATCGGAGCACTAGCAGTAAAAGTTGCCATGCCAGTCAGTATTTCATCAGCATGATCGAGTTTTCTTCCATCATCGGTCAGATCCTCCGCGAGTCCTATCATCCGCGACGTGACCTCGTTGCTAGACTCGATACGGTCACCCGACATAACAAGACGCTCCTCAGCTGGAAAAACAGACTACCGCGCCATCTGAGATTTGACCTCGGTCACGCGTTCGACAAATCCGAAGTTTTCAAACGCCAGGTAAGTCGTTGAGCTATCTTACACCCTCCTCGCCCTTCCCCTTTCTCGCTTCTCAAACCCCATTTTTATTTTCTTCCGATATGAGCTACGGTAAATACGTTCTTAGCTAACAGACGCCTCCGTAAAACCTCAAAGAGAAACATGCTAGCCATAAAGTTCCACCACATCCAGATTCTCATTCACCGGCCCTACCTATGCTACCTGCATCTCCTCAAAAAGAATCACCTTCCCAATCAAGACCAACTCGGCCAGATCAAGCAGCACGGTGCGGTATGCGAGGCGGAGGCCACAGCAATCATCCACCTGCTTCAGAACGTCGGTGACGC
This sequence comes from Xylaria curta, assembly GCA_022495235.1. Lineage (NCBI taxonomy): Eukaryota > Fungi > Ascomycota > Sordariomycetes > Xylariales > Xylariaceae > Xylaria > Xylaria curta. The sequence continues at coordinate 160,741 of MU375974.1, forward strand.
AGAGGAGGTTGTCATGAACTACCCATGGTGGCAGATGATATCATGCCTCGTGTGCGCCGGCTCCGTGCTCGTCGTCGCCCTGGCTTCCGCGGAGCAGAAACATAATCTCAACAATGGCAGCGCTAACGATGTTGATGATGCTGATGACGGCGAAAAGTTAATGGGAGGAGGCAGAAGAGGAGAAGAAGACCATGTCTCCGCCCTATCGGAGAATATCGAGATATGCCTGCGCATCCTGAGCCGGCTGAGTCCTCACTCCCACGGCGCCCGCCGGGCTTGGAGCATGATCAAGAGAATCAGAGAACAGAGCTCGCACCACGGTAGCCGGGCGAGGCTACATGTTCCTCTAACGTCTGTACCAGTGCCGACAGACGCTAGCCCTGGCGCTGCGGGGATATCGGAAGGGGATAGTGATGATTTCCCGGGCTTTCAGCAGATCTTTGGAGATGACGTCGACTTGGGCCTTTATCTACAGCCGTCGTTCATGTTGCAGACTGAATGGTCTGACAACGGGTTCTGCGTTGGTAGCCATGATTTAACTAGGGGATTTTTCGAAGAATAATATATTATCTTTGGAGTTAGCAATTCGCCGTTAAAGCTTGTCGTGCCAGTATCAAAACAACGACAACTCGTGTTAGATTGTCTGTTTTCCCTATCTTTCTCGTCTCTTGACACTCATGTTATTTAATAAAATAGGTGACATCTTGCTAAAAGATCTACAGTAGGTACATTGTCTAGACCCGAATAGTGTCAAATCGTAGTACAAACAGGCTGCGCCAGCCCGACTGTCCACTGGAGTGATCCAGAGACGACAACGAAGATCCCTAACCCCACAGCTAAAGTCACGAGGCCATACCTGTAAGCATGTCGTCTCTTAAGGGCAGCGAGCTCTAGTATCCAGGTGCTGACGGTAGTAGCACACCCGCAGAAGCCGTCCTCGACGCCCTGCAGGACCTGGCACGAGACGAACCCCCCCAGCATTCTGCTCCCAGCCCCTCCGGCTGCGGGTAGGCGCTGGAGGTCCCAGGAAACAGCCTGCACGAGTGAGCCGAAAACGTTGGCAGCGAAGGTTCCGAGTGGGAAGCCGACCGCGAGCGAGTTCATGCGCAAGCTCAAGATGAACCGTAGCAGACATCCCAAGGGCGCCAGAGAGAGTGCCAGGACCATCTGCCGCCCCGCCACGCCTACCTGAGCGAGGTCGGGGGCCAAGATGGCTAGGACTACGATGACGACCCAGCTGCCGAGACCGAGGACCAGAGAAACATAATCGAGCCAATGCACCAGGCGTCTCGGCAGGCGTCTCTCGAAGCCGTTTAGAAAGACGGCCACGTGGGCGCCCGCCCTGAGGCCCGCTGTGCTGAGACCGATAGTGATGAGGAGTACTCCTGCTACGGCCATGAAGTTCCTCCCGGGCGACGGAGGGGACGATCCGCTCTTCGGGGTAGCGATGCCGGAGAGCGCCTTGAAGCAATCCAGCATGAAGGTAGAAAATGTCGTGAAGGAGCCGCAGAAGCCGGATGTGAGACCGATGTGGAGCGGGATGGGCACGAGGATCTCCTTGGCTGGGCCTTTGGCGACTGAACCCTGTCTTACCTTTTTCGCTGGGCTACCGGCCCTCTCCTCTGTATCTCCGAGATACCGCGTCTTCCGCGTAGTCTGGGCGGCGTCCGAGTACGCCCTGGTGATACTCCTCGTGGTCCGCGGGTGGTGCAGCAGTTCGGAGCTCTCCGACAGGAAGCCTAGAATCAGGGATCCTGTGAAGTTAGGCCAAAGACTGCGGGCGAAAGGGATGCCTGTCGGATATGTAGTCAGGGCGGCGAGACCTAGACGCGCCAGCGTGCCTAGGATCGAGAAGAAGATCAGGTGGCCCAAGATGAAAATATGGGTTTTAATCCGAATTCTGACCCTTCTACGCCTCGCAGTGCCAGACTCAGGCGCTGGCGCTGGTGCTGGCTTCTCTTCTTGGCTCACCGAGGCGGAACTCGAGCCCTGGTCTACTTCCTCCTCGAGATTGTGTTGGGAGAAAAGGCGGGCGTCTTCCGGGTTCTCGACAATGTCTGCGGAGATCGCATCTGTTACATTGGCAAGCGCCGGAGAGGCTGCATACTCTTGATCATCGTCTCCTCCGCTTTCAATCTCATCTATTCTACTATCATCTATCGTCACCGTCTCGGAGGGGAGGGGATTATGATGGCGTGATGAGGAGTCCGGATAGTTGTTAAGTCTATGCAGTGTTCTTCTCTTCGAATTGTCTCTTTCTCGATATGAATCACGGTGATTCAAAGCTTTCTGCTCCTGATTCTGCGCCTCTACATCTTCCAGGTATTCGCGATGAGCGGAAGGGGCCTCATCGGGATCCTCTAATGGTGCCGGTGCTCCAAGCTCTGTCAAGTTTTCCAGGTAGCCTGCGAGAAAAGACACTTCGTCAGCATCGTCGACGGGCGACCCGCCTCCTCCGTCACAGGAGTGCGCTTGTGTGTGCGGCATATATGTAAATACAAAATAGAAACCTAATGAAAGACAAAGTAGAAGAAGGAAAAAGTAAATGGCGGGACAGAATACTTGAGGCTATCCTAGGCGCGATTATAGCAGAGTCTCGATGTCATAACCAGAGACTCTAACCGTATTCATAGCGAAGCACCGGTGGAAGAGATGATCAAAATCGGGACCTCCGCGATCAGCCCCGATCAACCGACCCGAGTCACCCGACAGATCCGGATCCCGTCATTTTCCCCGAAGCCCCCATGTGGAGATCCGTACCATTTTTGTGTTCGGATTGACGTCAGAGCACTCCCTGCCAACGAAAACGTCATGAGACATTGTTACGATAACTCTATTCGCAACATTGAGCCTCTGTTGCTTGATGCCACGCATGAGTGAAGCAGGCGGACATAGATGGTGAGTGGTAGTCGAATACCCGCCTCAACCTTTCGCTCCGCCATCGCTTCTCTGAATATGGCTGGGGACTTTCCTCTTCCGCTCAACGGCGAACCTCTCAACCGAGAGCCGCCCGTCTCCGACTTGGTTTCGAAGTCAGTTCTTTTATTCCTCTTGTGCCCCTAGACGGATCGAGGCTGATGGAGTAACGTAGCTTCATCACCGGCGTCGATGCATACGATCGCAATCACGGACCCCTCCTATCTCCTGCTACGAGCACCGCGTGAGAGTCGATGGGGCTATTTCGACATCCATGTCCCTCAACGTCCACGACCTCGCCACCTCTTCCCTCAGCACAAGATCATCTTCGTCCTGCAGTGTGCCGGAAACCGTCTGTCACTGTCTGCACAGCTGGTGGTCCCAGTCTTGATTTGTTGTTATTGCACAAAGAGGAGAAGTCCTATCTACACAGCAGAGATTTTCTAGCTAGTATATATACGTACGGGCTGAAGGCCCGTGCCCTTATAACCCCGACCTCCGGAAGATATTCCGTAGCGTTCCGTGATACTGTCACCATACTATGCGCACCTAGCTCAAAGAAGTCGACGGTATCAACTAAGGCGATGCCGCCCTGATGAACTGCAGCTGGCGCAGTCCACGTCTCTGCGGATCCTGGAGCGCGTCGGCCTCACAACCAGGGCACAAGAAGACGCCCACGTCACGTTTGCGCTTAGCGCCACAGAGACCCAGCATGACGGTTGGTAGCATCAAGCTCGCGCGCGCCCTAGAGCGAGATAACGATATCATTGTTCGAGCAGGGCTGCCCTTCTTAGCATCTCGCTAACCATTTCTGCTCCACAAGCTGTAATTTGGAGCCCTTATTCGCTGGGCAGGGCGCCTCGGCCCTGTGCCGGGTTATCGTATCACCATACAGCAAAATGAGTCAGCCAACTTCCCCGATGTAATGTGGCCGTTTCTATGAAGCCTAATGATGTATCATCGTCAAAGGATACACGGTGCCTAGCGGACGGAATAGTCCAGTGACGGGAGTGGAGGTCTCCGTCGATGGCCATATAACGTGGCAGAGGCAACGCTGCAAAGGTCGCCGAGTGAATCGTAATGGGCTCTTTAGACAGTGAAAGCACAAGTTCCGGAGGCTTCCTATCTCACAGTCTTCTCTAGTGCAACAGATAGAGGCGGAAATGAGCAGCCTGCAAAACCACGGGGAATCTCGGAATGTTACTGCCACGGAGTCAAACCCGATTGCGTCTTCATAAACGACATTGTATGGGAGACGAGCTTGCCCGAGTGCGACCTTTTTATCACGAGTAAACTAACATGCATGAGTCCCTGAGTAGCGAATGGATCGTGTTAGGTTTTAATTCAGTACATATTCAATAAAGCCTGTTCATAACAGAAATGCACACTGAGCGAGCTTTTCAAGATCATAGTAAAAAGTTTATGTTCACATATAAACATCCCGAAATAACACTGTTCACTGCCCGATTTGAGTCAAAAGATAAAGATTCAATAGACTATTTCAACACTTCCCCAGCATTTCAGGGGAATTAAAATAACTCCCAGCGTAAACACACGATACCTTCTTAGCGGCCAACTCATCCTCAATGTCCATTAATCGATTGTACTTGGCGACCCTCTCTCCCCGCGCTGGAGCACCTGCTTTGAGGTGGCCGGCTCGTAGTCCTACCGTCAGGTCGGCGATGAAATCATCGGTAGTCTCTCCCGAACGATGAGAGACGAAAACGTTCCAGCCCAACCGGGTGCACAGATTGTTCCTTGGGGAAGGGAGGTCAGCTTCTAAAATGCGACGCCGATTCCAACGATGTCTTCGACTTACGCTTCAATTGCTTCGCTGACGGTACCGATCTAGTTCACCTTCAATAGCATCGAGTTGCACGCCTCTTCTCTCTTGGCGATATGAATTCGCTCCACATTCGTCGTTAGTAGGTCATCGCCGACCAACTCGATCTGACAGTTCTTGTTAAACTCAGTCCACGAGGACCAATCCTCCTCTGCAAATGGGTCCTCGAGGAGTACTACCGGATATCTGGAGATGAGGTCGTCGTACAAGCCTGCTAGTTCCGACGGTGCGAGGTTTAGGGCCTCATCTCCTTTAAACCCGATATTGTAAGAGCCGTCGCGATAAAACTCAGAAGAAGCTGGATCGATCCCGAATTTGATTTTGCCCGTGTACCCAGCTTGATCGACAGCCGCGGTGAGCAGTTCGAGCGCTTCCTCAGGGCGGTGTATGGGTGGCGCGAAGCCTCCTTCATCTCCAATGGCTACACCTATCGAGCTCGTTAACTCGGTCTCGGCGACGCTTGGTCATCAATTCCAACCCACCAGCTCTGCCGAATTTACGCTCGATGACAGCTTGCAAATGATGATAGGTCTCCGCACCCATGCGAATCGCCTCCTTCATGCTGGCAGCCCCGACGGGAGCGATCATGAACTCCTGGAACGCCATAGAATTGCCAGAATGCGCACCTCCGTTGAGAACGTTGAAGAAGGGGACGGGCATGACAACATCGCTCTCCAAGAGCCCGGCTTCCTTGCGAAGGAATTCATAGAGTGAGACGCCCTGCGAACCAGGAGTCAGATCACTTGCAGACAGCTAAAAAATGAAAGGAGATATCTTACAACGCCTGCAGCGCCTGCACGTGCACATGCCATACTCACACCAAGAATGGCATTAGCCCCCAGCTTAGCTTTGTTCTTCGTACCATCGAGAGCGCACATGAAGGCGTCTATGTCCTTGAGTTGCGAACATGGGTCAAATTGCTTCTCTATGAGACCAGGACCGAGAATCTCGATGACGTTTTTTACTGCGATTTCGACGCCTTTACCACCATACACGCTAGGGACCTCATCCCTAAGCTCAACAGCTTCGGTCGACCCAGTGGAAGCGCCAGATGGCACTAGAGCCCGGAAAGTGCCTAGTTTCAAATTAGTAAGACTCGTCCGAAAGATTTACAAGTCGAGAGGCTGACCTTTAGCCGTAGTCACATCGACCTGGATTGTAGGACGTCCCCGAGAATCCAGTCTTTCCGCGGCATTGACGGATTGGATCATGATTGCTGAATTGCATTAGTACAGCAAAGGAGAGCAGTTGGATATGTAATACGGTGATTTTAATTATATTCTGTGTTCTAGAAGACGACTACCCGTGATTGACTGTACAGTCACTCCGAGCTACGTCATTAAGTCCTGTCCCACCCGGGCCGGGCGGACCGTACGGGTTCACATTATGTAGAGATCATAAGGTTACCGACCGCTAATTGCTGGAAGGCAAGGTGCCGGATCTTTTGATCTGGCTCTGAAGGGTTGATTCCATGATGTAAGGACGTGTGCCCTGTGTTACAATTTTGACAACAATCATGGCATAAGTATAAGAACATCACCTTGTGTTATATTTCGAACATACGCTACAGTCCATCATCAAAGCCCATAGTACCCCGCCAGATTTGAACCAGAACCAAAGCACGATGCCTGCGTCCGACGACAAGGATTTTTACACGTTCCTCGAATCTATTTCCCAAACCGAGGATGCCGTCGCTCAGAATAAGCGCATTAAAGAAGCCCAGTTTGCAGAAGACAACACCGAGCCCGACGAGAAACAGATCGAAGCGATTCGGCGCGAGGTGGAAGCTAGCAGGCATCACTACACCGACGACAAGGCTAGCGACACTGATAAGCAATCGAAAAGATAATACGTTCAACATCTCGAGCGTCTCGGACTAGATCCCCTACCTACCTAGGTACCTAAGCAAACATGGGCTGCGCCACTAGCTGCCCTCCGGTACAATAGGTATCTGTAGGGCTCGATCCCATGGTTGCTCCAAATCTGGATGCTCGTGAGTGATGGTGGTGATGGGTAGTGATTGGCTGGGGAGCCACACCCAAAGAAATTATAGTCTAAGGCGCCTCAGATGAGTACCTAATCAGACTGTAACATTCACCTCGCGCAATTGTTGAGGGAAATTGTTATTGGACCGGGTCCATAATACGTCAATATATGCAAGGTGCTTCTATGGCAGCCTGCTTCTGTGACGTGACAGCCTGCTTTTTGCTTACCGGCAAGCAAATGTCTGTCAGCAGAGTTCTCGTAATTCACGGGATGTATCCAAAACCTGTCAGTTTGATAATTATGACGGCGGTGTGAAAAGCGCTCTTCCATTGTTGCATAAACTTTTTGCATAAACTTAAGTTCATGATAAATTCTTGTTACGCGACCGCCCGGAGATTTATGCATCATACATTCCTAAGTATCTACGAGCGCTGGTCCACCTACTTACTGGCAGGTTTCCTCACTCTTACCTCATGGTCGACCCATCATATTCACTTTCTTAAGATAAGAATTATCCATTCTTTATTTCTAGCCATGGCATCGTCAATAGAGGAGTTACGAGTAACAATGGAATCAACGGTGACACATTTTCTCGACAGCCCCGCGCAAGCTCTTGCCGCACAAGACTCATCACTATACCTAGCGACTTTAACGGAAGAGTGCACGCACTATCTACGGCCCTTGCAATCTGTTGCTTCAAATCCATTACTCAAAGCTGTAAAGTCGAACGAAGAGTACAAGGCCTTGATGGAATCTGCTCTTCCTACGATAGAAGACACGCGGGTCGAGATCAAAGAATTCGTGATAGACCCTTTGAAACAAAAGGCAAGCGTGTTAGCCGAACACTGTACCAAGATTGTTAGCGTGGAGGCAAATATTATGGAAATTACTTGGTTTCTCGATTTCACGGAGGATGGAAACCGGATTTCACGAGTAGTTGAGTTTATTGACACAGCTATTGCTACAAAGCGAATTGTGAACATGAAAAAGCATGGATTTTCGAAAGATGAAGGTAGTGGACAATAGTAGTAGATGTGGTGAACCGGACAATTTCCGTAGAATCAGAGTCGCCGTACAAACCTTTTTAGTTTCCACATTGGTTAGCTCATGCATTAGTTTACGGTAGTTGTATGAGTGCCGACTTATTCATATGGAATAGTACCGTTGCTGTATAGTACTACAATAATGATCAGTACGAGTAGGCATTCCCTACTCACTCTGGACACGCTTATATCCAGTCACACTGCTACGGATGGAGATCATAGGTAATACTAAATAGTAAATTTGGATGTAATTCCCGCAGCAGCAACTTGTGGGAATAGGTATTTTGCACGGTTAACATGAGGGGTGGGCTAGCAGACCTCTCTCCATCGACATAGTTGCGCGATGTGCCTCGATGACGCTGTAATGTTTTTTCGATGTATTCGTATCGTTGTCGTTTGTGCCGTATGCTTTCACCCATTTTTCGACCTCATCGACTTTGAACGTAACCTCGGGTGATCCTTTCACCGTCGCTTCAACATCAATGGCGAATAGCCTAACCGTTGAGTCGTGTTCCCAGATGGTCTCGCTCACTACGACTTTGGCGTCAGGCCATTTCGTTTTGATGTCCTTGGACGCCCCCTTCTTCCCATTGGTGCCTCCCTCCATCTCGCTTTGTCGGTGTCTGCTGATCTCGACGTGACACGCGTCGAGCCTGTCCCTGTAAGGCTTGATATCATCTAGCTTTCCTCGCTTCCCCATCTCATCGTGAGCTGAGGAACCAAGAGAGTCCCATATCAGCGCCGTCGGTCGTTTTGTGCGGTGCGGGAAAGCAGACACATACCATCTCGTAAAACCGTCCTGATTTGCTCGATAGTATAGGGCCAGCCGGTGCTTGTTCCCGCAAATATCTTTTCGAGAGTGAGAAGGCCAACATCCGACTTATAGTACAGGTGGACGGCGGTCTTGTGTGGGTCCGGGTCATTAATGTCTATACCCTCGTCCTTGTAGAAGGCCTCGTCGAAATTTTCGGCATCGAGGAAGTTTTCCATCTCCCGAAAATTAGCGCCGCCATTCGGGTGCGTGCCCACCAGATCTGCCAGAGCCGGCAAGATCTTCTTCTGGTCGGCGCCCCAGGTCTCGACGGCGATTCGGTAGGTTTGGTAGATGGGACCTATTCGCTCATATGCCCCAGCTAGACCAGTCGCGGTAGCGATGGGCAGCGACAATAAAATGAACAAGAGGAGGTTCACCAGCCAGCTAACAAGGGGCTGGGATAACATGACGCCGGAGGCTCCCGGCCAGATGGACAAGATAGGAGAAAAGGGAAATTAGATAGGCAAAGGGTTGGAGAGAGGGCATAGAGATGGCCGTGCTGGTGCGACTAAGGGGCGCCATCGCCGCCAAATAAGGAGAAGCACTAGGCTCGTGAGTCTTCACTTGGCGACTTGTTATTCGGCATCTCGGGGCGAAGCGAGCTATTGCTATCCGACAATACGCAGCTGATGGTTCCATGCTCCATGCTCCATAATCCATACACATCTGATCCCGTAGGATCACTCTCGTTAGGATATTTCATCGAGCCGATGATGATGACCAATGTCGAGATAAGGCTTATAGGAACGTATACAGAGGCGGTACTGATGGGAACATTGAAGATACTTAGGAGGCAATATAGCCCGATGTGTAAGACTTCGCTGTAACTATGCGAGTAACGAATTACCACCTTCCCTTTTTCGTGCAATCCAGACCGCAACCGCCTGGTTATTTTAATCTAACGACTTGGCGTAAGAAAGAGCGTGACCTTTTTTCTTTCTCTCTATTTCTTCTTCCTTTTAATCTGACACTACTAGTACCTCTGATGTCGTCACGTACTCGAGGATGTAGCTTTTTACTACAAACCAAACTAACCCTTGTCAAGGTAGCAGCAAAGAAGAGAACCACTCCGTCGCGTCACAACCACACATACACACACGTGTTCAATCATCATCATCATTGGCCATTCGATTATGGCGGCAAGCGTACCCATTGCGCGCCTCCTGCGCCAAACAGCTTTCAGCGCGGCCGATTGCCAATCCGCGCTGCTAGGTGAAAGACTGCCGGAGAACCTTGGGAACCAGGTTGTGCAGCTGTGCCTGATTAGCGGCATCCGACAGCACATCGACTTTGCCCGCTCAGCCGCCGTTGCCGGGCTGTGCCGGGCGGGAGCAGGTGGGGCCATCTTCGCACGCGCCCGCAACGCGCGCCTAATTATGAGCGGCGAGGTACCCAGCCGCGAGCTGATGCCGGATAGGGGGACCTTCCCCTATTGCGTGTGGTACCCCGATGTGGCCAGCGAAGACACGTACCGCAAGCTTGTCGCCACCTTCCCCGATATGCGCTACCAGGTCGGCCGGGCTTGCGCCGTCGCTGGATACGCCCGCTTGTACGGCGAGCTGGACTTGCTTCCGGACCCGAGTATCGCCGAGGAGGCCAGAGAGGCGGGAAAGTCTGTCGAGGGGTCCCGTCAGATATTCGAGCGGATTATAGCCGCACCCGCGCGGTATAGCGTCATGAACGACTATAACCTTACCGTACAGCTGGACAACCCTGTAGCAGGTGCGTTCCTCAACGCCGACACGGCTGTGCGCGCCACTCTCGAGGGTCGCAAGAAGTTCGTTGACTGCTTCGCACCGTGGAGATATTTCAACATCACCGAGGACTGGGGTATCGGGCTGGAAACGACGCCCGTCGCACCGCCGGCCCAGCTCACCGATGAGGAGACCGCCCTCCTCGAGTCCCCGCTGCCGCGTGATCTCCCGACGATGCGTAAGGACCTGCTCATTCTAGCAGCCGCGTACGAAGGGAACCTCGACCGGTACGCGCGTCTGCGCCGGCCGGGCCGGAGCGTGCTGTACGAGCTGCACTGTCTCGTGCCGGGGGTCTATCGTAGCACCGCATTGGCACTTTGGCTGGGCCGCAACCCGGATGTCGCCGAGGTTGTGGCAGCTGCATGGGACGGGGACGCCGCGGTCCTGCGCAAAGCCATCCACGCCCGCCACGTTATGAACAACGACACCCGCCGTCTCCTGAACGCCGACCCGCCCGTGCCTGACGACGATCTGCCCTATTGGATCTGGTACCCGACCGTGCCGTCGGCGCATACCTTGTGCGAGCTGGCGAGGGCGCGGAAAGCCATGCGTCCCCAGTGTGCGAGAGCCTGTATCGCGGGCGGGTACCGCCGGGGATACGTGAAGATCATGGATATGGACGATCACGACGCCGACGATGATGACGAGTTCGCCCTCGCCGCAGATCCTCTCCTGGCCAAAGAAGCAGAAAGCAGCCCCGATCGGGATTTCTTCATAAAGGACATGCAGCGGCGCCGGGAGGAGCGGGGGCTCAAGATGCGACGCATCCCACCGCATGACCGCTGGAAGGGGTCGATTCCCTGGCGCGTGGGTGACACGGCCAGCACGGTGCTCTATGGCGGTCTGGTAGATGGCGGTTCGTGCGTCGTGCATGAGGGCCAAGACTGGGGCATGTGGGAGGACCTCGGGGCCGAACTGGGCCGCGTGCGTCTGTATCTGAGTAGTCCTGCGGAGGAGAGGGCGAAGGCTGTAGAAGCGGGTGGAGCTGTGATCTTAGAAGATCACACGTAAGACGTGGCGTAGATTCTAAGAAATGGGTCCATCACCACGCCTTTCCGTACTGCCTGACTATGAAAAGGATGCTGTGAACCGTTGCTGCAGGTCGCAATAAAAGCACACCGATATTCATGATCAGAGCTTGCTCTCTCGCCAAGCGACAAATAGCCCGGCCCGTCTTCGAGACGGATTGGCTCGGCTCAGCTGATAGCCTGACTTGGGGAGCAACGTCGGGCCTGTTATCCAGGTAACGTGTGATCGGTAAGCGGCTTGGGTTTCATCGCAGGGTAAGAGTCCATTATTGCGATACAGGCTGAGCAATGCGGCCACTGAGGACGGTACTATCAAGTACATACAATATAAAGAAAAGGTACGTAGGGAATACTTACCTATCGTGACTGCGTTGTTCTGATGGGACGCTTTGAGTTTTAAAGCACCACGTTGTTTGGCTAGAAGGAGAAAACCGTACGTGATGAGGTCTCTCGTTCTGAGAGTACATATATATATATATAGATATATATACCCTATAAAGAGGGCCTACGTGTCATAGGTAATCCCATCACGGCAACACAAACATCGTGGCCGTCGATCAGCGGCAGCTACTCTCCCCAAGCTTACCATCTTTCCTATTCTCCTACCGCCATGCCCCGGGGAGGCACCACCACAGGTCTCACGACCTCTCTATCTCTCCTCTTCGCACAATTAACACTTGCCCTTACTCTGAGGCAGGAGGCCCCGTTCTCCCCCCCGGAAGCGCTACTTCACAATGTCCAGCTCCAGAGATGCCCTCAGTCGTGCGAATACGCCGGACCCGACCCGGCCACTTGGACCACCTACCACAGCTTTGATGACCTCGCACTATGCGATGACACCGTCCTCTACACACTGAATGTCCAAAGCAGCACGTTGGAACCGCGTATCAAGGCCTGTAGTACTACGGTAGGCGGTCCGCGCATGCAGGCTGGCGCCTTCTACGGCCTGCGCTCGAACAATGTGACGGATGACCCGTCTCTGGAGGCTGTAGCACAAATAGTCACGCCTATGGAAGATCAAATTACCGCAGCATCGCAGGACGTATCGTGTGGTGCCACACCAGTGGAGGCTACTGTTGAGATTGAAACGAGATGGTCCGGTCAAGAACCCAATGGCTCAGAAGACCTCTCCACCGCTTCATCGCAACTCGAAAAGTATTTCCGCGATCAGGCGGGCTGTGGCCCGGTCGTGGTTTTAGCTCGCTCCGGCGACGTCGTAGTGGGTGCGTTTGCCGGCGGGGATCTCGCCAGGTCCGCTGCTGCCAACTTGGTCACAGGCATAATAAAAATTCCTGTGTCCAGCCGTTACGCCATGCAAGCCTGCGGCAGCGGCAAAGCCGACACACCCGCCTTGGACACCAGGTTTGGTCTTTTCGCCGACCTCCGCGGGAACACGTCATTTGTACACACGATGTTGGGCGAGTATGTGAGCGGACTCGGCAAGTGTATTGATCTTAGACATTTGGAGAGCGGAGAGGGGCCTGTTGCCTCTCCGGTCACTGTTCTGGGATCTTCCATCACGTCTGATCGCACTGAGTCCAACAAACGGTGGGCTCCGCTGATGTCCCGAGCTACCTGTCGTGATATTCAAGTCCAGTCGGGCGACAGCTGCGCATCGTTAGCCCAGAGATGTGGCATCTCGGCTAACGACTTCACGAAATTCAACAGCAAGAAGGCAGACCTCTGCTCGACGCTCATGCCGAAACAATACGTCTGCTGCAGCGCAGGCGATCTTCCGGACCACACGCCGCAGCCCGGCTCGGATGGCTCGTGCTATACGTACACGGTCAAGGCCAACGACGGGTGTTGGGCCATTGGTGACAGCTTCGGTATCGATACGGCGCGGATTGAGGAGAATAACAAGAAGACGTTCGGCTTCGCGGGCTGCAGCCGCCTGCAGCTGGGTCAAGTCATATGTCTCAGCAAGGGAACACCTCCCATGCCGGCCCAGGATCCGACAGCGCTGTGTGGGCCTTGGGTCGTTGGTACAAAGCGCCCCTCGAACTACGATGACGTCGGCAAGCTTAACCCCTGCCCGCTGAACGCCTGCTGCGATATATGGGGGCAGTGCGGTACGACGGCAGACTTCTGCACACGAAGCGAAGTCGACGGCCACCCGGGGACAGCCCAGCCGGGTACCAACGGGTGTGTGTCAAACTGCGGTACCGACATTGTCAACAACGCGAGCCCACCATCCCAGTATCGTCGCATCGGTTATTTCGAGGGCTTTAACCCGGACCGTATCTGCTTACGCATGGACATCACCCAGTTCGACGTGGGCACGTTTACGCACATACACTTCGCCTTTGCCACCATTACGTCCGATTTCAAAGTGAGCCTATCGGGCGTCGTCAAGGAGCAGTTCGACAAGATGGTTAAGATGGATACCAAAGGCACCAAGAAGATCCTGAGCTTCGGCGGCTGGTCCTTCAGCACCGACTACGACACGGCACCTATCTTCGCGCACAGCGTTTCGGCAGCCAACCGTGAGCTCTTCGCCAGCAACGTCGTCCAGTTCTTGAAAGACCACGGCCTGGATGGCTTGGACTTCGACTGGGAATACCCCGGCGCGACCGACATACCTGGCTCCGTCCCCGGGAACCCAGACGACGGCGCCAACTACCTCTCGTTTCTACAGTCCGTCAAGAGCAAGCTGCCGTCCGGCAAAACGCTCTCTATCGCCATACCGGCCAGCTACTGGTATCTCCGCGGCTTCCCGGTCGACAAGATGGCCAAGGTCGTGGACTACTTCATCTATATGACCTACGACCTGCACGGGCAGTGGGATTACGGCAGCAAATGGGCCAATCCAGGTTGCGCGTCCGGCAGCTGCCTTCGAAGCCACGTCAACAGGACCGAGACCCGTAATGCGCTGAGCATGGTGACCAAAGCCGGCGCGCGGGCCGACCAGGTCGTGGTAGGCGTGTCGAGCTACGGCCGTAGCTTCAAGATGAAGGATTCATCCTGCACGGGGCCGACTTGCGAGTTCACCGGCAGCCGCACCGTTAGCAACGCCGAAAAGGGCAGCTGCACCGACACGGCGGGATACATTTCCGACGCAGAACTGCGTAGGCTGATCGATGGCGAAGAGCTCGAGGAGGGTGGTGTTGTTCGTACGTGGTTCGATGAGAACAGTCAGTCCGACATCCTGACGTGGAACGGAAATTGGGTGGCCTGGATGAACGAGAACACAAAGACTGCGCGCATTAAGTGGGCGAAGGACCTCAATTTCGGCGGCACGTCCGACTGGGCCGTGGACCTGGAGTCGTTCCGCGACCCGGTGGACGGCGATACCTCGGGTGGCGAGCTCATCGCGGGTAGCCCTTCCGACTGTCCCCTCATATTCAATGATCTGGATCACGTCATGCAGTACGCGACGGCACATCTAATCCCCTCGTTCTGCCGCTCCATCTACGTTCTTGGCGCGATGGGCCAAATGCTCGACAGCGTCATCGCCGAGTATGAGGATACGAACAACAACTACGACGGCAAGTTCAAATACTACGCCGAGTATATAGACGACCTTGTCAACCCGCAGCTGCAGAACTGGATGGACAACTGGGGCACGGATAAAGAGACAAAAAGAGGACTCGGGAATCGCTTCTTCGACTGCAAGTACAAGCGCACAGAGAAGGAGGATTACCGATACCAAGGCCCATGTCCAGTCCCAAAGAGCATCATGTCTGACGGCACGTGGGATGACCCGGAACTCGGATACGAGAGCTGGATCATCGAGTACACGCTCCGGGACAAGGAGGGGTTCGAGGAGGCGCTGTTGACCGACCTGGGCATGAGTCCCGACTGGATCAAATGGGGAGAATGGGACGAATATACGGACTGTCTAGGCTGCACTCCATGTCCAGACTGCCCCGAGGAAACCAAGTGGCACCGGAACTACCCGCGCAAGGCCGACAAGATCACAGTGCAAGACCCCAAGGAGATCTGGGAGCAGGCGCTGCCGGAGATGGGTAAGCTCAAGGCCAAGTTCTCGGCCGCAATGCTGGCGGTGGGACTCAACATCTACGACGCGAAGCACAACGACGAGGACGCGGCAGTAGCGCTCGCGGTGCCGGTGCAGTTGCTAGCGCAGGCAGTCCGCCACATGGCCGACATCAAGGAGATCGGGTCAGAGATCGAGGCGCGGAAGAAGAAGGAGCTGATCCTCCTTATTGTCAGCCTCGTGCTCGTCGTCGTGCCCTTCCTCTCCGAGGTCGGCTTCTCGCTGGCCGGCCTGACGGCCATCGCCCGCTTCGCCTTTATTAGTGGCGAGATCGCCAACGGCGCGCTGTCGCTCGCCGAGGTCATCAAAGACCCCTCGTCTGCCCCTTTCGCTGTCATGGGCCTGCTCCTTGGCGCCGCGGGCAGGGGTCTGAAGAATGAAGAGGTGTTTTCTGAGGCGGCGACCGCGAGGAGGCTGATGGATGATATTCATGTTGGTGCTATGGGCAGGACTTTTAAGGAGGTCGATGATAAGGTCCAGTTAGTTTTAAAATCTTGTGGTCGGTTTTAATACTTAGGTACTCTAGTAGGCCACGCAATTGAAGGAGAGATGGTTCTTGATTATTATCTAGCTGAGTTATAAAGCTGTTAAGACAACAGGCACAAGAAGAATTTGTTGTTATTGTTATCTTACTATCTAGAATGTCATCCGGAGGATGACATCCCTTAGGGACTGTGTCCCTAAGGGACACCTTCCCTGGACGAGCCTTCCAAAAGCATCCAAGAATAACATCCTAGGAACGCAGTCCCCAGAGACTATGTCCCATAAGGACACCTTCCTTAATAACCCTTCCTTAAGAATTACGCCTTTTATACTCGAGCTATGTGGTAGTGACCAGTGTGCCAAGTAAATTTATATATCAACCCTAGTGCTTAAGGTTTTAACAGAAAGATATAAGTTAAACTTGAGATTTTTATTATAAACTTAATTTTTATCCCTCTTTTTAATTTTGCATCGGACTTTTTTTAATAATTATATAAAATTTATTATAAATATAATCTAGCTGCCTTTTAGTCGTAGCGTGGCTAGAGGAGCCGGTATCCTGGTTGAAAGATGGCTTGGGGAATTGTTAGGACACCAGCCATTTTATCGGAAATGGACTAACGATGAGCTCTGGCCGATTGCCTGCCAGAAGATGGCGAGTTTATGGTTTCGAACCGGGCAACAGACTCAGGAGGTTGAATCTCATGCATTTGCACTATAAATTAAGTCAAAAAGTTCATCATAAGTATATTCTCTCATTCATCGTATGCAGTCAAATTACCAACCATTGATGTTATTTCCTTTGTGAAGCTCACTGAATCACTGTTCATCACAATCCGCTGCTCAATACCGTGTCAGTCTTGTCAATGTGTGCCCATTTCAAGCTCGCTGTCCATAGTGCTTTTTGCTTTTCTTCCTCCCTGCTCTCTGGAGCACTCTCGTCTTTGGACAATAATGTGTAGTAGCCCGAGCTACCCGCATACTTATCACTGACGGCGAGGTCGATAATGTCTACAGCAGCTGCATTCACGGAGCGTGCGAATGGATCCAATAGGAGCCGGACTAGAGGCATCAACGGTCGAAGAACGAACCTCTGCATATACTGAACAGACTTAGGGGTACGCTTACTTAGCGCGCGAGAGTCGAGAAGATTTCCTGGATTGATGGCGACTGTAGTTATGTGTTGCAATTTCGGATCCTGGAGACTGTCAATGCTTCTGTTCTCTGTATTGGTAGTAAGGCTCAGGGACATCGCGTCTACAGGTATCACTGACCATTTGCAGATGTGTATTCAGGGCATACATCCAGGTTACTATAGCCAGCTTTGTGCATGCATACTGCTGAAAGCCGAGACCGAATTTGTCTTCTCCACCTTGAGGTTTCACGAGCTTGTCGAGATCTTGGGGGATTTCGGGAGGGTATTTTTCCACTTTTCACCGATTATCAGTTATATCCTATCAACGGCACTTCTAGGATGGTGATAAGAGTGGTAGTCAGGTAGTTAGTATGTGTGGATGTGATGGAAACCGCCGACGGAGCTATATACTTGAAGATGTCATGAGGAGATGGTGATGATATGCTTACGCCCGTTCTTCCCCGGCCAATGTGCATCACTCGAGAAGAGCACGACACGCCCGCCTTTGGGCCCGAAGCTCCCTAGAAGCCGTAGGATGAGAGAAACATGTGCGATGTGGCTGACCTGTAAGGTTTTGTCATAGCCATCGACAGTGATCTCAGGGTCGTGGATAAGGTTCCAGTAGAAGGCATTAGCTATGATGGCGTATAGTGGAGGCTGTGTCTGGTCCGAAATACTTTGAGCGAGCTTGGTAGCGAAGTCTTGCACAGCTAAAAGATTAGCTAGGTCGAGTTTGCTGATGAGAACCTTGGCGTTCGGGTACTGCGACACGGTTTCCCGCAGCTTCTGGCTGTTCGCATCTTCAGTGTCGCGGACTGTTAGCAGCGCGGTAAGGTTTGGATGAAGGCGGAGAACTTGGTCAACCATGGGAATGGCGAGCGAGCCATTGGCTCCGGTGATGAGAATCGACCCCTCCATACGATCTGTCTATGCTAAAACACTCGAAATAAAATAATGTTATGGTGATCAGAGACTTAGGCTCACTTGAAAGAAACAGGAATGGGAAGTATGATGAGAGAATCGGGCTCTACTTTGCCTTGACGAAGTCGCCATTGAAAACATAATGATGCCCCTGTCCCTTATTCCCACTGCCGTTAGGTGCCAACAATAGCGGAAGAACCCACTCAGGGTAGCAAGCGGCACTAACATACTTACT
The DNA here is from genome assembly GCA_022495235.1 of Xylaria curta. Taxonomy (NCBI): domain Eukaryota; kingdom Fungi; phylum Ascomycota; class Sordariomycetes; order Xylariales; family Xylariaceae; genus Xylaria; species Xylaria curta. Next base: position 178,899 of record MU375974.1, read on the forward strand.
GTGTACATTAGGTAGGTATGCAGTTAGGTAGTACCTATTCGAGAAAGCAGGGTGTCGTTCTGGTCCAAAGGCGTTCGTCCGAGCGCGAGACACAACACCTGTTGCAAGAAGCGTGAGGACTAGGATGGCAATAGAGACTTGGTTTCCGTTGGCGGCAGCATGAGGTTCTCTGGTGTAGTTAGTGAACTCATGGCTGCACTAGAAAACGGATAGACAAAGAGCAATGCAAGAGGACTGCAAATTGTAAACTACTCCGATCTGAAAAACCGGATGAAAGATTGGCGGGATAAGAAAATCAAGATGACCCGGCTAAAGTTCTCTTGTCACTTCTACGACTCTGCACTTGATTAGATGTCTGATGTGACATTTTGCTTGGTGCCTTTTGATAGTCGATGGCAATTGGAAAACAGGACCAAAGAGTAGCTAGTTCATGCAGTTGGAGAGCCGCAGGAGCAACCCGCAGTAGCCCGGACTCAAGATCCAGCCTTATTCGCTGACTGCTTATGCACGAGCACCTCACTGTCTTCTTAAATGCTACTTTACCAAGGATACCTGGTCTACTGCAGGCTGTTGGCTTGTGCCTGCATATTGCATCACTTAGCACACCTGCGTCTGCCACCTTTTTTGGCTGGGGATGCCACCAATATCCCGCCTGTACAGATGACATACATACATACATACAATTGAGCAGCCAGCCCAAGTGCCTTTTTAAGACCTATATGTAGAAGACGTGTATATTTATAAATTCAAGTGCAATATCAGGTACTCGTATATCCCTTGAACTATTAGGTAGTAGGTATACTACTTATATTGGTAACCGAGGTAATTATAATAAAAAACGAACACTGTTGATTTATTAGTTAAGCTACTACAAATGCCTAAGCACGTAGGTCACGTAGAGGTAGGTATAGCCTTTGCCGTAAATTCAACTATATACGGCTAAAGTGGCGTACGTTTGGCTATCAATGGGAAATTCGTGGCATCCCCAGCCAAAAAGGGTGGCAGACTCAGGTGGGCGAGCATCACTGATACAGACTATCATTTCTTTTTGGACCAACAATCATGACTGGCGTAATGTATCCGTAGGTTCCATCATGTCTACGTATCTACTTATCAATGTCCGGCATGGGGTTTCTAGATTTGGTGACGCAGCTTACTTACTACAACTGCTGCTACTGGATTTCGAGATCACGATCGACAGGTAAAACTACAGTCTTACTGGCGCGCTTGTTAGTAAGCTGACCTATCTGACTTGTCGTCTATTCAACGAGTTCCATGCTGAATTTTGCAATGATTATTGCCTGGTTGATAATGATTTGTTGCTGTGCAAAGTGCTGCCGAGGATAGACTACCTCCCCTTTGCTTAATGACAAGCTGCGGTGTTAGTAGGCATTCGCAGTTCCGCAATAGTAAATTATGTACGTGATATAGGGGACTAGGTATGATAGACACAACTGACCGAATGGGTAGAAGGAGCTCAGTCGACCCTTCATGACAATCATGACCCTCAACGGCCCAGCTGGAATCATCAAAATGAGCGTATGTTATTAGGGCTTGAACGAGCGACCCGTTTCCCATGCGGTAGCCACTAATTGAAACATACTCTGTGACCTTCCCAGTGAGGTTGAATACAATGCGCAAGCGAAGCGTCTCAAGGTAAATAGCTTGTAGCACTGGCATTCTCGAAAGGTTATGCCTATCGACAATATGTTCTCTAGTAGCTTCATTGGAAGGCTCTGTGAGGAAGGTGTCCAGAATGAAGGCGTCCCTGGGGACATAGTCCCCAGGATCTCTACAGCTTGTAACGTAGCTAGATAGTTAATACAATTATCTTCACAACAGACTAAATGGCTCTACCAATTTGCCCTATAAGCGGAGATCCTCTTGGGCAACACAATGTTAATGAGCAGAGTGGGCGGCAAAGTGATATTAATAAAAAAAGCCAAGTATTTTATCAAAGTGCCTAGTTATATTAAAAATCTTAAAAAACTAAGCGTTTTAATATATTTTATAATTAAATAATTTTATAATATTTTTATAATATTATATAATATAATTATTTTATAAATAAATAAATTATTATAAATTTAATAAATTTTTATTATAAATTTTTTATTATTAATATATAAAACTTATAATATAATATATTTTATAAATAAACAAATTTTTTAAATAAGTAAATTATTTTTAAAAACTTTTTTAATTTTTTTTTATTATATATTATTATTAAAAAAAATATTTATATATATATTATAAAAAAATAAAATATAAAAATTATTTTAATATATTTTTTATAGCTTTATAAAAAATTTGTTTAAAATAAAAAAAATAAATATTTTTTAATAAAATATTTATTAAAAAAATATATTAAACTTAAAAAGTTTATTTATTTATATAAATATTTTATAAATAAATTAATTAATAGTTTAAAATTTTATATAAATATTATATTTAAATTTATTAAAAATTTTATAATATTATATATTATATATATATATATATATATATATTTTAATTAAAATAAGTTTTATTATATTTTTTTAAAAAATATAAAATAATAATAAATTATTTATTAATTATATATTATAATATTTAAAAAATAAAAATAAAAAATAAGCTATATTATAAATATTAACTTTAATTTTTTCTTAAAAACTTTATTTAATTTATAAATTAAGCTATTATAATTATATTATAATTATAAACTTTTTTTAAAAAAAACTTTTTTTAGCTTTTTATATTAAAAATTAAAACTAAAAAAATAATTATTAATTTTAATAATTATATTATTTAATTATATAATTAAATTAAATTTTTTTATTAATAAAAATTTTATAAAAATGTTTTTAATAACACTTTATAAGCATTTTTTTATTTTTTTTTATTTATAATATTTTTTAATATTAAATATTTTTTTTAATAAGCTTAATATTTTTTAATATTAAATATTTTTTTTAATAAGCTTAATATTTTTTAATTAAATTTTAAAAATTTTATAATTATTATGTTAATTTTTATTAATTATTTTTATATTTATTGCGTTTTTATTTAATTTAATAATTAAAACTTATTTT
>MU375975.1:0-160361 GCA_022495235.1 Xylaria curta
TTAACTATTATATTTATAAATATTATAATTATAATATTTAAAGCATTTTAAAAATTAAAAGCTTTTATATTAAATTAAAAACTTATTTTTAAAACATATAAACTAATAGTTTATAGTTATATAAGTTTATTATAATGTTTATTAATATAAAAAAAAATTAATTTAAAAAAAAATAAAGCTATTAAGTTATTTATAAACTAGTTTATTATAAAGCTATAATATTTATTAATAAAGCAATTAAATTAATAATTAATTAATACGTTTTAAAAAAAATTTATAAGCAATATAAAGCTGCAAAAAAAGCTTATATTTTTAAAACAGATTTATTATGCTATATAAGTGCTTTTAATTATTAATAAAGTATGTTTTGCTGCTATATTTTTTATAAACGTTTATATATTAAAGCAATAATTAATAATATATATTATATTTATATATAGCTTAATAAAGCTTTAAAAGTTAATAATTTTAATAAATATTAATTGTTTTAAATAAACTTAAAAGCATTAAACCTATTATTATTAATTAAAAATTTTAAACAAAAAAAAAAATAACTTAAACTGCTTTAAAAACTATATAATTAGTTTGCTAGTATTATATTATGCTAGATTTAAGCTTTTAACGTTTTTTTAAGCTATTAAGTCTTTTTTAATAGCAACAAAATACCTAGTTAGCATAAAACTGCACTATAAAAAAGTGCTGCTAACTTTAATAAACAATAAAAACTATTATTATTGCTGCTGCAATCAAATTTAAAAAGCAAAAAATAATATTATAAACTATAATGCTACTAATAACTTTTATTAACGCTTTTAACGCTATTATAAGTATTATTAATGCTTTTAATATTAATATAAGTGTTATTAATGCTTTTAATAACATTTATAATAGCTTTATAAGCGTATTAAAACTATAAAGTATTTTTAAATATATATAAGCTATATTATATTTTAAAAGCTATTAATAATTATTATTTTAAGTAATAAAAATAGTATAAATAATATTTTAATGCTTTATAAAGCTAAAATAAACTAGCAAATTATTTTTTTTAATCGAAATAATAAGTATTAAAATTAAAACTTTTTGCTTTTAACATTTTTATATATAATTTATATAGTAATATATTATATATAAAAATATTAAACATGTTTATTTAATTAATTTAATAGTTTTTTAAATAAATAATTTATATAGCTTTTTTTATTAAATTTTATATAAAATTGCTAATTTATATATATAAAGTTATTAAAAGCATTAAATTTATATAAAATTATTAAAAGTGTTAAATTTATTAATTTTTATATATAAAATTATAAAAATGTTTAATTTATTATTTTTATATATAAAATTATAAAAATATTTAATTTATTAATTTTTATATATAAAATTATAAAAATGTTTAATTTATTATTTTTATATATAAAATTATAAAAGCATTTAATTTATTATTTTTATATATAAAATTATAAAAGCATTAAATTTATTAATTTTTATATATAAAAACATAAAAGTATTAAATTTATTAATTTTTATATATAAAAACGCTAAAGTATTAAATTTATTAATTTTTATATATAAAAACGTAAAAGCATTAAATTTATTAATTTTTATATATAAAAATGCTAAAACATTTAATTTGTTAATTTTTATGTATAAAAATGTTAAAACATTTAATTTGTTTAATTTGTCGATTTTTATGTATATATAAGCTGCTCAACTGTATATTTTTTGAGCTTTTTGTTATTATATAGTTTTTGCTGCTAATTTTATATAAATTAGGTATAGATTGAAGCAGCGGATATGTGGTGGTGGGGTGCTACCTGAATTGGAATAGACTCATGTTGCAATACGGAAACTTCATGTCGCCGAATCTGACCCGGGTACTTTGCTATAAGAAGTTGGGGGGTATAGTAGGGCTTCCCCGTGCATCTAAGATCTACAAACTAGGAACGTTTTTGGCTTGGTTCAACCCGTCCAACAAATAAAACGGCGAGCGAGGCCTGCGTACTATTTTATAGATTGCCAAGAACAGTTTCACCTTAAGCTTATCGGACACCATTTTCTGGGGGTTATTACCGCTAAAATCGAGTAGGAATGTATGAGTGTTGAAGTTCGCATGGGAATCTGCAACCACTTAATTAACCTAATGGGTGAAGAGTTGCAGTCGAAAATTTATGTCGGCATATGGAGTAATGGAGGGCTTCCATAACATACATCAATAATAATGCGGGGCCAATACATGCCTGGGTAAAGTAGTTCGTATTCCATGAATATTTCATTGACAGGTATTTTCAAACAACGTACTATGTTATTTCCATTCTCCTCGGCTGTATTACTTCATCAATTACAAACTCCGATAAGACTCGACTTGTGATATTATATAATCTGTCTGTGCACGCAAAAGGTGGACCTATCTCCCTTGCAAACCAGCCTCCAGCAGCATGGGATAGATAACTAACCCCTCCATCATAGTCTCCCACCCAACCCAATATTTGCACATATTTGGAATACCAAGACATCCAAGCTCACAGAGCATGGAAGTTTTACCGTGGTCGACGAAGTGGCGCATATATAGCCAATCGCAACCCCTCTAGTTCGACTAGCGGCGCTTAACAGCTTTCTAGCTTACTTTTTTATCTTTTACGATAAGTCTCGCGCCTTAATACTGCCTCTCTTGGAAGGTAGTAATCCCAAGAATGTTCTCAGAGCCTGCCTAATTATTACTCATACTTGTTAGGCAGAACCATCATTTCCGGCGTTATCGCGGATATTGTTTGCGAGAAAGACACCGGAAAACCGGTGAGGTTGATAAAACGGGCCGGCTGAACGACCCACGCAGCGCCTGTTCCACTCTCTGATCCATCTATTGTTGTCACTTTTACGGATTACGTTGGCAGAGGTAAGAGCCCGTCTTCTTGAATTGAGCCAATAACTCACATGATTTTGCGTGTCTGCGGCTCTGGCCAACCGCGGAGCCCGCTCGCTTGCCGTAGAGGTTCGCAGCTGCAATAATAGCTCCATTAACTCGAAGCCACGTCCTCTCATGCACAAATCTCATGATAAAGCGGCTCTCCGGATTATAACCGATACGTTGTCGTTATTTAGTATTTTCTGTAAACCAAAACCGTCGCTATCTTGGGTCAACCAGTGTACCATTTGCATAATACGAAGTCGAAGATGGAATTGCCTAGTCTAGCTAACGAGCACATACACAGCTCTATCTCTCTTGGAAGACGAATCACATGTTATCTGAGTCAAAGCCCTTGTTCATAATATACTACGTGTTCTAAATTCTGCAGTTCTATTTATGATACACTGAACATTTTGCTGCGCTGGCTACTGCAGCAAAGAACTGCAAGAGTACAAACAGCTTTTTGATTCGACCATATCATATCTGACAGGTCATATGAATACAGATTGTCGGCAACTTGCCGATCATGTGAACATAACTAGGCGCCCGGAAGCAGCCGTCCCCGCAAAAAGATGCCTCCTCCGCTTCAAAGAGGAGATACAGTTGGAACCTATTTATAGCAACCTATCGAATACGGTAATTACCAAGACGAAGTTTTCAAAGGCTTCTAAGTTTTACTAATGCTTTGATTGGTTCGTATTTTGGGTGTTAAATGCTGATATGAATGACAACAACATGAATATTGTTGCAAGACAAAATCATTGTGAGGTTCTCAAACGTAATCTGGTGTGGAACTAAAAATGCAAGTGGCAGTTTCGCTACTCCTTGCCTCACCTCAGACCTAGATAAGCAATAGCTGGCGGACAAGAAAGGTGGAGTTGTCAAATAGATGTCTATGACTCCGTTTATATGAGAGGAGCTGGGAAGTATTAAGTAACTCGAAAAGAAGACCCAGAATCCAGAATTCTACGAAAACAGTGGCTAAAAAGATACCAATCGTTACTCGTGACCGAGTCCCAGTTCCCCGATCTAACTGCTTCGTTCCTATAAGACATGGGGATCTTCATCTGGAAAACACCATTCACTGTGAAAACTTGCGGTGAAGAACGCCTCTGGTATGCAGCTTCGGTTTTTGAACATTCGCTTATGCAAGAGCTGTATGTAGTCGATCATGACTCACCTGACCATACATGATGAGATTCAAATCCCGAGTCAAACTGTGTAATAATGACTATGCAGGTACATCATCAGTCCAGAACGCTAATACAGATTGCCGGTGATTTAATTTCGAGTACCGAAGCCAAGTCATCCTCTATGGTTGTTCAAGTGGCCCTCAACTGCAGCCTCTCGGCCTGCATGCCGCATATGGCGCATCACAGGCTCGCCGGCTACCGGCTTCCGTGGAACATTGGCGAAAAAGAAAATTCAGAGACCTACAGAAGAGGGGAATATGCCTAATAACTGCTAAATTTAGACTGATGGATGTGTGTTTGCTTCTATAGGAATAATGTCGATTAGAACGGCATGTATGCACATCACACCTAATGCTACCCTCTACACGCTATGTGCTTTATTCATTAACGTCACATCTGTGGGACGCTTTCCGTCGCATGGTCAGTGGAATTTCACAATATCGGTTGAGCTCTATTGCTATCTTTGTATGTATTGGCCACGTAACAGATGGCCATTCTAACCCGCTACTACGGCACCGTTAAGCAGACTGCCTGAAGATAGCCTTCGCCTTCTCCAGCTCGGCTGGCAGATCAATATTCCAAATCCAAAGCATACGGGTTTCCATGTTCTTCTGCAGAGCATCCAAGTCATCACCTTCGAGCTCGAAGTCCCATAGCTGCCCGGCTTCCTTGCTCGTCGTCACCAGCTTCTGGGTCCTTTCTCTTCTAACCTCGTCATACGCCTTGAACACCTTGTCTAGATCCGGAACGGAATTCGCTTCCCCAATCAAGTTCCCAAGGATGTAGCAATCTTCGATACACATTCCGGCACCGGCTCCCTGGTGCGGAGTCGTGGCGTGTGCAGCGTCGCCGACCAGACAGACACGCGGTTCCGTTCCATAGTATGTCGGTGCTGGCGGGTCGTTGAACAATGCCCACACGTCATGTTTTTCCATTGCAGACACGATATCAAGTGCCGTTGGACCCCATGTTTTAAAATCGTCGAGTAACTCTTCTTTAGTCACCTGGACAACCCATTCCTTCGAGGGCCATGATTCGCGGGAGGCGAAAGCGACGACTGACATCAGTTGTGAGTCAGAGAGATCCAATCACAAGGGGAAAATCACGTACCGTTCATGGTCTTTCCCATTTCAATAGGGAAGGTCAGAATATGTCCATGATATCCGAAGTAAATGTTAGTATTCTGGGCCTTTTCCGCGCCGAGGAGTTCAGTGGCCTTCGCCATAGGCACAAGACCTCTATACGCGACTTTACCGCTGAAGACCGCACTGAACTCATCGCTGCCGAAGAGGAGCTTGCGAGTCTGTGACTTGATCCCGTCACATCCAAGAACCGCCGTGTGCTGAGCCGTCGTCCCGTCCGCGAAGTGCAAGACCACATCCTCCGAGTCTGTAGCTTTGGTGAGATTCGTGAGACGTTTCCCGAACTGAGCCACGGATGACGGGATCAACTTCACTAGCTCGTCGAGGAAATGCGCGCGGTGGACGCCGCCAATGCGACCGATCTTCGAGAGGTCGGGGTAGACGACCTCGAAGAGCTCGTCTCCAACCTTCCAACCCGGTTTTCCACGATACTCGAAAGTCTCACCGTCATCTCCGGCTTTCCGCCGGTCTCCCACCCTCGTGGTGAACCAGATGTCCTGCTTGCTCTCCCACTGGAGAGTTCGACAGCGTCGGTAGGCCTCTTTCATCTCCGGCGAGATGAGGCCGATGGCCGTGACGGCATTAGGGCCAAAGCCAACACCGGCACCGATTTCGCCGAAGTGGGCCGCGGCCTCGTATAAGGTGAACGGGACATCATACTTGAGGAGAGTGATGGCCAGAGCCAAGCCGGTTATACCGCCTCCGACGATGGCGAGGTTGAAGGGCTTGGTGGATGAAGGAGCAGTCATTGTGGTAGTCTTGTTAATCTGATCTCGTTAATCTGGATTGGATGGTAGAGTTGGTTCTCAGATGTGCCAAGATTGCAATACCGTCGCTGAACTTATAACTCGAGCGATGGCAAAATTGGCTGAATGATGATTATCTACGGCTGATTGATCATTATCTAAAGCAACTATTCGCGTCGCGCTATTGACCGATGAGGGGCGTGGGATGAGGTAGTCGTCGCGCATGCAAGCGGGGATCCCGGCAAATATAGCATATCTTTCGTATAGTATATCTCTCGCGAGATGACACTCCTCCATCGCGACTGTCTAGACTATCAACATGTAGTGCTCATGGGGGTACACTCTCTGGGTAAATACTCGAGACGTACATATGCCCAGCTTTGACAAGACGCGCCGCTCTATAACTAATAATAAAACTACAGTAAGCATCTGGCAGTCATAGAGCTCTATACGACCGCTGTCCCATTAAGGTAATTACTAGCTCTGAATTGGGAATTCCCCAGATCGTCGTATATATCAGCCATACCCTGGTCTCTTGTCGCGATTATACGAAAGCGCCGATTCTCATCCCCTTATCCCGCTCATCATAACATACTTCAACAACGTCGCGCGCTTAGTAGCATGGATTTCGCCAATCTCGAGTCCTTTTTCCAAAGAGTTATTGTTCGGCCCGGCGCCGCGCCTGTCGGGAAAGCCGCCGCGATGTTACAAACCCCACATAACCTGGACGTAGTGCGCAATCATTTTGTTCACTAATCGATGCAGGCGGACGGCGTGGAGATGACTTATTCAAGCCTTCGCTTTGACACAGCAGTCTAAAGCCGGACCAATGAAGCCCCTAGGGCATTTAAGAACCAACCAAGTCTCTTACTCGGGGGATCGACAACACAAACAAGGTCCCAGGATATTTAGTTCACGATAAACTGAGTAACGTGATCATGTGTAATGAATTGGTTCAGCATATCAACAAGGAAATATCTACCCAACGCCTACTCAACAAAGTCCGTTAAATTCCCGTTACAAGATTTTCCCATGCATGAGCGAATGAGAATTGGCAGATAAGTCGTGGCAACATTATCAAGCCATTGGAAATGATTGCTAACTTCTATTCTACTCGTGGCCGGCTTCGGAAACAGCTTCAGAAACAGTCTCCTGGCGTACGGGGATCGAGCCTTCAAGCTCGATGGGGTCTCCGACGACAGCAGTCAAGCCATTACCATGGCCGATTTGCGAATTGTCGTTTGGGTTGTGCGTGTGTGTTCCGTGAAGCTCAGCTCGCCATGCACCACCTCTGAAGTATTTGAAGATATTCTGACCTTGGTCCATCTCTGGTAAATCTGGCTGAGAGTCTTTCTTCCACCGCATAATCCAACCTAACCATCTGCACTTGTTTGTTTCTACATTTGATAAGGTGGTATCTTGCTGTTCAACCTCGTGATCTGGTCCTTTCCACCGTCGAGAGAGGGCAAGGTATCCCAGCGCTCCAATAAGCAAGACGGCAACAGCCACCCCTGCGCTGATGCCTGCGATGGCACCTTTGGATAGGTATACGGATGAGTTCGGAAGCTCAGTATCATTCGAGCCCCTCGCTGGACTGGATTCGGTTGGTAGGGTGGGCATTGACTTCGTTGTAAAAGCGGGCAGCCCCATACCGACCCTCAGCGAGGCAGCCAGAGACGCAGGGAAAGACGAGAGATCAGTCTCATGCCATTGCATCTCAAGGTACGTGCCTAATACAACGACACTAGTATTGAGGACTGTGGTCCTTGGAAAATAGCCACTCTCTAGTGGTAACCACGCCGTCACGGGTGGGTCTAGAGATGCTACGCATCCAGAATATATGAATACTTTCGAGCCTGAATATGAAATAGTCGCAAGCTTCCAGCTGAAGTCCCTTCATAAAGATGCTATATTTGTCACACGGGGAAGATCGTGAGGACCTAGACCCACTTGTACCATAAGGCTATTGGCTACTTATAACCAACATACAGACCAACGAATGCATGTTGGTTGTTAATGCCCAACTTAGGGGCCTGAGGCATACTTGGAAGGGCTATAAAAGACTGGAGGAAACCTTCCTCCGCTCCTTTAAATCTTCTTCCTTTAGATATAGGAATCCTTAGAGCCCTAGAGAATTATTACAAGAATTGAAGTCTAAATTCCAAGCTCCAGAGTACTGGCCCTTGTCACAATATTAGCGTTCATCTCAAATTTTGAGTGAAAGAAACTCACGTCCAACAACAATATCCACTATAAAAGGTGTCGACTATACCGTTCTTATCTTCATGAATAATCCGAATTACATCTTTGAATTCCTGTCCGGTAGGACAGATACCAGGGCTGTATATACCGGTTGAAGCAGCATATGGCTGACAAGATGACCAAGGCAAAGGCGGATCGGGAAGAGCATTGCTCCATATGCATCCAGGTGTCTCCGGGTCATATACCCAGTTTCGGGAGCAATCAGAAGACGCGCTGAACAGTGTTAGCAAAGGCGGCCCATAAAAGGAACTGAAGTATCCAGTGCTTGACGAAGTCTCTATTAATGGTGTGTGTACGGATTCCATCGTCTTGATCTATATCGCATCTAGAGAAAGCAGGAGATACAAGGAAACAAAAGTCGTACACTAGCGGGGGAGCTCATTGATATCTTTCGTCATAGTTACCCGAGCCCCAGCCGAGGATATCCAACAGAATTGTCTCATCTCTAAACAGCACTATACGCTGTGCAACCTCGGGAGGAAGGTCTTCGGATGATTTATATTAGTTTCGTGGTACCATTCATGATTAGGAGCGACTGGTTATCTGCAGACGTCCAATCTTCTTAGCCCATCCTTACACGAGAGACTATTTTTTCTTTTTCTTTTTTTTAAAAAAGGGCGGAACCTGCACAATATTTTAGCGGCTGCGAACGTTTTCATCAATCTATTTCATATCCTTGTGTAATTAGAGCCTTCGCTGTCCTTGGAATTTTGTCACTCTACATAGATAGATAAGAATTATTATTATTGACAGGCCAACCGCTTAATAATGCCTACTGCTTATCGTGGTATTCAGAGGCTACGGCGATATATTGGGCGGGCTCTTGGATAAGGTGTTTCTACGTCAATTCTCATTCATCTCTAAGTCTGAAAAATACTTCGGCTAGCAATGAGCCGCATTAGAACTGGGGATGCACCTCTGCGTTGCTCCTATATTGCTGTAAAACCTCCAATCTACCCAGGCTAAATATATTAACCGATAGACTATGAGAGATAAGAGGTATCTAAGTCGCACGTCGAGCTTACAAGTCCTGATAAACAGGCAATGGATACCAATTATAGTATTACTTGTGCGGCGAATTCTACATCTGTAGTGTATGGATTTTTCTATTCTAAAAGCTTTATGTAAATTTCACTGTCGTCGCTGCTAATGGTTCTTGGGACTAGCAGTTACATAGTTCTTTGACGTTCATTCGACGAGTCACCTTGGCTTGTGGCGAATCGGAATGGACGGGGTCTGCCTAGCTAGCCAACAAAGAAACGCCACCTTTTGTGAGCAACTGATAAGTGCAGTGAAAGAGATTTTCTAAAATTATCTTATAATATGAAGCTTTATGAAAAAAACGTAGTGCTAAGTAAAAGACGATGGAAATGAGGTAATACAAGTGGCCACCATTGGCACGAGCATCACGGGACAGCAAGCCCTTCGAAAAGAAAGTTATGGAGAAAGAAACGTAGCAATGAAAGAACTTTCCCCAGATTTGAGAACGCCACCTCATAAGTCGGCATATATAATTGCTCGCTCCTCACGGTTTCATATCACCTCAACTACAACACAAACCACACTCATTTCAAACATCAAGGTCAACACCTCACAATCTAAACACACAAAAAGAAAAAAAAAATCAACTCAACCAACAAAATGAAGAACGCAACTGGCACACCATCCAAGAAGACTGCCCCTCAGAAGGGTCTCTTCGACTTCAGCGACCCTGACAGCGGTCTGGGCGGTTCTGGCGGCCACGTCAACGCCTGCGCCATTATGTAAATCTTCGAGGCCTGACGTCCACTCAATCAATACTTGACAAGGAACAATTGTGGACGAGATTCGAGGATGGGCATACACATTCGATGAGCAGGATTAGCAGCTGGTCGTCGCCGATCTCCTGCGGGATTCGGGGGGTCAATGGCTAGCTGCATTTCATACGCCACCGGTCAATGTTCTCGCGGTGGATTTTAAGTTTTTTTATTCTATAACGTCAATTTAATCTTTGAATTTTTCTTAAAAAACAGTAAAGCCTGTGACTTGTAATTAATTAACCCGTTTCGCTTCTAACTGTGTGTGTGCGTTCACAATGAGAGATCTTCATTTGTGCTAGAAAGGGGGATACCTGGCCGTGTCTTATCGCGGTTTAGCTTCAGCTTAAGCGCAACAGCTAATTCATTGTTCCTCATTGGCATCTTAAAACCTATACGCTTGAACTTCGCCAACAGATACAAAGATTAACTGTGAAAGGAAATTTAGTACGAAATCGCCATTGGCGTCATACATTTGCTAATTCTTGTTAGACCACGGATTACCGCTAGCTTGTTCCTATTGAGATGGTGGCGGGCAGAGAGCTAGGATTAAGCGATTGATAGAATCAACAACAACATGCTTCAGACGAGCGTCAAGATGGCATCAGCCATCGGCGAACTAATCGGTGTGACAGGCCGTCGATATATGTTCAAACAATTGATCCAAGAGCGACCGCATGTAGGTCGCGTCTGGCTAGCAACGTCCGAAGACTTCCCTTCTCGCGCATCTAACTCTTAAACTGACGAACTCATGCAGATCCGGTAATAGTAATTTCGTGTTAAAGGATATTCCGACGAGCATATTCTCAAATTTCAACGAGCACATACGGCCGAAGCTCTGCGACCATCCGCACATAAGGCTCCCTTCAGACACCATCAAGGACCAGCATATCTTCGTATACAAGTACTTGACAGACGACTTTCTGAGTCTGGTTAGAAAAAAAACTTCGCTGCGAGCGCGAAAACAGATCCTCAAAGCCAGCTTGCGCGGGATCGCGGAATTGCATGATCGGGATATCGTCCATCTTGGTGAACAATCTCCCTCCCTTTACAGGTCTACCAAGCAGGCCGCAGCTGACCGCTGATTAGACATCAAGCCCGATAATATCTTGATCAACTGTCGCAATGATGACACGGGGACTTTAGTTGAGCAAGTGCAGTTCTCGGATCTAGAAAATGCTGCCTACCTGCCTAAGGGGAGATGCATCAAGGGAATGCTAGCCGGCAACGAGAACTGGCGCTCTCCAGAAGGGCATTTCAAAGGCGAGCTCAACAAGCCGTCTGACATGTTTTCCTTCGGAGCCGTGGTACGTCCGCTCGTTCGACTTCTCTAGGGCGTAGTGTATATACCTAGTCGCTGATGTGCATAACCAACTCAGTGCATCTACGCTATTCTCGGACGCGTCATATTCGGAGTCGACGACGACTTCCGCAAACATGAAGCGCAGGGCGCCTTCCCCGCGTTGATCTGTCTGCAGCGGCAGATTTCCCATTTCGGGGACCGGGACGGATTGAACGGGCTCATGAGGCACGTCGGCGACGAGGAAGTGAACTGCGTGATCCTGGGTATGCTCTGGGATGACCGCGCGGCGGAGTATCATTCTTACAGACCATTCTCGGAGTGGTTGGATGCTGGCGATGACAATTTCAAGGATCTTGCACAGCGGATGATGAATCTGGACCCGACGAGGCGGATCACGGCGCATCAGGCGTTGCAACATCCTTGGTTTGCGGGTCTCGAGGATATTTGAATGTTGCGAGCTGGTGTGCAGACGGGATCCGACGCACCTCCATCGAGTTGCTTCAAGTTAGTGTTTCTTTTCTATCTCATCCTTCGTTCTAGAATGTTTCATCTGGGATCGCACGCTTGGACGTCAAGTCGGACAAGTACAAACTTGGGGTATCGTTAGTTGATAGGCTTCAGAGCGGACACAAGTGAGGAAAACAACGACAGGTCAGTTGCCATCTGTCTTGTAGCGGTAGATATTTGGGTTGGTATTCGTAACTCTAAACTGATGACTTCATGAAGCTTGGATTCTCATCTAAGCCTACAATTGAAGTTCTATGACCCGTAGCCTGCAGCTGAGCATCATCTTCTCGCCCATAGCTAGTACGTCACGATACATGCTAGGTTAGGCCTGAGTTGAAACTTCTCGCCGCCTTCGCTGCTTGTGAGCTTTGTCGATTCATCGGCGTTCTTCGACCTACTTCATCTTCCACATACGTGACAGTGTAGCTATCTTCCTTCACAACCGTTTTCGAACCTATTGAAGGGCGCATATTACGGTTCGCGTGAAGAACGGCGAGAATATCGTAGATCGATATCTGCAGGAGACCATATCAATCATCCCAGCTGCCATGCGTGCGTAGGCAACGAGTTGGTATCGTGGGACCGATGCTCCTAACTGGACTGACCCAGGCCCTCCCTTGTCTCAGATATAGACCCGGAGTATCTCATTTCTTTATACGACAATGTGTATCTCGTCTCACACAGGTAGCGGCTGGGGGTTGTTGCCAACAGTCTTGTAGAGCTCCCTAAGCTCGAACGCCTCGTGACCACCCTCTGGGACCTCTCCGACAACACGAGCAGGCTGGCCAGCAACGATGCTGAAGCTCGGTATCACCATGTTGGGGGGTACGATGGCGCCGTCGAGAACGCGGACGTAGTCTTTGATGATGGCGAACTCGCCAACGACGACGTTTGCGCCGATGTGAACGTGGCTTCCGACGGTGGCGGCTTGGACGACGGTCCCCTCGCCGACGAAGACGTGGTCGCCCAGTCGCAAGGGCAGGTAGGTGAAGGATCCCTTGTAGATGCGGCCCGGCGGGCGCAGACAGCAGCCCTTGCTCAGGAAGCAGTATCGCCCGATGGCTACGGCTGTGTTGCTGCCGGGCGCGGCGCCGGGGGTCGATGCGGGCTGGGCGGTGCGTGCGAGGTCGCCTCGGATCATGGCTTCGGCTTGGATGACCGTCTTGCCTCCCAACATGATGTGCTGCGTGCCGACTAGGTTGGCCTTTCGGGCCACTTTGTTACCCGTGTCCTGCCGGCGACGTGTTAAAAGGAACGATACAAAAGATCCGATGTCGTATTGAAACGCTTACAGTCTCGATATACTCCCCCTTCACCTGCTTCCGCGACATTGTGGGCGTGGGCGACGGTGTTACAATGCACAAGGAATGCGAGTCGGTGGGCAAATTTTGGTTATTACATTGGATTTGAGGTTGAAGCTCTAAACAACAGGTACCGGGTCAAGTCGCTAAATGCTATTAAGCTAGCGACGCATCTACTCCTGAAAGGCCCTGACGCTACAGATAAAGAATGCCTCTAATAATCCCTGTCAAACCCCACGTACTTATTGGAGGGGTATCTCTCCCCGCAATAGGATTTCCGATTGTATTGACCATAGGGACAAGGTTAAAACTCATCTATATATGCTAATTATGATTGCCTGTGAAGAATTGAGCGAGTGCGGTGTTTCCTATAAGATCAGTTATAAGATACTGAATAACGTCTTAAGCACGTGTTCTTGTATTATTGTACGGAAGTGTTTGAGCTTCGGAGACAGCACAAAGAGATATATAAAAAAGAAAAAAACGTACAACACCAAGTATTCGCTGGTTGTCACCGACTCAACTACTAATGCGGCGCTCGTAGCAGTCAAAAGCCGCTATCGTCGCACCGTCTAAGTGTTTAATTACAATCAGTGTCACATTGTAATTCGTGAAGTTGAAAGCCAAAATTGGCATAACATAGGGCAAGCTAAAAGCCGTTGTCATGTTTGGTGAAGTCATAGTATAGAACGTATAAATTCATAGAACAGTAATATATTACGTTTAAAAACTTTACGAGGTACTAACGCGCCTGGGGCTTGTCACCAGTCAGGGGCTTGTTCTCCTCGATCTTGCGCTCGCCGTACTTCTGGATCCTGATGCGATGAAGCCAGTCGTGTCCTGCGGCGTCTAGTTCATGTCGAGCGTATCCATAAGGTTCTCGTCCTCAGAGTAGACGTTGGATGTCTCGCTGGAGCGGCCGTCGACGTAGGCGCAGCCCTTGTAGGCGACGAGGTCGACCTTGCCATCTACCTGGCGCCGTGATAACTTTATGGCGTGCTCGACGAACTCACGTTCGGGCGTGACGTGCATGCCTAATTTACGGTTCGGGGTGTTTGGATTTGGCAGATAGCGCGGATCTTAGAGTCCATGACAAGGCCTTGTTTTCCTCTAGAAAAGGAGTAATTGGCCTGACTATACTGTCACTCATATAAGGCTTTAGTGATCGAACAGTTATGTCTAGAACTATTGGATCTGGAATCTTGAGTTGCGTTGCGATAACATGAAGCACTGCCTCGTTTAGGTTGAGGCTGGTGCATTAGAATTCTAATAATTGTTCTCTGGATCTATGAAAATCGAATTAGTATCCTTTTATGTTATATCGTTTCCCCCATGCCTGCTTTGTGCCGATCGAAGAGGCGCAGCATATCGGCCTACTCTTGTCCGATGTTTCAATCTAGAGCCGATTGTGAAGTGAGAATTGTGACGATTGCGTGTTTTCCCCATGTCTTGTTACCCTTTCTCTTTTCGTCGCTCTTAATGATAGCGATATTGACATAACCCTTTCCTCCAGCAGACATTCACCCAGAATCCGTTTAATTTTAAGATTTTCATCGTTATAGCATTGATCGTTTATATGGGTATACGCCGTTTCGACCGGTCGCCCCTCGCGGACTTTTTCGAGAATACTGCTATTAGTCTTATCTAGTGCAGTGAATCTCACCATTTCGTCTAAAATGTTAAGGAACACACTCCTTCAAAGTGCCGATTGACAGTGAAGACGGCGAAGGCTGACATGGTATAGCATTGTAGAAGTATCTATTTAGTTGAGAACTTCTAGCTGGGTCGTCTTTGTATAATGTAGTGTTCCCCCATACAAATCCGCAAGTCACTGTAACATAACAACAATATCACTATACCACTGAATACCACCTACTGTATGTGATCGCTTATATCCGACAGTAGGTGTATGCCTCTTAGAAACTGGGCTAGCGGCGCCACAATTTCAATTTGGGACGTCGTTGTTCATTTTCTCGCCTCGTGTATCCTACCCATAAGGAATCATAGGTCCAACATGACCCTGCGCGAGATGGACGGATGACATCTTGGCTCACGCCCTCATGCATCAAGATAGTTTGCATTGAAGACAATCCATGTGAATCAGCTATCGCCATAGCTAATCCGCCTGTGTCGGGCGTGTCAAGCCTAGCACCGTGATCCCTCAAGAGCCGAAACATGCTCAAATTCTCTTTAAATATCGCTATAACGATTGGAGGTGGATAGCCTTCGTTAGGGTTCACGCCGCGATCTAGTAAAATATTAGCTATTGCAATCCGACCTTTCCATACAGCTGTCATCAAAGCATTATTCTTATAACGTGTCTTATAAGAAAGGTCTGAGCCAGAGTCTAAGAGCATCCTGATAATAGTGTCGTTGGAGCCTTTAATAGCTTTAATAAGGGGCGTAGAATCCCAAGGGTCAATGTTCGGTGACACCCCCTTATCAAGCCAATAACGGACCATGTCAACATTTCCTTGCTCAACGTTTGTTATCAGCAGGTCTTCAGAGTCCATAAGATACGATGATGGCATTAGAGCAGCGGCTCGCTCAAACTGGTTTGGAAATAACGCGTGGCGTAACGCTAATATGAAAGGTTGGGAACGCATTTTTTTGCCTGATTTAGATTCGTTCGATATCATATCAAGAACGAAATCGAGAAGAGCTTGGCGATTATAAGTACTTGTTTCGTTAATATGACAACTATTGTCTATGAGCATATCGTCTAAAATGCGGTCCGGAAGAGTGCCTGCGTCGCGGTATTGGGGTGTGCAAAGGAGGAGCAGCTTTATCATTTCTACGTTTCCTTGCATCGTGGCTGCTGCAAATGCAGACCCAAAAATCGTGCTGTAAACCAAGTTTGCGTTCGGATGCTCGTGGCAAGGGAGGTTGTTTGCTGTCATTCGGGGTGCAATATAATCCTTCCGCCCGAGATAGACAGCAGCAACGAAAACATCTGCCTCTACGTCGGCATCATCGCATTCACCTAAATCTTCAGGCTTGGCGGTCGATTCCCCAAGCAGGGGGTAGACGTATACCGAAATAGCGAGGCGCATAAGGGAGTCCAGACGCTCTAACTCGCCAAGAGCTCGCGCAGCAAGGTAGACGCGACGAAGGTGTGGTGAGATCGAAGGCTGTGCCCTCAATACCTGATACATCAAGTACGAGTGAATATATGGAAAACAGTCCCGGACCGAGAGCCGTCTTGTAGATTTGAGGAAATAGTGGTCACGATCAAAAGTACTGAGAAGGCGGAAACGAAAAACGGAATTATCAATGAACTGTTTGAATTGTGCTGCAAGGAGCGTGAGCGTACATTTCTTGTCATTTGTTCCGCGGAGCTGATTTGTAGTGAACATACCGTTGACGAGCCGGATTCGCATCACACGTGAAATCGTGCGCGACACGGCAATCTGGTCGAATATAAGCATGACTAGCTCAACTGGAAGATGGAAAAGCGACATATTGAATTTGTCAAAGAATGTTGCTAGAACTTAGGGCGTGAATATGTCAAAGCGGTCTTATCGGGCTTGTGGAGAAGAACATAGGATTTACAGATTTAAACAAGGGGAATCCGGCAAATATAAGCAACAGGGACGGTAGCATTAGGATCGATATCATCACATAATATTGAAAAAGCCCATAATTAAATTTAGTTTAAGATTTTAGTATGACGTAACGTTCAAGAATTCATTTTTATAAAGTTACTGCGTATTCTAACGCTATATCGTTATGTTTTCTTCCTCGTGTATTTACGTCTGGTTTTCTTACCTTTTGCTAGCCTACTAGTCGCTTACCTTTGCCAAGCTCTAAGCAGCATCAAGTGACCATTTTGCTGGCTTGAACTAATTGAAAACGATGCTAATCTCGGTATTGTGTTTTCTTGTTGCTGTAAGTACGTCTGATGAGTTCAAAACTCTGTGGTCCTGACCAGAATTATTATTATAGGGCTTTCTTATAGGTCGGGCTCTTTATAATATCATTATACACCCTCTCGCCTCCTTTCCTGGCCCGCGGCTCTGGGCAGTGTCGCGTCTACCATATATATGTTGTCTTTGGCAAGGTCGACTTCACGAGCGTATCAAAGACCTCCACGACACTTATGGACCGGTTGTCCGAATTGCACCCGACGAACTTTCTTTCACTAAAGCTCAAGCTTGGAATGATATATACTGTGGTGGCGTGGGAAATAAAGGGTTTCCTAAGCATGCGGCATACCGCAATGCCCAAACATTCGAATCGCTTTTTGACGCTTCTGATGAGAACCACAATCGTTTGCGCCGTCTGCTGAAAACCGACTTCTTCTCACTTGGAGCTGCTCGACGTCAAGAGAAACAAGTGCAAGCTTATGCAGACCGGCTCATCGCGCAGCTGCGTACGCATCATGGCCGTGAAAGATTCGAAGATTCTGTTCCTGCTAATATGCGGGAATGGTACAACTTTGCAACATTTGACATCATTGGCCAAGTGGTTTTGAGTGAGGACTTTGGGTGTCTCGATGGCCGCGCTTACCATCCATGGACACTTATGGTCCTTACGCATTTCAAGCTATCTGCCCTTCTCATGTGCTCTCGATTCTATTTTCCTCTACCCGTACTCACCTTTCTGGCCCCCGCGCGATTGATTCGCCTTCGAGACAAATTTCTTTCTCTGGTTCGCGTCAAGGTAGCCCGCCGATGCCAGCGTACCCTGCCACCAGGCGAGCGGGACTTTGTTACTGCAGCATTGGGTCAATTGACCAAAAATGGAGAGCTACAAAAGAACTTGACAGAAGATGGCGAACATAACCTAGGCGATGACGACAGAGATCAGGTAACCTTTCTCAGTCGGGCGGAGCTTGAGGCCAACTGTATTTTATTGTTACTCGCAGGAAGTGATACCATCGCCACATCCCTCATTAGTGTTACTCACCTCCTCTGCAGAAACCCGCGGGTTCTACAGAGACTTACATGCGAGGTTCGTTCGGTTGCTCCCCTAGAGTCCGATGTCAACTATATGAATATTACGTCAAACATGCCATATCTCAATGCAGTACTGCGAGAAACTCATAGATTGTGCCCGCCCTTGGCCAATGGTCCGGCACGGGTTGTAGGCAAACAAGCGGCCGCCATTGCCGGCGTTGTTGTCCCTCCAAAAGTGCGTATAGGTCATCTTGCAACGTTCGGGTTTGAAAATCATATCTATTTAATTCTTACAATACTTGATAAAACACTAACATTACCTTGATATAGACTGCTGTTGGCGTTACGTATTTTGCTGCAAATCACTCGGCCCAAAACTTCGTCTTCCCCGATGAGTTTCTCCCTGAAAGATGGCTCTCTTCCGAATTAGCCACCAAGTACAACAATGATAACGAAAACAGTCGTTGGCCCCATCAGATTTTCGCCACAGATGCTCGCGACGTCGTCCGCCCATTCTCGGTAGGTGGGCGGGATTGTCTGGGGCAAAACTTGGCAATGGTAGAGTTTCGTGTCCTGCTAGCGCGAGTGATTTGGAACTTCGATATGCAAGCTTACTTTGGAACCAACAATGACACTAGTGTTCGATCAGGAGTACAATCATCATCCTACCACAGGTGGACTGATCAGAGGGCGTATATGCTATGGGAAAAGGAGAATTACCATGTTCTCCTCAAGGAGCGCCAGTAATTCATTCCCTTCGCGTCACTTGTACGGGATTTGGCATGGGGATCTACTTTTCGTTAGCTGATCCCTCCCTTGTCCTATGGGGGGCCGCCTGTATCACAGGACGCATGTTAGCCGCGGCATACGAGGTATTATTGGCAACATAATCACGGTAAATGGCGGAATACCAGACGCTTCGACTTGCGTAATTTGTGACAGGGACCGTGCTCAACACTGCGTATGGTGGTGTAACCCAACTCATAACTCCATTACGGAGTGTCCTGTTAGGAGCATTAATAGATATTATGCATTCGATACTACAGTAGAAAGGTCATAGATGCATGGTGGTGACTATCTTCGTCGAATCAAACTGATGCTTGGGGCATTAGCGGATGATGAAGATTTGAAATTCCCAGATAACCTGGCCAGTTAGGAGGATGCTGCATATTGATGTTGGATGTTGGATGTCGGATGTTGGAATGCATACAGCAACGACACTCTGTTTGTTGGTTGGAGGCGCAGGCGGCCCCACCAGAGCCTGCTTTGCTAATGTAGCTTAGGTAGTGTGATCCATGTTGCTAAAAGAGCCAATTGGAGCTTGATGAGGCGCATGTCAACAACTGCCTATTGCCGAATCTCACCCGATAGGCTACCTATCGGGTGAGATTTGAAGGCTTAGTTAAGCCAAGTTGGACCCTAATCGCAAGACAACACCGGTTGAGGGAGGTGACACAAAAGCAGCGTTCGCAAGAATAGTAATGTTGAGGTATCATAGTAGCAAAGGAGGGTAATAACAGCGATGAACCTAAATCGCGCACATGTGCATTTGAGTGCTACTTAACTCTATACAAGATACTTCTTTATCTGTAGCTATGCGCTGTGACAAGCTTCTGGTGACGTATTACGACAATAGAATATGAAAAAGTGACACATCAAGTTGAATGTCAATGAAGTCATGCTTAATTGACGAATATTTACATTTACTCAATCATACAGATATCCCTTGCCAGAAGGTGGTAAGCTCTAATGAAGACTATGTTGACAGCGATCGAGAATCAACGCGAAACTCCTTCTTCACTGCAATACAATTGGGTTGACTGCTTGTGTCTCGGGAACCGTCATTACCCAGTACTCGCGTAGAATATAACGTGGGGGGTCGTCCATTTGGAACCTGGCCGGCTCGATCGTGTACTTGTAATGGCATGCTAGAAACAGTAAAATGATTCATCTGATGACCTTGCACAGCCATTCCATCCGCGATTGCTTGTTCTCCATTTTCTAGCGCACTTCTGTCAATCGAGCCGGCTTCACTATCGCCTTTCATAGGACGAGGAATGGATCTTAGACTATGCGATTCTCCAGAACTCAAGAATCGTTGACGTAAAGAGCGCATTGAAAGAACCCAGCCATGGAGGAGAGTGGAAGAACCAAATACGGCGGGAAAGAGTGGCAAACAGGCGCACATGATACCAACAGAACATTCAATGGTACTAAAATCGTGAGAAGATCAGTAGCTATTGGGAGAAAACGAATGTCAGGTAGCAAGCCTCACTTGATAATGATGACATCTATCAGTCCCCATGTGAAGTCTGTGCCGTCTATAGCAAACCGGAATCGGTAGACGGCGCCAACGATGCTCAACACACAGACGCTAAAAAGCAATTTGTACATTAGTAATTTGATGTTCATAGCGATGAACTCTGTGCTTTAGATCATCACACTCACGAAAAGCCGGTCGAGAAGAGTGCCACAAGGCCGAGTTTTTTCTCTCTCGATAGATGCAGTTGGAGCACGGCGGTGATGGGAAGAAGCAGAATGTAGAAATCCGAAAGCACGTTGACGATGGCTATCGTCTTGTTGGTGTCGGTCGTTTTGGTAACATCAAGAAAAACGAAGAGAAAGAAGAGCGTTCCATATACTACGACAACAAAGGCAATGCCGATAAACACACCGATTCTGGTATATATGTTTGGCCAGAACAATCGGTAATATAATAGCAATAGTGCAAGTTTCGTGAATCCGATAGAAAGCTCTGTAATATCCGCCAGGACTCTATTGGGCTGTGCTCGACGTTAATTTTACCGAGAGTATGCGGGGTGAGGTGCCTCACAGGGATTAGTCGAAGAAAGTCTACAAGGCGAACATTCCATAGATGCTTTCCAACACCATGGAGACACGCTGTGTAGAGAGTTAACAAAATTAGGAGAAGCCGATATGGTCGATGGTATACCTACACCATATGCTGATACCGATATAGCTCGCTTGCAAGAGCTATTGGGTTCATAAAATTAGCCGAGAACCCGAAGATGTGTTGACAGGTTGGCATATTACCAGGGCTAGAATGCAAACCACTAATGCTTGATTTAGTAGACATTTCCGTGATCACAGCAAGGGAATGTTCTCACAGTCATCCCACCATGGTGACCTCTGGATCACAATTCGTGCCCATAACCGAATGCCAACGAAAACGGTGGGCAAGGCCAGAAAAATACTAGCTATAATGATATAGATGGGTCCGCGATTATACGGGTCATTGAAATTAGGTTCAACGCCTGGCGGAGGAGGCAGGGCGGCCTCCTGTGAATCAGCCATGAGTTAGTAAAGAAGGGCAAGTATCTTGCGTGATGGATTGGGATCTTTGTTGATTTAAGAATCTGTGGCACGCATCAACGAAATATAATGTTGGGGTATATGCGAATAATAGACAATTTTGCCGACCATAAAGGAAGAGGAGTCACCACAAACGCTGGACAAAAAATGACGGATGAACCAAGCGTGTTGGCCCCTGCGTTGGGATTGTGGCGCGAAGGTATGTCGAGACCTACTTAAGCTTATCCGCCAATTCCCACTCCTCCTTTCCAATAAGCATCTTGTTAGCACATAGCGTTTGATCGTGCAGTGTAGCACTGATGGGATGCTGCAAGAACCAGTATTTAACTAACAGTATTGCCTGCGGCGGCTACATCTTTGACTGCAATGCAGACTATATCTCCATGTGAGGTGAGGATATGATATTATTTAGCGCATTAAATCACTCCTATGGTTTTATTTAATGCCAAAGGGTCACTACGTGGAAATATGCCACAGAGTCCGGAAAGCCACACCGGCATATTGGGCTATAGGTTAGTTCTATTAATAAACAAAGAAGAAATCATAAAAATTACCTAAGAACCTATGCTCTAAAGCAAGCCGCTTGTTAAATTTAAGCAATTACTTTGATTCAATCAATGTATTCATAGCAAAAGCGTAAGGATGACCGATATAATTCTCCTAATTATAAGTTACGGTTTTACATATCCTTGGTACCGATGGAATTTTTGATTATATCGGCGGCTCGCTCCGCTACCGCATATACTGTACTTTGAGGGTTCCCACGTGTAACAATTGGCAAGATGCTAGCATCCACCACTCGCAGATTTTCAACCCCGTAGACCTTAAGACTCGGGCTGACTACGCCTCCTTTATCGAGTGGTAGCATGGCACAAGAGCTCGTTGGATGCCAGCAGCTCAACGCTGCCTTTTTAATGTACTCTTTTACCTCCGCTAAATTGTTCATGTCACTCGGAGCGCCGTTACTGCGTCGGCCATTAGGCTTGATATATTGGCTCAACGGCTCTGTCAGCGCAATCTGATTGATGTAGCGAAAGTACCGGGCCAGCACGTCAAGATCCACAGGGTGCTCAAGATATCGCGGGTCAATGATTGGATTCTCAGCGGGGTCAGAGGAGTTGATGTGTACACTCCCGCGAGATAAGGGGTGAAGCAGGGCGGCGCAAATTGTCAAAAAGTTACCGTCAGTATCGACCTTTTGTACAATGTCGGCACCAGCCCCCTCAGGAATGAAGTTGCTGAAAGCAGCGTAGGTAAAGAGGTTCCCGGGGCCTTCATTGCGGTTACGAAGCATTGAGTGAACAAATGCTGCATGGTAGGGTGAAAACGGACCTGGTGTTGCGTCCGTGGTCGTGTTCAATATATCTTCTAGGGTTGGTTCGTCGCTGGGAGCCGCCGCAAAATCAGGGACTGGGAGCAAAGACCCCGAAAAATTTCCGCCAACAGCGAAAGGACCCGTCTTCTTCGTCGCGTACTCATTCATGGCCGCAGCAACGGCCTCGGGTTCCTGTCGACTTATACTATCAAGCGTTTTCACACCCTCAGTTACCTCGAAGCTGACACCCGCGTCGGGATGATCCTGTAAGTTCTCGCCGACATTAGGATTGTCGACAACAATGGGTATGGAAAGCTTGTCTAGGCGTTCGCGAGATCCGATGCCCGATAGTTCGAGTAGCTTGGGCGAGCCGAAAACTCCGGCGGACAATATGACTTCCTTCTTAGCTTTCACGAGCACAGAGTCCTTATCTTTTCGGACTTGAACGCCCACTACCCTCGGTTCAGCACCGGTCGTGTCAAAGATTAGCTTTTCAGCCAAAGCACCCGTAATAATTTGCAGATTCTCACGATGTTTCACTGGCTCGAGATAAGCCGTAGCAGCATCACTCCGCGTGCGAGTGTTCGGATCGATAGTCATGGGATTGATATATCCGCCAGTGAACTGGCCGGACAACGGGTCGCCCGAAGCCGGGTTGCCAAGCGCAGCAAGCGTGTCCACCCAAGCACTCGGGATGGGATCATTAGTTACGTCAGGAAACGACACTTGCACGGGACCATGTTTGGCACGCAAGTCTTCATCGAGATAGTTCAAGCGTAGATGGCTAACAGTCTCAGTTGAGGGCCGTGAAAGGGTGTGGAACTTCTTGAAATAGGGAGATAGAGTCTCCCAGTCCCATCCTGGATTACCAAACTCTCCCCAGGCATCAACGGCAGCCTTTGAGTTGAGTACGAAAGCTTGGCCATTAATAGCACTTGAGCCTCCCAGCAATTTGCCTTGGGACAACGGAATGACTTTACCGTTCAATCCTTTCTAGAGATAGTCTGTGTTAGTATGTTAGGAACGGCTTGATGTCCATTTCTTCTTACCTGTGGTGTGCTTTGATAGCTCCAGTCAAATTCGGGCGTGCCAAGTACTGAGAGCCAAAGCGCAGGGGTACGGATACGAGGATCGGTGGTATAGTCGTCACCCGCTTCGAGTACAGTCACCGTAACGTTCGGGTCGTCGGTAAGACGAGCAGCAAGGACTAAGCCAGACAGACCACCACCAACAATGACGAAGTCTTTTGTAGAGTCCATTATGTGAATAAGAGAAAACTTTTGTTTATGCAGGTAAGGTTACGTGAAAGAGAAGATTGGAAAGGTCAATTAGAAGAGACGGAATTTGCAGCCGTACGTATGTTCTTGTCATGTATCTTTCACGAGATGAAAGGTTTGTTTGATGTTCCGAGGTAATCCGTGGCATACGATTGAAGCCTATCCAGTTGAGCTTACTCTCCGGTATAGGCGACAGAGCTTTCATGGAAGGACGAAGGAGTTCCCCTCAGCGTGCAACTCCGAAGCTTCCAGTGGCAGAGATCAGGCTCTATGGTGCGGGCGGCTTATTTCCAATAGTTTGACATTCGCTAAGAGCCGCGTCGTACTCGCTGCGGTACTCGGTGTCGCCTGCCTTGCCAAGATTTGGTTTCTGTATGTTATGGCTTAGTCTGACTATGCTACATAATCACACTTGCAGGTTGGTACAACGTCGTATCGTTAGTAGGCTACAGCCACTGATTATATGTAATGACCTAGTAGGAGCCTAGGACTCTAATGTAACCCTGTGACGTAGATGAATTGGGATTGGGATGGCTGATACTTAGGTCGAGATTGGTTATTACGCTTTCATTTTAGACTAGAACGAGAAAGTTCACTTTATGATTTTGAATTATTAAATCTATATTGACCTTCTCTGCATTTTTGGTATCCCACTTGTCAAGCGGGGGTGCCTTCAGGGGTAGACCTCATGGTAGTCGAGTAGTGTGCTCCGTAGTTGCATTGTTAACACAGCCTGCTTCTATGATGTTACCTGACACCTAACAGCGAAATCGTACATGAAGCACGAGCCCTAACAGATCTCCAGCGAGCCAATTGAATGTGCATAGGTCGCTCTCTTTAGGGTTTCAAGCACGCTCCCTTTCTCGCAAGTATACGCGTACGCTGGGGTCCTGGAACCCCAATTCCAATAAATGAAGATTCTTTGGTCGGGCGCATCCTTCGCCAAAGCTGATTTGATAACGCTCAAGCATCATCGCCAACACTATCTTTATCTCAGCTGCGGCGACGAAGCGGCCAGGACACGCGAAGCGACCATGACCAAAGGTAATGTGCTGTTTGTCGGTCGAGGAGTACTGGTGCCGCGTGCCAAGTCTCGCTCCTTGCTCTCGCTTCTTGATGTACCGAAGTCCGTCAAACTGGTCGCCATCTCCCAGACTAGAAGTGTTGACCACACAGACATACGTTCCAACTGGTAGTATTACACTATCGGAGAGGGTGATTTGCTGCTTTACGATTCGCTTGAAACTGACTGCCGATGCATCAATAGTGCGTTGTTTGCGCGCTGTTGGGACTGACATTGCTTACTCGGGCTTGGCGCATTTATACGCTGCGATTCTCTCATGAAACTGTCCATTTGGACGAGCTTTGAACATGTACCCTTATTCCAACCGCCCTCGGATGCTAGTGCTTGCCGGATTTCGTCACGTAGCAGTGGAATATACTCTGGATGTGCCGCCAAGTCATACAGACAATCTACAAGCCCACCCGATACGGTATAGAGGGATCCTATAATGGTGAATACATACCGAAGGGCGAGATTCTCAGGCAACTTTTCCTCGCCTTCTGCTGCATCTATCATCCATTGTAACACATCTTCGGCGCGTCGCTCGGAAGGATTCTCACTTGACATTCGAAGGACTCGCTCTTCAATTACAGGAATGAGATGTGAAAACACACGATTTAACCCACGCCGCAATTGTCGCTTAAATGGCAGTATTGGTGTCACTATTCGATGCAGGAAAACGGGTAGACACTTCAGTGTCAGTGCTGTGTAGAAGATCCGTGACGTTGTGTACGTATTTGCCGTATGCCATTCATCATTCCGGCAGAGCGGAAATCCAACCCAGAAGCGCGAGGTCGCGCGTGAAATAATGCGGGTCATGATCTCATTGAGATCAACACGTATCCATTCGCCGTCAAACGATGTTAGTTTTTGGAGCAGTGATCTGGGACTTTGTCCTTCTCACCTTGACAGGGCGGGATTTCTACACCGAACGCATACTCCAGCTCTTCGGCGAGAAGAGGGATAGTCGAACCCAATCGAGGTGTGAGTTTATTTCGGATCACGTTAAAGCTAAGATGGGTACCCAGCAGTATATCCATTCCAGTGTAGGCCCCGTGTAGATCCTAGCCCGTAATGAGCGTTTGAGTTTTGCGAGAGATGGAGAGATGCACACGCTACCTGTGACAAGGCTTCTATAGGATGCAGGACAGTATCAGGTAAGTTTTGAAGTTCATCAACATAACGAGTTGGGAGTACCGTAACGTTTGAATCGGGCCTCAGAATTGTGAAGATCGAATCTTTATGCTTCTTGTGATTTAGAATCTGCATCTACATGAGCTCCTTGGCACTTGGGGGTTTTTTACCTTCTCCCATCCCTTTCTGGTTATTTCCCAGCCATTAAAGATATAACGATACCTTGTAATCGTGCGGGGTTCGAATGGCCACTGTTGCCCTACAATGGGGGCGTCAGATAATAGCGAATATTTGTGTTTAACAGATAACCGTAAAACTAGAACTAAGGTAAGGATTAGACCAACAATCCCCAAGAAAATTGATCGATCATCTGGAAAGAGGGGGGCCAGCAGAAGAGCCCAATCAGAGGAAAGCATCATAGAATATGATGAAAGAGAATTTCCACGTTCAAAATGCGCACCATGCGGACAACCCGTCCTAACAGACCCTCGAGGGAGTATGCGACTTATATAGAAGGTGGGTGTGGGTAAAAGGTAATTGACCTTAAAAGGCTTAGGATTGCCGTGGGATTATGACAGGCGCCCATATAAGCAAGACCACAGGCTTAGAATATTACTTTACCTTTAGTCGCTTCTAAGGCTTTATTCACTAACTCACTATGGCTCTCCAGACATTTGCAAGTTCGTTGATCAACGATCTCGTCAGAAACCATTCCGCTCCCCCAAATAGAATCTTGCTAGCATGCCCTGAATTTTCGTCGGTTCGTGAATTGATCTTGCAGTTTTGTCCTAGGGATTGTCTAATTTAAATAGGTCGTGTCCACACTTCTGGAGAGCGGCTTCACATGTGTCGATCTTGGCCTCCCCAATATCAAAATCATTCAAGAAGTTTTACAGGCGGCCTTCAACCTGAACGGAACAGACGAATGTGGTAGGTTATGTCAATTATCGGGAAGTATCGACAAAGCTAACAGAAAAAGTATCACTTCTTGAACTTGGCACTGAGAATACTGCTAAGGCTATCATCGCATTAGGCCAGCTTGGTATTTCCATTCAGCCAAGCCAGCTTGTGGAAAAGTACAAGAACGACGTACGCTCCAAGATGTCCTCATGCGGAAGAGACATGAGTTTCACTACTATTAGTCACATCCTAACCGCAATGTGCGCTAGTGTTGCGCCGCAAACATACGCTCGTGAGATTGAAATGGCCACGAAAGATCTATGTGATGCATGGGGTAGAGATCCTAGCAAGATTAATCAACCGGTGAGCAAATCTCAAGATTGATCTTTTGGCTAACGCTAATATGGGGTTTAAGGAGTCTAAATATTATTCCATGATGCAGATATCGAAAGCTTTGAAAAGTGTTCTAAATGCATGGGGTCAAGAGCTATTACCCGGATTCAATCTACAACTCGTTCGCGATGCTATTCTTGTGGTCTTTCAGTTTCTCGTACGCTTACTCAAGAATCAGGAGCAAGATGGGTCCTGGGGCGGCCAACGGGAGCATACTGCGTATGCACTTATCACCGTTAACGAAATAGCATCTCTGTCGATTGTACAACCTATAACTTACCAAGTGAAAGACGCTATCCGGAAAGGGCGTGAGTTTCTATTTACGACCCCGGCTTGCCGCCCTTGTCCAGAGCCCCTTTGGACCCAAAAGTTTGCCGATGGGCCCAGTTGCCTATCACAAGCTTTTACATTGGCAGCCCTGAAATACTCGATCGGAGAAGCTCCCTGTTCGATCCAAAAACTCCTCCCAAGCGATTTAGCTACCATACTTCGGCCATTGAAGTTCTTTGCCCAACTCCCTACTTTCTCAGACACGCCTGAGTGGTGCATCGCGGCTTCGTTAATCGAAGGTGCTCTATTTCAACATGCACTAGGGGAAATATGCCTTGATGCCTGTCCTAAGAATGAGAAAAAGAAAGAAAAGTACCTATCTGTTATACCCTTCACCTGGGCAGCGTCCAATAACATGCATGGGTGTCCTCTTGGGTCAGATATGATGCTCGAAATGATGGCTATATGCGCTCTAGCGTATCAAATTGATGACTTCATAGAGAGCGAAGTGGTGCGTCTTCCCTTAAGTGCGCTTTCTACGATAAGAATGTCTATTCCAGAGATATTTCGCGAAGTTGAGATCGAAGAATTCAATATGGATGCCAACTACGAACAAAGGCATGGCATTTATATTTATGGTTCAACCCAGCCATCAGAGTGTTCCCCCCAAACAGCTGCTGGTCAATTTTCTTTGCCAGCAAGTACGCGGTCATCTGACTTTTTCAAAATTTCTCTCGAGCATATCAAACGAGACTTGAAGTGTATTATTCGACGTTTGTGGCAAGCACCCTATGTCCGCACAGCCACATCTCATTCCCGAAGCCAACTGAGAATCACACTTGTGGATTACATCACAGCCCACATTATCCAGACCGAAGAGAGTGTAGGCTTGACGGCACAGACATGTGAAAAGAAAGGCAATCACAAAACTCTCGTTAACCCACCGTCCTCTCTTTTGACGTGGGTTCGGACTGTCTCTGGTGACCACACAATTGGCCCATACGCAGTAGCTGCATTCTGCTGCATGTATGATAACGGCGCCGATCGTGTTCGTCATCCCCAGGCAAATTACATCTTACAAGACGTTGCTCGTCACCTTGCTGCACTGTGCCGGCTGTACAACGACTACGGCTCGATCGCACGTGATCGCGATGAAGACAATCTCAACAGCATCAATTTTCCCGAGTTCCAGGGAATCACCGACGAAAGATCCGTCAAGGAGAACCTGAAAATTATTGCAGAGTACGAGCGCAGGTGCTTACATGCCTCAATAGCGGAGTTGCGGCCACTGGTCACTGAGAGCCTATTCGCTGCGCTCACCGTCTTCTGCGAAACTGCTGAGATATACAACCAGATGTATGTCCTAAAAGACTTCACTGCGGAATTTAATAAACAATAGAAAAGAGATCGGCAAAATCTACGTGGGAAGCATTCAGCTAACCTAACTTCGATAAATACTAGATGTGTATTGATTAGCTGGGTTGGCGTTGGTGTGGTTGGTTCTCGGGACCAAAAGCCTGATTCGTTCTTTGATTAGTACATCATTGTTAGGAGGTCTTTTCCAGAGGCGAACGGTGAGATCTTCCTCTCCCAGATGCTCAGGTAGCGGCTAGCAGCAACATAGAATATTAGAGAGTAGTTATACCATTCAAGTCCATGACACTAACTCGAGGTCGTATAATCAAAACAATAAATCATTTTCTTGTAAGAAATATATTATTACCTTAGTCTACATTGGCTACCTAATTAGAGGTTTCGTTTGAGAGAGCTGCGCTCCCGCCTGACTGCGTCGTCCCTACGCTATCCTCTTCTTCAGTGGGAAAGTCTAAGCCGTCTAGGTCTTGCCATTTCGACCTTCATAAATGTCTGTTATGGTATTCCCTCAGAACCTGTTCAGAGATGTCACCGCTACGTACAATGAAAACCCGAGGATAAGATCGTTATATGCGGATAATGCAAATCGACAGGGGAGCTCAAGTTAACAATTAAAAATAGTAAGAAGAACTAATAACTATCGACGTGTATATAAATATTACTATACTTATCTGGACCTTAGTAGCCAATGCTCTCTTAATATTATATTGAAGCAGTGCGAGCGACATTTGCTTACCTAAAAAACTTACGAGTGACTGATTTCTTTTAAACGTCGTCATCGAGAACCTCATTACCTGTTATAGGGGCTCAGCAAGGGCGGTAGGTTCAGGCACCAATACATAGTAATTAAAGAGAAAATAATCTACTTAAAAAAGTAAATCAAAAGTCTAAGGTACCTACAGGAGCAGGCAGTTTATTTACAGAAGTTGTAAGCTAAATGTATTCGCATAGAGTCTGACCGTAACAGAAATCGGTGACGTCATCTGATTTGGCCAGAATTGATGTTAACCCCATCGAGTAATCTGTATTAGCAGGCCTCATTTAACTAAGTAACACTCTGGCAGGGCCCTTTTTCTCTGTCGGCTCGCACAATAACAAAGTTATTTCCTCATTCCCACAAGAGGACGCTCCCGTGACAAGGTTATATCATCCAGAGGACCCAATAATAGCCAGCGTCATTGGGACTTAAGCCTTGCTAAGGATTTTCCTCCTGAATTCAAAGATGGCTCACCAGCGACATTTCTGCCCGGCAAGAGACTCAAAAATTGACTGTAAAGCCAATATCTGACTATGTTTCTAGTTCATAACCGATGTGTTCGATCGGGCACATGATACTCCGGATGTCTGGCCAGCTTCGTATCATGACTATGAGACATCGGGTGAGACAGGTCGCGGAAGGAAGAGACGAATTGTCGCCGATCCTACCAAGGCTGTGAAAAAGTTTCTCAGAGCGGATCTATCCTTCACTGACTTGAATAAGATGTCAAAGTACCTCTGGCTAGCAGGTTCGAGAGGCCCTCCCGCTCAGCTGCATTCTCAAATTTTCATGGGCCGGAAAATCATCGTCTCCGAACGGATGGAACATCATCTCGTCTGCGGCAGTGGCGGTACAGTCTTTCTGCGCCCTATCCCCGCCTTCCTGCTCGATCCGCGCGTCTGGCACAACGATCTCTCATGTCCCCCTGAATGTGGATGCTGGAGGAATAACGCGTCCAGAGGTCAGTCGTGTATGAAGGACTGCCGCGAAATTGCCCGAGGGTTCTTATATACGTACATGAGTCTTATCGCTTCAGATACTGACTTTTTTATTGCCAATGAGCATCGCCTCTTACCGCGTGGGCTCAATGGCGATGAAATCACGTGGCCAAAGTGGAAGATAATAGTGAGGGAGCTTGTCGCAAGCTACGACCAGAATCAAATTCATTCACGGTTCCAGTTTGGCGAGCTGTCCTTGCAGCGCCTTGACATGATCCATTACTATACCTGTCTTCCACTACTTACCCCGTATATACGGAACTGGCGTGGCTACGGCATCACCATCCGTGATAATCTCGCCTTGTTGGCCTCAATCACGGTCTTCATCGCATTAGTTCTGACGGCTATGCAAGTCGGTCTCGCGACAGATCGGCTTAAAGACAATACAGCCTTTCAGCAGGCCTCTTACGGTTTTACTATCTTTGCAATTCTCGGGCCAATTGGCCTGTATGTTCTCTTGGAAATTGGCATTTTTGTTGTGCTACTTCTTGTGATGATGCACAAGTTCATTAAAAACCTTAGCAACTGGGTGAGACGGGGCAGCAACTCGCCAGGAGGCGATGTATAGTAACGGGTTGCGGGGGGAACGAGGAGGTACGGTAGCGAATGCGAATCAGAACTAGCAATGAGGACATCCAATCTGTACTGTTCAAACATAGCGACAGGAGTCAATTATACCGCAATCGCATCAATAATCTGCCACACGGACTAACCCCTAGGTATTGGGAATGCAACTACCCGTATAGTAAGGGGTAGGGCCGGCGATATTATGTAAATAACCGGTGATTCACATATTCAGCTGTCCATGGTTTTCGCTCATTATCGTATTTGTTCGATCACACGATAATTCACGATAACAGCGATACGGCCCTGAATAAGCAGGGCTAGGCGAGCAAAAGCGAAGCCTTCGTATACTTAAAACTAGATCGCCTCCAGGGCTATCAGGGAGGACGAGACTTTATGGCCTCCTTGACGCTGTAGTATATTATTATAATATTGAATACTACTCCGAGCCCTGGTTATCTGGCCCTTGCTACATTAAAGACCATCGCATTTTAATAAGGACACGTCCAAGTGCAGACTACTTGAACATATGACTCGTCTGTCGTGAAAGATGTGTAGACAATTCAACATAACTCATATGTAGTTCCAGAATACTGACCTCTAGAGTCCTTGAGTATGGCATTACACTCGGGATCACGAAGTCCATGATTCGTATCAACGTCCCCTCATTGCGTTATCCAAGTTCTGATGCCTCTCCTTGCCACCTACTATGAACTCGTTAACGGTACTGAGTGTATTGCGCGTCAGGACCTGGGTGGCGATCTTTGGTGGCTTTGAGTCAAACTTTTGGTTGTCATCTGAGTGAGGAGAACTTTGTTTGCTACTTGCGAAAGATCTGGGGAGCTTCAAGGTGGAAAGGAGTCGACGGCCAGCCCTTGACCACAGACTATCATGCATTCGGCTTCTCTCCCGAGTGGCCCTCGTAATGAATACGGCACGAATTACAATGACTGATGTCATTGTCACTGAAACGCATCCTTCTACCGAGGTCCAGTACGTGACCCAAACTGGGGCAGCTTCGTGCCCGTCTAGTCGTGTATCGATTATGGTGCCAATGAGTCGAATGAGGGCGATGACGATCATTACTATCGATAGACATAGCATTGCTGCGAGTGACACTTTTCGGGCTGTGGGCATCAAAGACCGCCTCAGGATGACAATAGGGATCGTAATAACTTACGCATACATTAGTTAGTGTCGGAACCTGTAGCATGCACGTCTGCCAGCGGGTTGACTCACTCATAACGTCGGATATAATGTCCATTAAAGCGATGAGAATATTGCCCACAATGCTTCTGATATGTTGCTCAGGGCGTATAGAACATTTGGCTGTCATATCATGTGAGCTCTTGTGACTATCTATGTTGGTGTTTCGGGAGTATTCACCGGCATCTGCGCCAAAGTGTGGACAAATAATCACCGGCTCAAGAATCGTATATATCCAGAATATGACACACAAGCCGACTGTCGACCAGAACAATACCGTGATTTTTCGAGGCATGCCCCAAACCAAAATGTGGAAGAAATACAAAAAGGTGAACTTCACTAAGTAGACTGAAGTCCAGACCAAGAAAGCGGTAATTGTGGACCATTTCTGGATGCTTAGGATATTCGTTAGATCCTCTTGGAATGGAAACGCAAC
Organism: Xylaria curta; assembly: GCA_022495235.1. NCBI lineage: Eukaryota > Fungi > Ascomycota > Sordariomycetes > Xylariales > Xylariaceae > Xylaria > Xylaria curta. The sequence continues at coordinate 33,080 of MU375975.1, forward strand.
GCCCTTGTTGATGGCTTCTATTAGATATATGTTATCTAGGTTGCGTAGACATGTGGCGAATCCTGAGGCCAGAAGAGCCGCTGCTGTAACTACCAGCCCATCGTCGAGACTCCAAGGAACGTGTCCGAAGATCCTAATAGCAAGACGGACTACGACGGATAGTATGGCGGTGCCGAATAGGACGGACAGGGAAATCTGACGATCAGGTTAGCAATCAGAGAAAAAGTAAGAGAGTTTTGAATAAGTATGTATACCATAAACCGTTGTTTGTCGATTTTGCTTGCATGATCGATCGCCTGCTGTCTACCTGGGATATCATGATAATGCGGAAGGTTACTGTAATCCATCGGGATCAATTTATTTGAGAGAAGACGGAATATGAAGCGAAAAAAATCAAACAGGAGAAATAATAGAATCCGAGTAGATGATATAGACCCCTCGTCCTAAGCAAAGTGACGGAATGAGGGAGAAGCGTGGTCTTACAAGCAGCCAAGTCGCACGACCTAGAGGGATTCAAGTCACGGGGTGCTTGAAGCAATTGCTACCATTGAGTATCACATCACCGTCACACTACCGGTATCAGAGAGAACAAGGCGCTTGCGAAGTGGCAGAGTGCCGCACATCCGGCATTGGTGCAACATTATATACTTGTTTGTGGTTGAGAACATCTGATGGGTAGATGCATTAGAGCAATAGGATTCGCCCTGCTGATTCTATCATACATCATCATCGAAACACAAATAGAGTACGAGAAGTATGACAGTATAAGAAGGTTACAGTGGTTTGACAAGCGCAACAAGTTATGTGTTCCCGTCTGTGGCGAGGGGCGTAGCATCAGCGAATAAGTATGTACAACTGTACACAGGAGGTCGACAAAGTCTCTATGATTTGCTCGGGAATGAAAACTAGTCTTTCTAGCACCAATAGATGTTTTCCTTCCGCCACATCTACCGACGGTCCGCGACTCTAAGGGATTACAACTGTTAACACCCATCTGGCACCTCGAGGTTTCTAACACCAAACTATCCCGTCACTCGCTTCCAAGAGTATCAATCTTCCTTGCAGGATAGTACAGTTCCTTGCCATACATGTTCTCTTCAGAACAAGTATTAGCATACCTTAGCACGTCACAGCAGTGATCGTTGCACTATCTTGGTTTGGCCTCAGCCTAGCGGCTAACCGATGACATGCGAGGAAGCTTCAAGAAGCCGGAGTGGTGAGTAACGATAGACCCCCGTGATCGATCATAGTTGAGGTCTGCTTTCGTTCCCAGTCTTGCTGACTGGAGCGAAGGCGATGCCTAATTACCATCCGGTCGCCGGCCATCTAGTCGTATTAAGAGAATGTAGTCAGGTTTTGCCACAAGACACTATCATACACTTTGTGATACAGCATATGGTGAAGCAATTCCCTAAGGGAGTTTTCACCGAATTACTCTTGCTACAACGGACGCTGTCTGAAAAGATAAAAAGAGGAAGAAGTAGATGGCAGCTGGCAGGCCGCACAGCTACAGCTGTCAGTGATCTGCCACAAAAGGGGCCTGGGTTTGAACCACCCCCACAATAGATTCTTATATGTACATCTTACGAGAGCAGCGCCTGCCTGCCTCGGAACATGGCCAGTATCGCTACCCCTCGAAAAATGATATGGGAACCGATATTTCCTAGGCATAACATGCGCCAGGATTATAACATCCTCTAAAAGCAATATTGATGCGCACAGTCGTGCTGCTTTCGGATTGTTTTGTGTACAAGCCACTCACCTGCGCCACAGCTTACGAATGATCACACGAACAACGTACAAAATGCTACTAACCCACCTGTCCGCTATTCACGTATCAGGTATTATGTCATGAAGAACAGAAGGGGAAACACTGATTAATCCACAAAGTGTTGTGAAGAGAGTGTGCTCGACGGGAATACAGCCGATCCATCCAGCTGTAACGTACCCGCCGGACAGCATAGATAGGTTCTCAGCCTGCTTCAATGATGCATCGGATGGTATTACATCCAGGCAGGGTACAGTATTTCCAACCAACTTTACGAACGAATCGTATGATAGCCCTACAGAAGTACCGCATAGTTTTGTTTTCAATTGGTGAATGGAAGTGAAGGGCTGGCATTGACTAATGAATTTACAATCAGTTAGATTACTATGAAAAATGCATGAGACGATTCCATGTCCTGGTGCAGACCGGAACTCTACCAACTAGTTGCCAAGCATAGATGCATATAGAAAAAACCGAAAAGGCAGCCTGCATATCACAACACCATTAGAATCACCCTAGCACACTATCAACGCTTGGCTTACCCCAATTTGCAATATCATTTTGACGGACCTGCCAGCCCACACCATGGGCATTGTAACCCATGCGCTTGGGACGAAATTCCTATATTAGGTTTACTGCCTCTATGCTTCTGGCCAACAAATTACTTATTTCGCAACACCCTTGCGACCCATTATCATATTCAATATCATCAGTGATAAAGAGAACGAGATCGATTACTAGACAGTCTCATTATTTGGATTGGCTTGATACAAATAAACGACCTTACCTTCTAGTAATTGCCAGCACTGACAGGACGAATACGATAGCCTTCGTCGTTATGGAGCCGCTTGGGGGTGAGGCAGAGGCCAACTTGGTCCGACAAAATGAACCAAAACCAATTCCGCAAAATGCGATCTTTCTTGATCTAACTAGTAATGAAGACGGTAACCTCGAGGAATCAAGGTCAACGATGCCCAAGTTAACACCAATTATGGGTCGCGTTTCAAGGGCTAAGAAGGGTGTTCCTGTGCATATCTGTGACGTCTGCGAACCATCAAAGGTACGTGCGTTATGAACATCCTAGAGTTTCCCTCGGCCCAGCTAAATTAGATATCATCATAGACATTTACCCGAGCGGAACATCTTCGGTAGCCCACCCATCATCGTACTGCCAGCTAACCAAGATATATCTGACTTGGTGTTTTATAGTCGCCATCAACTTTCTCATGAGCCAGCTCCATATGGTTGCAAATATCCTGGGTGTGAAAAAATCTTCCATCGTCAGGATCTTCTTGCGAGACACACGATGAGACAGTAAGTGGCTTTCATATAATTTCAACCAAAATTCTCCAATTTCGCAAATTAATATTTAACGATACAGCGAAAAAGACTCCGATAAAGTCCCAGCTTATCGTTCTTATCCTGATGGTCCAATTCCCCATCCCCTTGAGGTTGATTTAACGGCTCCAGAGACACAGCCTCCGTTACAATCATCAGATGGATTTTCTGATAGTCATACGGATTCTGGCTACGGTTCTTTGGCTGGGTTCCGAAGTATTCCTCTCGACTCGGCAGTAATCGATACTTCAATATCAGATCGCGGTAGTTATGCCCCTTTTTCGGACGTGCCATCATTTGGTCATGGAAGACTTGAAAAATTCATGAGGGAAATTGCAGAGGAAATCGCAGCAGGGCTACCACGAAGCATCTCTACAAATCTCCTGCCAGACCTAGCTACTATCTTACCAGAACTTCTCACAGCATTCGCAAGCAGATTTGGCCATATGAATACATCTAAAATCGATTCTCGCTTAATGAGATTAGTGTATCGATACCGCTTGTAAGATGCTGTAATTTGGATACTTGAGCGCTTTCAGCTGATTACTTATTAGCCAGATTTCTAACTCTGTGATAAGCGCATTTGAGAAAGAAGATGATAATAGCCTAGCCATGGACCAACCTCTACATAGTAGCAGCATGGCGCTTAGCGAAAAAATGTCATTTTGGAAGAGCAAGGAGAGTTATGATAACGACGGTATCGGCGATTTCGACTATCTCCCCGAGTTACAGGAATACAGGAATGTAATGTTAAACTCTCCGGCATACAGTTGGCTTATGTCTGCGATCTTGAAAACTCTACAGTTCGAGACGGCTAAGGGAGAAAGCATACAGCAGCCAATACTTGCAGTTCTCAAAGACACCAATGAGGATGCCATAGAACAAATATGGAGAATATATTTCGTCACTTTTCGAACCCCTCGATTATCACTCGACCGCTTGGAATCCGTCCAAGCCTTACCTCAAACCATTATCCTTGTAGGAAAGGAGAACAATGCGTTTGCTACTACGTGCGGTGAATATTCGCGGCTTGTATGGCCAGAATCTGGCCCACAAATCCTCAATTCCTTTGCTTCAGTCGGACAGGAAAATATTGGAAATACGTACACGTGTAGGTACCCTCCCCAAGAAAACGAAATCTTTGAGTTAATCGCTACTTCTAGGCAGACTTTTCGACGATAGTAAGGTCACAGTCACTATTCTAGAAGAACAAGATATTATGGAAGTGGTCGTCATCGGATCAATATATTCCATTGCCGAAGTAGGTGAACAGCTAGCTTGGCTAACTACTGCTTTGAAACTATCGCATTGTTTTTCTGAGCAATTGAATATCACTTCAAATAAGCCATCTTGGGTTAAATTGGCCGACACGCTGCCGATGACAGCATCTACGCCTCGTAACATTGTCTCCTGTGAAGACATAACAACAGCAAGCTTCGTGCTCACCTCCTCTCTGCAAGATTATATACCGACAACTTGTTATATGTGTGATTATAAACCTTCGCAGGGTAAATGCTGGTCAAGCCTGTTTGGACAACTAACACTTGTCAAAGGGTACCCCGTTCCTCGACGTGTAGAACCCGAGACAGGAATTGAGATCCCCCTTCCCATGATAGCTGCGCTAGCCAACGCACATAAAGTAAAAACATTTCTGGGGAAGTTTCTAATCAAAGGATTTTCTATGGCGTTGATTCCGACGCGACGTTGTGGCGAGTTCATATACTGGCACGTGGTCTCCAATGGGAACGGCGACCACCTCGAATTCACCGATCATCGAGTCAAGCAGTTACTTCGTCAATATCCTTCAGTATTGACGCTAGGCGATCTGGAACTCAGCAGGCATATAGTCGGTTGGTGTGCCAATGCAAAGAGCAATACTGGTGCGTTTGCTTTTTTAATATGTGCTATGTGGAAGAGAATTGACATGAATACTAGGGACACCAAGTGCAAATTATTCAATTCGCTGGTCAGGCCTGGGACCACCTACTGCAGGTTTAGCATTGGAGAAAATATCCATTGTTGGAGGAATGTTTATCACTGGTGGAGCCTCTATGTTAGTTGGGAAGAAAGACAAGGCCGTTCAACTTCGGTCTCGGGACGACTACACAATGCGCCTTAAGTGGGTATCGAAAAAGTTTGTGGTCCTATACGACGTTAGAGACAGAAGAGCCTGGTTAGTGGATGGCCTCAGTGCTCTTCTCCACCTTCTTCGAGCTTCTTTGAACTACGACCTCCAAGATCCCTTTAAATCTTTATTTTTATACAACCCTTTAGACTTGAAAGAGGCTATTGGTGTTGAGGCAGGCAGGGATAGTGCTATCCAGATTTTGACTAACCCTGAAAATATAAGGATACCCCTGTACGCAAAGCCAGAGAATACGAAGGACGAAATCACTACAGACAACGCAGGGGTTCAAACAAGGATATTAAGCAGAACAAAGTCGAATTACTGTTTGAAAGACAGAGTTGACAGCCTTTGTGACGTCCTAGAGCAGATTATGGCATATCAAACTGATATGGCCGATCAAGATGGTGTTGGATTTAAAATGAGGTTTACCCCTCGCCGCCATCTTGAGGGCTTCGACTTCATGGATATCGCAACAAACGAAGATCCGATCCGGCCACGTATGATAAATCTGAGATCAAGTGGGACTGGCTGGGTAGACTTCACAAGAGCGCTGCATACAATTACTCTTTTTGGAGACGGGTTTGGCGAGCTGATACAGCCTCTCGCAAGCGAAAGTTCAACTCAACAGTTCTGCAATTCATGCGTCGGAGTTTCTAAGGGGAAAGACCATCTTGCAGTTTCTGTTTGCAATATCCGAGAAATTCTACAGAAGCGAGGCAGCACCAATACTGTCCCATGGAGGCTCATCGATAACATCTACTGGCACAGCCCGGAAAAAAGCTTCGAGCCTTGTTGTTCCACATTACAGTCCAATACAAAACATGATAGGGTTCAAGTACTTCTACCAGCCACGTTTCCCAAGCTCTGGAACGGGAACTTGAAAAGTCCACCGAACCTTGAATTAGCACCAATGGGAGCAGTTATTTTTGGTCATAGCTCGCGTTTCCCTCTACGATGGGGTGACCGAGGAGACCCAGAGGAGGGACAACTGGATCAAGAGCCAGAAATGTCAGAATCTTCTATCAACGATAGTGGTATAGGTTCAAGCTTGACTTCCCCGGTCCAGGGCGTGTCTGATAGTAGTTCTTCGCGGTCTTTCAGATCTCCACTCCAGGGTGCTATTGCCACTTTGGAAGGGCGGGTAAGCGAGAAGGAGAAACCCAAGGATATGAGGCGGCTCTGGAAGCCGTTGTTTGGCGTCAGGAATAGCTTGAGACTCTATTTGAAGCAGCTGGACGGCCCATTACCTAATGAAGCCCCCGGACTACAAGAGAGTAAATTCCGCGGTTTGACGCCTCCGTGGAAAAAGAGGAAGAGTCAATAGATATGATGATATGGTACTTATTCTCATTTACGCTATGGATCCTATCATATTAAATCCTATTTGTTCATCGGTTCGAATACTTCATTGCCTCATTAAGCGTCACAGACAACCTCCGCCATAGCAAAGTCATGATTGTGGTCTTTTGTCCGGGTCACTTTCTTTTTTTTTTTAACAAAAAATTCCTTAGATTACATAACCGCAGTCAGAGACTAAGTTACAAGTCGCCTCCTTGTTAACATCAGGAATAAACATAAATTACGAGGACACAGTAGTACCGATCACACGAGAACTATTGACATATATTATCAAGTTCCGCTTCTAACTTAGTCTAAATATAAGTTATACAAGGAACACTCATTGTCGTCCGATTTGCTCTAAAACACTTTGGTGGGCCAGTCGACTCACATACAGAAAGCTATTTGCCGTCCAACTGTAAGTATCAGGTCACAAGGTGGTGCGAAAAAAAATTCAGCGGTCTGAAGCAAACGCGCCGGACGTGCCAGGAATGATGTCAGGCTGCATATGCATCCTTTCTTTTTGATCTCCTTCATGCTCCCAGGCCGATATTAGCGTTCTTCAAATTACTTTTGGAAACTTAATGATTAGTTCAATAATTATAACGGAATATTTATTAGGTATCATCGAATTCTTTCATCTACGGCCAAACTTCATCGTCGGCTAAACATGAGCTTAAGAAGCTAGCTCAGAATACTCATATAAAAGTGCCACACAGTCAAGATTGTATTCGAAAAATGTGGAGTAGTGGGTTAGTGAGAGTAAAAATATATACCTACTAACACGCGTAACCATTGTAGCCACTTGGGGGCTTTGGGGTTAAGAAAACTGCGCTATGCCTTGCTATACAGAACCTGCTTCGTACATTTGGCTACTAAATACTTGTACTGCGACTAAATACGCTATTCCTGGTAAGATAGTTTTTTCATTCTAATTTTTCTTTTCATTCAATTGAATTGGGAATTGGTTATAGGCTATGGAGAATCCTATCATCAGTGCTAGGGTAAGATCGCTACCCCTGAGTATCAGAGTACGATTATCCACTCTTTTCATTAGCTCCCATTCTTTCCTCCCCTATATTACCCCGCAATAGACCCCCTATTTTTTTATCATGAAAATTCATGGGTTATCCGTCTCCCATACAGTGCGGCTTAGTTCCTCTTAGTTTCACTATATCTATAGATGTGATCGCAGGCACTTGAGTTTAATGCTAATCGCATTTAAAGCTAAGCTAGGGGACCGATCAGTTGCATTCCAGACCACCTATCTAGGTTAACCTAGAACGTTTAGCTGATGTTGGACACCAAAGGACAGCTGAGTTCTGGTCTTGTACGAAGACCTACATGTGAACCATGCATATTGAAGGATCGTGGGCCTCCACGTGTACGTAAGAACTCCAAACCGCCGGGCTGGGTATTGTCGGCGATCTCGCTGACCGGGGTTCGGAAAATGGGGTTACATTGGCAGTATTTATCATATTGCATGGCGACATCATGCAGGACTTCTAGCATTTGTTCCTAAACTACTTGCAATTCAGCCGCAGGAACCGAATAGCTGAAGGCCGTCTGGTATCCCTATTGGTCCCAGGCCATCGGTAACGTTCCACCGGCAGTGATCCATGTCTGCTTCCCAGCGCACATGGGAAATGCCTAAAACCTGCTCAAGCAACCTAACCTAGGTAGTATTAAGGCATGGTAGCTTGTGAAAGTCCTATATACAAAATATTTCGCCCCTATTCTTGATTTCTTCCCGACCGCGCCTCTACTCTGCATATTAGGACCCCTTGATGGAACAGTACCATCGTGCTCCTTGGCGTTTTATTGTTGACCGCTATGCCTTCTCATAGAGCTACTTATTCACGGCCGCCACATACTTACCACATTGAGGAGATACACCGGAATCGCGTTCATGTAAGATTCCAAGCGCTTACTACCACTAACGGTTTCTCCCAGATGGCATGCCCAAGCTTTATGGCGTTGTATTAAGTGTTACCCCATAGATCCAAGCATATACTATATAGTAATCCCCAAAGAGGGAAATGAAGACAAGAGTACATTTGATTCGCTCTCGGAATGCGAAATGAGGCTGAATGGTGAAGCTAGTGCGTTTAGAAACAGATACGAGGATGATGTCGCCAGCTCTTCCTTGCTTGGTTGATCTGTTCGGATCAACACGGTGCGAAGCGTCAATATCGCAGAATTGGAGCTTTGAAATGACTTGAGAGGGACCCTTCAGGCTCATTAAAATGTCGTCTACGTGAGACATAATGAGGCCGTCAAAGGCTCGTATGCCTAGGGATAATGAACGAAGATTAGGGTGTGAATGTGGCACATAATGCTGATTATCGAAACTTATTAAGAGTTGTATAGTCGTCATACAGATAAAAAGTTTCTTCTCAGCTAAAAGAGCAATGAGGAGCGGCAGGGAGCATCAATAGATGACTTCCGGTCTCAGTGTTCGATACATACTTACAATTTTTCTAAGCTATGACTTTTCAAGTGCGCATAATTAGTATTTTATGTCGTTTTGCTGTGGTGCGCAGACAAGTATGGTAAACTTGCACAATATCATGGCGTGGTGCTAGCCTCCCCCTTTATGATCATAATAATTGCTTTCTTGAATGTGATCAAGTTTGGAACAGATATAATTAGACAAGTAGTATGGAATCGAGATTCAATTTATCCGCGACTCAAATGCATCAGGCGTATGATAAGGGGTTACGATTAAAGACTTGTAAGAATTTCTATAAACCTCCAGTTAAAGAGATCATAAAGAAATCAATCCCTATTCGACCAGATGGGAGATCTGCGGGTTTCGTATCAGAATATCTAGTTGACATCGTTTCGTTCTGTTGGTTTTGTACCAGGCTTCGCTCTAATAATTTCTGTTTCAATGTAGTATGTAAAGTTGAGTTACTTTGAGGTAAGCTAAAAGCCGAACCTCGTGCAAACTCGCGCAGAGTTTTGCCTTGTATGACTATATACATGACAGATGCATGTCTAGGTCTTAGACACATGTAATAATGCATAACTCGGAAGGCCCGAAAACGAGGAGCATTTTAACAGTTTTCAAGTAGAGAGACTCTATATATCTTACTGCAAAACCCTTGAAAGGCGTGGGTTTAGGAAGTCTTTACATGACGTTAGGTAGCAATTAAATTATCTTCTTGTCCTACATCTTTAGCTGATTATATGCACACTACTTCCAGTATTCGACGACGCGTGGATGCAACATGAGGGCGGTCAGGATTTACAAAAGTTTGGGGGCCCTTTGCTACCTGGTCTGAGCTTAATTCCATATACTGATAGAATGATAAATTTAGCCCACCTATACTTGCCCCTATTCGCTGTTTATCACGGCTTACGTAAGTATCTTGCCCACAACCAGCTAACATTACTATATAGCATCGGCAATGCTCGGATAACGGGATCTACATTTACTACTTTATAACAAGGTACAAGCCAAGCTCTAGCCAGTTAAGATAGAATTAAATATTATGCAGTATAATAGACCACCTAGCTAGTAGTATAATGTACTATGCGATCAACTGTGCTTTTGTAATATTACATTTGCTGAGCAGTAACTATAAAGTTAAGACGGTAACATCAATAGGGAGGCTGCCACTACTAGCGACGTATTCCACTGAAACTATTGTCCTCCGCTTGATTATCATTGGTGCGCAAGTAATGGCAATTGCAGGCAGTGTCTAAGTGTGGAGGGTATCATCAAAGACACGACAATCTTATATCTGTAACACCGACCCCAACTCTCGCCACCTAGTATTTCTATAGCAAATATGCAGCCAACTACGACACGATGATTCGATGATTGGAAATCAAGATCTATGAGCATTTCTAAATATAAAATAGGGTTAATACTGCTATAGGAAGTGAACAACATCCTGAGTTGTCATGATTCACTCTTGTGCCTTAGACAAAACCCGTGTGAAATAGTATACTCACTAAAAATGCATTCATCTCGATCGCTGCTCATTGAGGAGTCTCGAGGGACACTCCCTGTCTCGCCAATCGATTCTACACACAATACCGAAGATGTAGTTGAAGACCCCACTTGGGAACGTTCACATACAATTAGGGCGACCATGGACACTCTCCAGGTGATAACTAGTCGCCCTCTATTATAGAAAACAGCAACTAATTGCCTATTAGCAGGAGCCCCGGTTCTCTGTGAATTCACCTCACGGGCTCCCGCCAAATTACCGACACTTTTATGAATCGGAAAGTGCTTCAGATTCGAGCAGCCTGCCAAATCCAACTGGTCAAGGTCGACATCATGTCTCCACGGCCCTCTCCCCTGAGCAGCGCGAGCAACAACTTCACATATTCTCGGGTATACATGATGGAGAACCCCCACTACTTCCAACTACTTCTAGGTGGACAACTCTGGAGACGTTACGGGATGACACTACACAATCAAGGTCAAAAGCCTCTCGACTTCCCATCAAAGATTCCCTGGGCCTCTCTGGCCAACTGAACATCATCGGAGGCTCTGTCGTAATCCTTGGTCTTCTCAGCTTTTTGATATTTCTCTGGTTTGGACACGGGACCCGTGAAGCCGCAGATGCTACCTGGGCCTGGCGACAGATAGCACTCAAAGGTTATATGGTACAAGCCGTGACTCTGGCTTCCCTTGTACTTCGACTCGCTGTTTCGATGCAGTCGGTTGTGTGTACATCTATACTAGCGGCTCTAGTCCTGGAGAAGAGGTTTGCCCGCAAATCTGACGTCGCCTGGTTCTCGGTCATGCGAAGCACGAATGACGGCCCTTTAAAAATGGCACAAATGATGCTGTTTTCTAAATATCTCACTCGACACATTGAATTTTGGTTCTTGTCTTTATTGGCCCTTGTAACCTTGGGCCTACAATTTTCGTCAACAATTCTCTTGTCCGATATTACGAACTTTGTCATACTCGGCGATGTCGGTCACGTATCCCTACCAGATCTTCTTAACATCAACGAGCAGGACTTCGATATTGATATCCCAATAGGTTCATTTATCACACAAAAGCCTATATATGGTATCATAGGTGAAGTCAATACAAGTTTCAACACTTATCCAGACGTACGAGGCCTAAGCCAAACTGGATTAGTTCAGAGGGCATTCTTGCCGTTATCCGAGACGGAGAACCGAACGGCAATTCGCCAGTTCAACGGCAACGCGATGGTAATGAGCTCGAATGTAGCTTGCATACGACCGGAGATGAGCGATGTTTCTTTGAGCTTGCAAGGAAGATTAGATGGTGCCTCGGATGCTTATATTGAAGGAAGGCTCCAATATGGTCTTAGCATAGACAATGCCCAAATGGACACGAACGGGTCATGCACTGGAGACTGCGACGAAGCAGGTTTCTCATGCCAGCTCCCAGCTACCACTTTCGATAATCCGGACTATTGGCAGTCAGTGGCTTGTTACGTTGACGTAGTTGGAGGTCACATCAATTTATCAGCTCTAGAAGCTAGATGGAATTCGACTGAACAGCCTTGGTCCAAGAATACACCGATTACTTTAGTCTTCTCAACCAATATCGAAGACTGGGGTCAGACTCACGTGTCCGAGCCATTCTCTTCCAGCCTTGAGAATAATGAATGGCGGAGCTATGAAGTTACGCCTAGCCATTTCCTCAATATCTCGCTATGCTTCCCTGCTGTTACTCTGGATCGGAAATCAGTGACCATGGAAGCTTCATGGAGTCTGCAGGAGCCTATCACGCAGTGGTCATTAACAACAAACAATCATAGCACACTCGATGTTCAGAGATATATGGGTTCGGATTCACCGCGAGGCAGTTTTGCTGACAGGGGCATTTTGGATATGCAAATACTGGGCGATCCTGACGATGGCTCACCCACGAGTCCGGCAAACCAACCACGCACGGTCATATCTATCGGCACGCAAGCAAATGAAACTTCGGCCAGGCTAACCCCACGACTCGAAGAATGGACCCAGTATTCAGAGCTCACGGCCGTCGGCACTCCTAACACGACATGGATACTGTGCCTGTATTGTAACGCCGGTGGCATTGGCCCGCACGCCGAAACTGCACTCTTATTTAGTGATATTATATCGCGAACAGGTCGGGCTGCCGATGCGCTTCTAAGCTTCCACACTGCGGAAGCTTTATTAGTACACTATTCTTACTTGAGTTCATATACATTGCCATATGATGCTCAGGTAGCCTCAACCACCTCAGTCAGAGCTCCGTCAAAATGCGCGGAAACCGGGTGCGGGGGACTCGTCGCAGTCCTCGTTCTTGTTGGTGTCCACTTGTTATATGTTGCAGTTATCACGACCATCTATACCACGCAAATTCGACATTCGCGCTATGCAAATATCTGGCACGCTGTTTCGCAGTTGACGAGCAGTGAGACGAGAGAAACGCTAGATGCTGCCAACAATAATAGCGACGAGGGCGTCTTTAAGGATAAAGAGAAATATGACAAGGATGACTTTGTCAAGCTTGTCAGGCTTGAGAACGGGAAGATTGAGATAGTGAAGCATCATCTTGAAACGAAGGCTTGGGGTCCATCGTGGGTCACTAAACTCGGGAAGAAGCTGCCTACGATGAAATGGAGTAAGAAAATGAGTCGAAAAAGCAGTTAGTTCTGAAGGTCGAGAGTAAATGAGGAAGCGAATATCTCACTGTGTTCGTTTCTTTTAGCCCGACTTCACTCAACCTACCACACTAGAGGATATCATCTTGTGTTTTAGCTTCGAGAGTTGACCTCTGAAGATACGGCACTCATAACATTAACTTATTGTAATTTTACTGCTAACCTTTTCTTGCTCTCTCCTTCTTTTTGTCAACCCTCCGTCAATGCGCACCCAGGGGCAGTTTCAACGGTTTCTCAGAGCGGGTCGGACTTATACATAGATGGACGAAAGGTAGAGACCGAAGACGAAATCCGTCAGTCGAGATGAGATATAACAGGTTTTAAAGGTCTCTGTAGCTATTTATTCAACCGCCGAAATACGCAGACTTCAATTGCCTCTCCGAAGCGACAGTGCCGGCTACTGCTCCGGCAAAGGGGAGCTGCCGGCGATAACCGGCGGCGATCGACCCCGCCAAGGTCAGCGGCAAGAGAAAAACTGAGTCACCGGCGAAATACAAGCATAAATGCCTATTGAAGTGAAGCGTCGTTTTGTCTATGCCATTTTCTAATAATTATGAGAAAGTATAGTACTTGAATCAGTACTTAAACGCCCATGGAGATTATAGGTATATGAAAGTAACCTAACGTTAGTGGGGTTCAATTTGGACCCTAAATTCCCTATAGCGTGCATAGATAGCGCTTTGGCAACGGTTTATAGGCACAATTGGTGTCGCAGTGTATCAACCCAAAACATCACTGTTAGTATAGACGGAAAACTTCAAATGCAAAGGGGTTACGGCTAGCGATCTTCGAAAGCTGTGTAATCCAGTCCCTCAACTTATATAAAGTGAAGGGGATCACCCTCGCACTCGAAGGCCCTTTTACCTTTCTCATCTTATTACCTACTCTATCTTCTCATCACTCTGTCTCACATTAAACCGCCACTTCATCCCCCACCTTCACCAACCAACCTAACTAAGTATTTAGAACACGTAGCAGATATTGGAAAGAAAATGAGTTCCAAGCCAATGGGCTTCACAGATCAGGAGTGGGAGGAGATCTCCCGCGATGTACCAGGAGAGAACGATCCCTTCTTACAGAAATACCTCGAGGGCCGTGAGGCGCTCATCGCCCAAGAGAACAAGCAGCGAAGTGGTCAGTGACACATCTCACATAGCCATTCACATTCTCACTCTCATTTTTACTCTCATGAGAAGATAAAAAGTACGAATACTTCCACATACTAAAGACTGGTTCCAGATGCCTCGTTCAGACAGAATCTCTCACCAATTGCACAGCGCGCCTGCGCCATCGTCCAGCGCATCTGCGACGAGGAGAAGAACACAGTCTGGACACCACAGCTCGAGGATGCACTGGCCCAGAAGGCCGAGAACATCACCGTATATCCAGGCATGATGTTCTCACTGTCCAAGACGCGGATGGAGTCGACGAAACTGTGGCGCATTGTGCGACGCATGCCTAAGGGGGCGCTACTGCACGCGCACCTGGACGCCATGGTCGACTTCGACTTCCTCTTCGCTGTGCTCCTCGAAACCCCGGGGATTCATATCCTGTCCGACCGCCCGCTAAGTGATGCCGCATCACTAGAGGACGCCGCGGTTAGGTTCCGCTTCTTCAAGACGGCGCGGACCGAGGGCGATATCTGGACCGGTGCTTATGTGGCTCAGACGCCTCTCTTGCTTACGCAGGCCGCTGATGCGTTCCCTGACGGCGGTAGACCGGGGTTCTTGAAATGGCTGTATAACCGGGCTACGATATCTCGCACTGAAGCTGTTGAGCAACACCACGGTGTTGATCACGTGTGGCGGAAGTTCTGTGAGTTAATCCCCGGGAACATTCTCTTCGCAGTAAAAGAAATATGGTCAAGGAGCTCCAGTTTCGAAAGTCGTGCTGTGAAGTTCTACAGAGGAGCGACTATCGCATATGAATATCTTAATCCCAAATCAACTTAAGTGAGTCTAACACGTCAATTCTAACATAGTCACCTGCTTCCGCGTCGTCAACAGCATGATTCACTACGAGCCAATCTACCGACGCTTCCTGCGCCGTCTGTTTTCACTCCTAAAAGCCGACGGCGTCAATTACGCTGAAATACGCTTCTCCTGGGACCTCGACTACTACCGGCAAGACAGCGAAGTTCCTGAGGCCGACTACAGCGCCATGATGGACGTCCTGGACGAAGAAGTGAAGCGCTTCCAAGCCAGCGAGGAAGGCAAGGGATTCTGGGGCATACGCATGATCTGGGCTACGATACGGTCCCAGGGAACCCGGGTCGTTGTGCAGGACATGGACAATTGCATCACGACAAAGATAACACATCCGCACTTGATCGCGGGATACGACCTGGTAGGACAGGAAGACCTGGGACGCACACATCGCGAGCTACTACCCGAGATTATGTGGTTCCGGAAACAATGCGCCGAAGAAGGCGTCAATCTCCCCTTCTTCTTCCACGCTGGAGAGTGCCTGGGCTCCGGATCCGACACAGACCACAATCTGTTCGACGCGATCCTCCTCGGCACGCGGCGCATCGGGCATGGCTTCAGTCTCTACAAACATCCCTTACTAATCGACCTCGTAAAGGAGAAACGAATCCTAATCGAGAGCTGCCCCATCTCAAACGAGGTGCTGCGTCTCTGCGGCTCCGTCATGAGCCACCCGCTCCCGGCCCTTCTCGCGCGCGGGGTGCCGTGCTCGCTCTGCAACGACGACCCAGCGATGCTGGGCCAGGACACGGCGGGCAGCACGCACGACTTCTGGCAGGCGTTACAAGGGTGGGAGAATCTCGGGCTCGCGGGCCTGGGGTCGCTGGCCGAGAACTCGGTCCGCTGGGCCGCCTTCGAGGACCAGAGCGCCGAGGCCTGGAGCCGCGACGTCCGCGAGGCGAGCGTGGGCAGCGGGCTCAAGGCGCAACGACTCAAGGAGTGGGCCGTCGAGTGGGAGCGCTTCTGCCTATGGGTCGTGGACGAATTCGGCGAGTGAGGTGAGGTCAGCTCACCTCACCTAATCACCCCAAACCAAACCTGCCCGTTCATTCAATCACGAAGTGCAAGTGGGAAAAAAAGCAAGGGAAAGAAAATGCGGCTCTGAACAGCAAGCAACAGCCGGGCCTATACCTAAAAGAAGAACATGCGACCACAAAACGTTGAAATCTGGAAATGCCCTCGTCATTCTTCAAGGAGGGTCGAGTTTTCGGTGAGGGTCCACGAATCGGAAATCTTCATCGCACCCCCCTTGGAGTTTCCTCATTGGTTTTTTTTTCCCTCTCTCCCACACCCTCCGCATGCATGCCGGGGCGGTGGGTCGGCATGGGATGCATCGATGCGGCTCAGCGGCACCCGTTTTCCCTGCTTACTTATTTACCTTACTTACTTGCCGTGCCTATTTGTGTCTACCCGACCCTACCCTACCTCTGCTACTACTTCCCTACTTGAGTAAAAAACGGGTGTGCCTGAAACACGAGGTTTCTTGCCGGGCTGCGACATAGAGCAACGTATATTTCTATCCCTTTTTGCTTTTATGTTTCTTTATTTACATTCTCGGCCCAAAGAAGGCGATGCGCAATATAGATTCAACACCGAAACGGCGGATTCAGAGTTTGGTCACCTGAAAGGACTTGGCAGGCAGGGCGTTCAGGCAGACAAATGCGCACAACAAAGATGGGAAGATCCGAATCACCTTCAACGGGCATAGATGACTGGCAGCATACGGCATAAGACACGATGAAAACAAGAAATAGCATATACACAGACTTCAATAGATATACACCCCATGTTTGCCGTAAGCTATAGTGAGTGAACTGTTCGTCGCCCAAGTTAGGCAACTAGATCAGTACTGACTGACACCTCCAAAACTACTCTTTCTTACAACCTCCCCATTACAAGTTGAATGCTTGGCTAGACGTAAGCCGCATGGCTCACTAGTTTACGTCATCTGTCTGAATGAATCACCTATGTTAGGCAACTAGTAGTATACTCTACCCAGCCCGATTATCTGATTGACTAGGTTCAGATCACCTCATCTGATCAGTCGCACATTCAAGTATGACGAACCAGGCATCAAGGAACAACCCAACAAGAGAAACACATCGCACGACGAAAGTATGTGCCGCATCGCGTAACGAGAAAGCTGATAAGTAAGTCGCTTACAAAGCGCATCGCATATGTCTCGGGCAACGCGAGCAGCCTAACCTGAAAGTCCAGGCAGCGTTCCCGTGCCGCTGCCTTACATGCCGTTTCTTCCTCACAATGGTTTCTCAGCCCAATATATATACCTCAGCAGATATGTATACGTAGATGCATATACCTATATATAGAATGAAAATCAATGATCAGTTCCAAGAAACCAATAGTGCACGATAAGAAACTCTCCAGCTTTGTTGTGTGGTGACGCCGCGCAGCAAGGCGAACCGCGAAACAGACGCCGAGGCACAATCGCGCATCTGCTACGTTACAGACTCTACTGTTTGATAGGTTCCTCGAGGTCCGATCCGAGTCCTCGGTAGCGACTCTGCGTGGTCCTTCTTCGTGAGCGGGCGCTAGATCGCGATAAGTGGATGATAAAATGGATCAGTGGCGCGAACAAAGTCGCACAACTTGTGCGGGTTGCAATATAGATACATGTATGTATGCAGTACCCAATAGTATAAGGTTAAGTATGTGCATACACATGCATGCTATATATTGCATTGCCGTGCTGTGGTGGCAGTGAGAACGGAGGCGGCATCGAAGGTGGCGCAGGATGCCTTGCAGGTAGGTGTGTGTGTATGTATGCATGCATATGCAGGCTATTTAAGTCAGGAGGTACGTGAATATGCGCCTGTCAATCATCGTGATCCAATTGCTTCAAATAAACTCGGGATTCATGCTACAAGAACGGCGGCTATGTTTTCGGTGTACTTCACTCAGGTAAATTGTTGCTTAGGTGTGGGATAAGCCTATGATAATGAAATCTAGAGAAGTGTAGGAACCTGAGGCTTGGGTAACGTATGGTGATAGTACTAATCGAACAGCGAGTGACGGGGTATTTCCAGGTGCTCCTGGATGATACATGCTAGATGATTGAACATGAACGCTGAATCGAGAGTCTAGAAAGAGAAATCAGGGGTAATGATAAATGAGGAATATCCTGTCGCCAGTACAGATCTAGTATAGCCAATACAACAAAAGAAATAAAGAAGTAAGAATGATCCAGCTATAAGGCTTAGGATGGATCGAGAGTAAATAGTGTCGAATAATATCTGAATTGAGTCGAGAATGCGAGTAGATGCACCCTGATGATCAAAGTGACCCTGGTTACTGAGCAGGACCCCAGTTATTGTATAGCCATTGTTGAAAGGTTGTCGGCTCGATATTAACGAGATTATTCAAGTTGGCGTCTCCAAAGGTATATCGGCCGTCAGCTATTTGGAGGAGATTTTGCATCGCGAACCACTTGTCTTCTTCGTTATTCTGATGGAAATAATCGAGCCAGGCGACCATCTCCGTATAGGGTCTATTGATCACGTCGAATTCAACTAGTGATGTCTTAATATCCAAATAAAGAGAAGAGGAATTAGAGAATCGATAACATACTCTGTCTGACCTCGGTGCAGTATTGCAGGATCCTCTGAGGAGTGATACGTTCTCCGCGCATCTTAAATTCCCGTGGCCAATTATCAATGCCGAGTTCAACGGCTGCCGCCACGAACCGTGCCACATCATAAGCAGAAGTCATATTAATCTGGATCTGACGGCCCTGGGAATTTGTATCAGGCAGTTCTGCGGTGCCAAGCCCGACGTCTATCAAAAAGTCGCCCTGATTTGGGAGACGACACGAGCCGCCCATGTTGTATGTTCGGAGACCCCCTTGAGCAAAGCGTTCGTAAAATACGCCACAGGAAAAGACGGTGTATTTCATATGATAGTGTCTTGAAGACAACCAGTGTTGAAGTTCGCCGAGTGCAGTCGATGAACCGTTATCGAAGGGATCATTGTTGGGCCTGTGACTTAGAGAGCCTTCAAATTCCGAAGGCACAAAGGTCCGTACTCGGGCTTGTCGGGCTGCGTCGATAAGGTTCAACTGTTCTGTTCCAGAGATGGTTGATATTATCAAGTCTACTCCTTGAAGAACGAATTGTAGAGTTTCCAGGTTATGATAATCGACAACGGCAACTTGGCAATCATAGCTAGCTTCGAACTCAGGATGCGCCTATCGAATATCAGTACAATTTTTCAAAGTCAAAATGTTGGATACTAACAGTTCGTGAAAGGACGAGGACGGCATGGGCACTCCGGGATAACTCCTGGGTCAATAGAGCCGCAAAGCCACCGGCACCCGCGATCACAATACGCATCATCGCAACGGCTGATTTCTTTGCCATGATCAAGGTGGCAAAAGGCGGCTTATTTCGACGTTTTAAACTAGCTGAGGCTTATAAAAAGGGGTCAACGACCTCGTTTGTGCTCATTTTACCTCTCGGCTGGTGACACCGTGCAATAATTCCGTGCTGAGAAGTGATACGGAAGATATACCTCGATTTTGCTGACTAGCTCACGTTTAATGAGTCAATCTAGGATCCACGGACCATGATATACAACGGTCGAAGAAAAAAAAGGGACGATGTTACTTTAGTTACGCAACCCCCGGAAGTTAGGCCAAGAACGTGAGCGAGATCATCGGAGGTTAGGTATCTCAAGGCACACGGCGGGATACCTCGGTGAATCCTACAGAGCCGCAAAGAAACAGAGGCGGGATGCCAAACACAGTGATCAAACTAACTAAGCAGTGTCGGTCATTATAGAATCCTTGATGGTGGGGATGCGGATTCTATGGGCGGTGAACCGAATCCCAGAGAAAGTGATAATACAGGGTGGCCGCTAGTTTGACTCCGTCTCTGAATGTACTCCCGAGTAGTCCCGATGGGTTTCTTTCCAGTATACAGCATCAATGAATCAACCAGGTGGCAGGGATTGACGAGCTTCAGGTGAGATACCCTTGAAGGCCGAGCTGTGGGCTTTTACCGCCAGGAGCCAGTGACATCCCTCTCTACATAAGAGGAACGGTCGAGGGGGAGTGGTGCCTGAGAAGGTTTCAAGCCAGCATAGCCGATCACATATTGGCTTCGGCCGCATCCGATGGTGAGTTCCGTTTAGACGTGGCGTAGATTTGAAGAAGTATCGATGCGAATCGTCGCAGCATCAAAGAACCTTTTATAATAATCTTGAAATCGAGGCTTCAAGCGGTTTGAAGCAGGCTAGCAGAAATCACCAGGAGCTCGATCATGCACAGAGGCAAATACATCATACCGCTATTCATTTGACCATGACGGTCGACACTTGCCGCGAGTCAAATCATAGTTTTCGGAAACAGCAAACTCTTGCCTGTTTCGAGAACACCAGCGATGGATATCAGAGGCGCGGATGCACATGACGGCTGTCTATCGTGCATGGATGCAGCAGGTCAGAAATAACCTAGTGACATCAAGCGAGAAGACGGCATGCCTCATATCGGCGAGTCCTCCTCTAGTTGGACCAAATTAGGTCCGGGACGAGGATCCATCATGATTCCTATTAGGTAGGCCAGGCAGCCAGAAGCGAGCCTGCCCGAATTAGTCGAAGTCCGAACAAGGTAATTATACTACTGCAAGACAGCCAGAGTCAGAACGATGCGGCTTTTGACGGGATATGAGCAGAGGTACTCAAAGGCAAGAGCCTCACCGAATAGTTAACGCTTTGCTGACTAACCAGGGTCAGACAGAGAGAGACGGATAATAATCTTAACTAGTTCATTAAGAATAAATAAAACCTGCTACAACATTGGACGCGCTCGATACTAGGAGCAGGCCAGGCCAGGGTCATCAAGTCGGGATGGGATGGGATGGTGGTCGTGGAAGCAGGACTGGACGCGAAGACGAACGGCGCACGATGAGTGGATCGGCTGTTCGACAGCCATGTTCAATCGTGCATGAAAGAATAGGCTTCCTCTGTTGGCCAAGTCGAAAATGTGATTTTAATTTGGATTTCAAGTTTAGTATTATTTATTCTCCTCGCTGTCATTCGTTGACGTCGCTGGGAGAAAGCAGTCAAGTGCCAGATGAGGTTAACGATGAAGACGTTGGGGGCCAAAGCCGGACGCGTGGGACCACGGGATAACTTGCCTTGATGAGGGGGGTGGCGGGGCTGATATGGGGCTCATTTGGGGCGGCTCGCATCCACAGGGCTGGCACTGTTGCAGGTGGCCCGCGAACCCCCTGGCAGCCTGTACTCCACTCCAAGTTCCACTGCGGATGGCGGCAGACGCCACAGAGCAAAGACCCCCGATCCCCGCTAAAGATGCGCTGGGATGCGCTAACGATATCCCATACTCCAGTTGCCACCGCTGGACTTCACCTGACACAAAGACCAACGCGCGAACTCCAAAGTCCTGCATATCGCTCCTACCTATCAGAATTTTTTTCTCGCAGTCTGTTCCCCATTACCGTAGAAACAAACGACCCAGCCTATATTGTTTCTTCAGTCTTTTCTTCCCCGAGTCTAGCGTTGACTCACTCACTCTCCCAGTCGAGCCAGTCTGCTAGCCAAGTGCCGCAGTCGCTAGCTTTTTCCATTCGTCTCAATCACATCGTGTGCCTTGTAAGTCTGAGTCTAGCGTAGGCCTCAAGGCACGTTTTGAGCACAATTTACATTACCATTGGTCTCTACTATTATTCGCCAACTCGGGTTTTCGCTGCGTGGCTCATCGATCACAGCCGGAAGGAGTAAGAGGCTCGCGTGAATGAATGGCGCAATTTCTGCGCCGGACATGGCCGTTACGCAGGAGCAGCCTCATGTAACGTCGTCCCAATCATCGGGGCCGCTGATTAAGATACTACGTGTCGCGGTTCACATCCGGGGCGTGGGTAGTATAGTAGGACTTGTTGCATGATCCTTAGATACCCTTACCTACGGCTGGAGCTAGAGTCTTCGATAGATCCTCGATGTTCTAGACGAAGACGATCAAGGATGTCATTTGGAATTCAGAGTGACATAGCGTCTCCTGCCTAATCGTTGCACATGGTAGGAAGTGAAAGAAAACCCCACGATAGACTTGGTATTCTACAGTGAACTTCTAGCTGACTAATCCTATAGGAAGCCGGGGGTGCGGCATTGCCCATTGATGTAGAATAAGTTCCTACCAGGAGGTGGCTGGACCTAGAGCATTCAGCCAATCTCTAGTGTGGCGTCCTAGACGGCGACTAAGAACGCTACACGAAAATTTTAAGTTGAGAAGTACAAGGGAAACATCGCAGAGTAACATGCTGAGGACCAGCCCGATGGTCCTATGTTCTTGAATGCCGATCCTAACTGCCAGGTGATGGCGTATGCAACAAGGATAGTGGGCAGGTCGGAAATACCTGAACTCGGTTTAATACTTTATATGAAACCCATAGGTGTCTACAACTATAGCGAGGCGTGGATAGGGAGTGAGAGGCAGCAGGGGAGACACTGCAGCGTGACATGCGGGATTGTCAACTTGATGGTTACATGTAACCAGAAGTATGGAAGTCGGAAAACGTGGGTTAAATTCAGTGTACCATCTGCATGGAACTTATGCTTGTCGCAGAGGAGAGCTGCGAAAACGAATACTAGCAGCGCCATTGGGAATGGACTCCGACTTGTTCGACACACCCTCCTACCAGCCTTAACATACATTAAGCAGGGAACGGCCGAATAACTGTTTTGGGGAGGACATTTAAATGCTTACATCACGCGTAATGTTGTTCTACAACAACAGAGCCTCGGTTGCTTGATGAAACAAGAACGCCCCAAGCAAATATCATCGACTTAGCATCATCAAGCCCACAATTACTATGAAGACAATAATTCAAATGGCTGGGAAAGTAAGTCCTTATTTGAATTATTCATACAATCAAGCATGATATACACTTTCCACCTCGGTATTAGGGACTATCCCTCATTCTTTCATTCCTCACATCTTCAGGGGTATCATATCGGTTCGGTTCAACTCCTCCTCATCCCAACTAATAACTTCCAACCTAAACAGGTCGCTGCGAAGCATCGTACTCAGCGTCCGCCTTCTTCTTAATATCATGCTCGGCGCCGCGCTGCTGCGTCTTGCCCGAATCGTGCTGGTCCTGGTAGCTCTGCTGGGCGCTAGCGTTGCCCGTGAGTCCAGAGACGGCGGCGCCCACGGTGCCAGTGACGCGGTCGCCGATGCCCGAGACGTAGTCGTTCACCTGGCCCTTGGCTTCCTGGTCCTGTCCTTGTCTGTTCTGGTTGCGACCTGCGGCCTGGAGAGACTATATATAAAAGATCTTGTCAACTTCCGGCCCGGTAATTCTTGAGTAATGATTAAGTAGATGAGAGAGCTGATTTACCTCAGAGCCGACTAGTCCACCGAGAGCTTCCTTGGCCGAGCCTACGGTCTGGTTGTATTGGCCCGCGGCGCGGTCCGGGTCGTCCTTGGTCACGGCGCCCGATGACGAGGCCGTGAAGCCGGGGATCTTGGCTGTGGCGTGCGATGCATCGTGCTCGACTTGGGCCTTGTTCTGCTTGGCTTCGCCTTTTGTCTAAAGAAAAGATTGGTTAGTTTACATGGAAAGGACTTAAGTGAGGCAGGGGACCGTGTGCATACCTGGTCGGCAGTGCTGCCTGTGATGGTGCCAAGAGCGTTCTGGGCAGCGCCAGTGACAGCGTCGATGGTCGACTTGAGAGTAGAGGTGTTATCGTTGGTAGACATTGTGATTGATTGTTTGATTATAGCTGAAAAGGTATTGTGTTGTGTTGATTTCTTAGGTAGATGATTATCGTCGAAGTGTTGATGAGCCAGGAAACCATATGTCTTGAGGTGGGAGGACGGTGAGCTTTTATAAATACAGCAGCAAGTGTCTCTCAGTGCAGACGAAAACGAAAGAAACCCAGTGACGATGGAGGCGTTACGCAAGACAAACAGCTCTAAGAGCTATCTGAGCATTTATGATGTCATAGTCTAGATGGCTTGGCCTTGATCTGGGATGCGTAACACAGAACTTACCCCACATCGCCAGTCCGCCCTCAAGACTTACTAGCTAGCATCAGAGATCATTTTTCCTAACCTACCTAACTACATCATCGAAAAATGTCTTATGCATATGTCGGTAGGCACATGGCCCGGCAGAGAGACCCGGGTAGAACATCGTCAGTCACCCTTGTTGCGACCCCTCCCTCTGGCACTAGCCCCCATTCTTGGGAGAATTACATGTGATTCTGAAGTAGTATGTCATCATTCCAATAACCGCATCGGTATTTATAAAATACCTCAAATTGCTTTCCATCCAATTTACTGCGCTAGTGCTGGAAGTTCAGTATTATTGAACACTTTGCGTAGAGGCTATTCAATCCAGACAAAGCAACTCAAGCTATCCCATGGAGTACACCCAGAATCTCAGGTAACAAAAATAATCTCAGTAATCACGCGTGCAACGACGTATCTATATCGTAGAAGTTTCGGAGTGCGAGAAAGGCTGGTTTACACTATTTGCCTGTTTATTCCAGGCTGAGTGAAGTACCATTATATTCATATGGTCAAATTTTGACGGGTGATGGCTATCATAAACCACTCCCCATGCCCTCTACGTCGAGGGCTGATAGTACATTGGTATCAGTATGTTATTTACCGGATTTGTCCATATCACAGTGAAGGACGTCAAGGTCACCCATCCGTAGGTGGCCTGTAGATGAATCATCAAGGCAGCGGGCAGAATCCCGAGCCCGCTAAACGGAGCCGCCGGCGTATATGGGCTCACTTCCTTCCTTGTCCTCATCCTAAGCGATTGTATACCACCCAAACTCCATGTCGCCAATTTCAAAATCGCTTTTATACAGTGGCGTTGAGGTCGCCGAGATAAATAAACGAAGGATAATAAAAGCCTAATGCTGGCTCCATTCAATCGTATTCAAATCAATACCTTCTTGGACGAGCTCCCAGAGAGGACTCAATTCTCTTAAAAAGGTAACGCGTTCCTGTACGGCCTTGAGAACATAGTCGATCTCTTGCTCCGATGTAAACCGGCCGATACCGAACCGGATACTGCTGTGGGCACTCTCGTCGCTGTTGCCTAGCGCACGGAGGACATAGCTTGGCTCTAACGATGCAGAGGTGCATGCGCTGCCTGATGACAAAGCAATGTCTTTTAATGCCATCAGAAGCGATTCGCCCTCGACGTACGCAAATGAAACATTAACGCAGCCGGGGTAGAAATGGTTAGGATCGCCGTTTTGAGTTGTGTGTTCCAGAGCCAGAAGCCCTTTGAGTAGCCGATCGGAGAGGGACTTAATATATTTTGAGTCATACTATTCATGCTGCGTCAGTCTAGATCATGATAGAAACTGTAGCAAATAGCAAAAGAATATCATGGTAGTAAATCAGACGCGTGTGCTGTGTCTCAACAAAGTAACTCCGGTCAAGGAATTCAGCAAGCCATGCATGTTTAAAGCGGTTCATCATTTGGAAAAAAATTGCAGGGGAGCGGTTTGACTTACAGCCATGTCTTCTTTGGCGATTCGGCAAGCTTCGCCGAATCCAACGACAAGGGGTGGTGCGAGTGTACCGCTTCGTAAACCACGTTCTTGACCACCTCCACTGATGATAGGATCGATCCTAACACGAGGTCGCCTCCGGACGTAGCAGGCACCAATTCCCTTGGGGCCATAGATCTTGTGTGATGAAATGGACATCAAATCGATGTTCATGGCATTAACATCGAGCGGGATCTTGCCCACTGCCTGAGCCGCATCGGTATGGAAAAAGACCTTGTTCTTTCGACACAGCTTGCCGATCTCTTCTACTGGCTGGATGACACCGATCTCGTTGTTCACCGTCATAATACTAACAAGAGCCGTATCCGGTCGGATAGCGGCTTCGAGCTCTTCCATATTTATCAAACCGTTGTTTTGAACAGGTAGGTAAGTGATTTCGAAGCCCTCGTCCTGTAGATGTCGGCAGCTATCGAGGACACACTTATGCTCCGTCTGGCTTGTAATAATATGTTTCTTCTTGCCAGATCGTCCAAAGAATCGGGCGACACCCTTGATACTCATATTATTGCTTTCTGTGGCACCACTTGTGAAGATAATCTCCTTCGGATCGGCGCCAATCAAATTTGCAACATGCTCGCGGGCGTCCTCGACAGCCTTCTCACTTTCCCATCCGTACGCATGTGTCCGCGAATGGGGATTACCATATACCCCAACGAAGAATGGAAGCATGGCGTCCAATACTCTGGGGTCGACGGGCGTGGTGGCTTGCATATCGAGATAGATGGGCCGTTGTCCCTCGTCCAGCAGCTTGGCTTCTTTGAGAACCTCGGCGACAGGGCTACCGGCGGCATTGAGCGCACTCGCTGAGCCAGGCATGACCAGCTCGCCCTTCTCGTTCATGAAGTCATTCTTGTCCAGCCTGATGGCGGTCTCGACGTTGACTTGAGCATTGTCTCGCTTGGTCTCGGAGACGTAGCCTCTTCGCGAAGTTCTTGACACTGTGGAGGCTGCTAATCTGGATAAAGACTGGGACTGTCGCAGAGGCGCGGTCGCAAAGGATTGCCTGAGCCCGAGGCGCGATGCCCGCCTCAAGGCCGTAGTCGCTACATTGGCCATGATGGTGTGCAGAGTATGGGAGTTGAGAATGGCGGGAATATCGGGAGGGAGAATTGAGGAGGCGGGCTCGATTGACTAAAATATCGAAAAGTCGCCCACCTAACTAAAACCGAAGTTCGGCGGGCACTCGGTCTTATCGGCTGGGGCAAGCTTCAAAGCTCCAAAGCTCTAACTCCCGCACCTGCAGTAACTAGCGGTTCATAGTTGATGCGTTCCGATACTCGAAAAACCCCGGGCTCTCGGCCGACCCGACTCACCGGTTATCTGGCAGATGTCTGCCATCTGTGCATCAAGCCGCAGCCCTGCTGAAATAAACCATGCCGTCATAAATTTGGAATGGGCGGGAGGGGCTGTAAATGACGTTGCATAGTACGAACAAAAGTCAAAACTCCGACTTAGCCGGCAGGTAGGTACACTGCAACAACTGGATAGTCAATTTTCATATGCTTGTGACGGAAACCAAACAGAAGCAAAACGTAGTACTCTGCTTCATCTGAAATACTTGATCGTTTAATGAGCAATCCTATACCAAACTATACACTATACATATACGTGGTTGGCCATACATGTAGGCACCTGCTAAAATTCGTCGACATAGACTCCCCCTAGACTAAGTACACACACCACAAGCCGCCAAGCCAAGGAATGACGACGGTTTTGGGCATCTGTGAACCAGGTCCTTTTTAGCACTGCCACGAGAACCTCGTCGACGGTCAACCCAGGAGAGAATCCATACTTATTGCACAGCAACCACTGTACAGCACTTATTTAGGGGCCTAAAATAGACCATTACCTACCACCTTTCTTCCTCCTCTCCCTCTTTGTTCGCGTGCATCCAACAACCAAATCAATCTAATTCCTGCGAGACTTTGAATATCAATTCGAGCGCCACATCTCACCTCATCGCATCGTTGTCGCATCGTTGTCGTGCCGCATTGCCTTACAACCTCCCTGTGCCTACAACATCGCCATACCACTACACAACTTATACTAGTTCTCAGACCGCTCTATCCAAAGGACGACGTGTAGATAGACTAGGTACTACCAAGACTTCGGACGGACCCGCCTGCTGCAAATACCCCGCCGTCGTTGTCTTTCGGGTCCCCTACCTTGACGATCGCCGCCGGCGTGCACGTGTACACATATTGGCCCAGATAACTGAGTACTGGTAGCTTAGGCCTTGCAAGACATGAGCTTTCGCGGTTTCCAGAAGAGCGTGGTTCGCGTAAGTCGTCCTCGCCTTCATCCTCATCCTACTCGTCGCCCCCCGTAACCCTTGACTCGACTAGTTGCGCTTCGAGCGAGGCTGACACGAATATCTACGATCAGGCACCGCAACAGCTCAAGGCCAAGTTTAACATCGGCGAGCATACCAAGGATGCCGTCTTCATCGACTCGGAACGCCGTTTTCAGGAGCTGGAGAACGAGACGAAGCGCCTCCACGAGGGGAGTAGGAAGTACTCCGAAGCCATAAATGGCATGCTCCAGCACCAGATCGAGTTCAGCAAGGCCATGACCGAAATCTACAAGCCCATATCTGGTCGCGTGTCCGATCCCGACTCGCTCGTCGTCCACGGCAATCCCGAGGGCATCCGGGCCTGCGAGGAGTACGAGGCCGTGGTCAAGGACCTGCAAGACACTGTTGCTCCCGAGCTCGAGATGATCGAGTCGCGCATTATGCGCCCCGCGAACGAGCTGCTCGACGTGCTCAAGGTCATCCGGAAGACCGCCGTGAAGCGCGACCACAAGCAACTCGACTACGACCGCCACCGAACCACGTTGAAGAAGTTGCAAGACAAGAAAGAAAAATCGGCAAAGGACGAGAAAGCCATATGGAAAGCCGAGAGCGACCTAGAGCAGTCTACGCAGGAGTTTAACTACTTCAACGACCTATTGAAGGAAGAGCTGCCCAAGCTCTTCCACCTAGAGCGCGAATTCATTCAGCCCCTCTTCCAGTCCTTCTATTATATGCAATTGAACATCTACTACACCTTACACGAGAAGATGCAGCAATGCGATATCGGTTATTTCAACCTCAACCTCGATATCGAAGAGGCCTTCGAAGAGAAACGTGGCGACATACAGGAGCAGGCCGAGAAACTGACTATCGTGCGATTCAAGACGAGCGGCCGCCAGAAGCCTCCAAAATACGGACAAAAACCTGCCGCCATCGAAGCCGGCAGTCAACCCGCTGGGCTTCTTACCGAGGGCCCGTCTATATCCTCACCAGCGTTGCCAACATCACCAACCCCCGCAGCCGCGTTCAAGTATGGACAGCAGACACAATCTGAGTCTACCGAGAACCCACCACCTCCCTACTCATCAGTAGGCAGTCCCAACCCTTCGGCGCTAGCGGCGGCGGCGGCAGGAAAGCCCAAGCCTCCGCCGCCGAAGCCGAAACCCAGCCGGCTGGCTGGGGCAGCCGCTGTTGAGACGGTCACGGCACTGTATGACTATTCGGCACAAGCCGAAGGCGATTTGAGTTTTAGAGCAGGTGATATAATAGAGATAGTGAGCAGAACACAGAACGACAACGAGTGGTGGACGGGGAAAGTAAATGGTAAACAGGGACAATTCCCAGGTGAGCCCAACCACACGTACCTTGAATACCTAAAGAAGCTAACAGGTCATGATTTATAGGAAATTACGTTAAACTTGGTTAGAAGCGGGTGCATCGGAGAACCGTATAGTTTACCTACCTAGGGTGATGACGGGGCTGTAGCTATAGCTGCATTGTCATCACCGGCTTGAATACATTATGATACCACTCATCGATCGGCCTACTTGCATGGGAATGAAATTTTGTTAGATTATGCTGGGGTAGTACTTCTTGTTCCACAGCATTAGATAAAACGGTAGTACTAGAAGTTTGGCGCTCGTTTTGGGCTTTAGATTGATTGAGTATCCTTGTAGGTCGTGGTGCCTACCTCTTGAAGATATGATAGGATAGTAGCTAAAGGCAGTCGACAACACGATGGCTTTTAGCCAATTGTTCGCCCATGCATGGTACCTTTGCTCCTGAAACGGTGCAAGGTCCGTGGTTATGTGAGATTATTGTGCTAAAACCGGGTTCGGATGTTGAAGATCAAGTTCCTTCTTGTGACGGGAAAGCCTTGGGTTAGGTGAGTGATACCAGCATCAGCGACAGGTAACAATTACTGTATTGAAACCGTGGACAACACCCCTGTAGTAGACTCTCCAACTCTTCTACAACATCAATACACTTGGTTCGCCCATTTTCTGCACCAAGAACCCCGGGTTGAGAAAGGAAGCTTGTTTTCTGCTAAGCATAGATATCTTAAATATCTGATATCCCAGGATCTTGCTTCACGCTGCAATTCAACGTTACTTCTGAGCCCTTGTTACATCCCGTATGATGGGGTATGTATAGAGACATCATTCAGTTCGAAAGGTGGCTTGGCAATTTCTTACGGTTGAAAAATCGAGATCTTAAGAGAAGTATTATACGTTAGTTGCTTTTGTTCGATTGGTTGTTAGTTGTTATTCATACAGGCGAATGTAGGAATGGCGTTAGGACGACGGGCCCTGCGGTGCGGCTAAAAATGCAGTGCTGGCTAATAGGACTATAAGGTAGCTTCGCAGACAAGGCTCTACGCAGTTTTTATCAGTGCGCAATGACTAGGTATCTTATTGAATGCTTCCATGTGCCATTCCACCTCCTCTCGCCAGGGGTCAAATATGCAGTGAGGTGAGGGATGATACAAATTAAATGAGAGACTTCTCATGTTTTAAGTGTGGGGTGTCTCTCATTTAATTTGTATCTCGCCTCGTGAGGGTCAGCGAGCATAACTTCAAGCGGCGTAATGTCATAGAGGTCTGCGCCACAATTGCAACTCTATATGAGTTTCCTTTTGCAGCTATAATTTGACTGTTATGCTCTCTCACAGAGAAGGCTGTGTGAGGGGTATTGAGTACCTGATTGGGGTAATCCGTTCATATTGTGCACAAAGCTTAGTTCCAAACCCTAGAGCAGAAACCATTGAAACAACAACTCCATTTCTGAAGCCCGCTAGAGATTATATGATACGGGTACGACCTCTGTCTGTATTGCCATAGTTTAGGGGATGGGGATATGCAGATATGCAGGTAATGCTCTTGTCCACAACCGTGCCGGAGCGTTTCATATTTGCATAAGAACAAGTGAGCAAAGCTTGATTTCCAATTTAGAAAAAGGGGCCGCAGCAGATGCCTATTCCCAAGGCTGTGCTCTTGTGCTACAATATGTGGCTTCATGTGTGGCGTCGCCCCCTGATATATCATGTCGGCGCTGACATCTCGTCTAACTTTAGACACTGCATTCGAAAGGAGCGGCCATATTAATCTTCCTAAAGCAACCCTTTGCTAGAGTCCCACGCTTCTGGAAACATATGGGGCATCGAATAGTGTTTAGAAGCCCATACGTATCAGCCTTCCCATCGCTATTTGCACATTTTCGCTGTTCTGCCCCATATTGACTTTATCTGATACGCTGATCGTCGCCGCAGACGATCATATCAACCGAGAAGATGAGTTACTCAACAGCGACTTTGGAGGTCGATACCACAGGTTTGACGCTGCTCCATCCGCGCACGAGCGAGGCCGCTTCTCGGTTGCCCCCTACGGTCAAGTGAGTTTTCCAGATCTACCCGTACCACAATGTCTAATTCCGTGAAAGTATCGTCTTTATCCATGGCCTTCGCGGCCACCCGCGGAAAACATGGGAGTACTCAGCTCCCGTTCAGCAGAAGGTTGTGAGCGCGGATAACTCAGTGCTAGGCACAGCGCCTGCAAAAAGTCCCGGCGTATTTAGCAAGCTGAAAAGCAAGCTTCTGCAGTCAAATACTCCTTCTGACATAGTGGTTGGCAGTGAGACCATTTATTGGCCTGCAGACTTACTTCCTTCGATATTACCTAGGGCTAAAATATGGACGTATGGATACAACGCAGGAGTTAACGACAAGCTTTTCCAGCCCAATAATCAAAACAGCGTTTTAGAGCATGGGAATGATTTTATGATGAAAATGGAGCGGGCTCTAAGGGATAAGGTAGCTATCTCACTGCCGTAATCTTCAACGATATCCAATCTAACAATTCTATAGTTACCTATCATATTCGTTGCACATAGTCTTGGTGGTCTAGTTGTCAAAGCGGTATGTGTTCCTTCATAGCCTCCTAGATGGTCGTAGCGCTAAATATCTTAGGCGATAAATGGAATGCAATCAAGTATTAATCCCCGGTATCAACAATTCTCTCGGCGAGTTTCGGCTGTTGTTTTCTGCGGCACACCGCACAGAGGTAGCGATGCTGCAGCATGGGGCAAGCTTGCTAGCAACTTGTTGGCCCTAGCTCTCGTGGACTCAAACTCAAGACTTCTTTCCGATATGCGAGTCGATTCTAGGACCCTTGGATCCATCCAAGCCGATTTTTTAAAGGCGCTGCACCGGGAACCTCTACGTATCCACTCATTCCAGGAGGGCAGAGCTTTAACAGGAGTTAGGGGGTTGAACGACAAGGTAAGCGTAAAATAGGTGCGTTCGCACGAGATCGTACTAACGAGCCACCATATAGGTTGTTGGAGACTACTCTTCGCGGCTGGGCTGGGCACCAGAAACGTTCGAGACCATAGACGCAGATCACCGGGAGATGGTCAGAAAGCCTGGAGTCAAAGACATCTCAGACATTCTCAAAGATCTTGAGCGAGAGGCAGTAAAAGCCACAAAGTCAGTGAGTTGAGTCTTCCCTCTCTTATAGGCTAGCGGTGACCTCTCGAGGCTGGGGGGTTTTATTTCCCCCGTTTGGGATGCGGATGCACCACATGTTATATATAGCTACCGCTCAATATTAGAACTTTCGAGCACAACGATGGTCTCTACCAATCTCGAAGTCAAAAGCGTTACTCGTGTGAGTGCATTGTCACTGACCTTGTGATTACAGAAGAGCAAGTGGAGGATCCACTTCAGAAACAAAAGAGATTGAAGCTTCTTAAGGACCTACATGTTTCATCATACGAAGATGGCAAAGACAGGAATCCGGAACCGGTAGATGGTACATGTCAATGGTTTACCAACCACCAGCTCTTCCAAACCTGGAATGAGAGCAAAACCTCAAGCTTGCTTTGGGTATCTGCGGACCCTGGATGTGGAAAGTCAGTTCTAGCGAAACACCTGGCGGACAATGTTCTTTCGGGTTCGAATGATAGAATTACGTGTTACTTCTTTTTCAAGGACGATTTCGACGACCAGAAAAGCCCCGAGAACGCGTTGTGCTGCATCATACACCAGATTCTCGTTCAGAAGCCTACACTTCTCTCGAGTGAAATCATTGAAGAATTTGAGACACATGGAGAAACGCTTCTTAACTCCTTCGGCAGCCTCTGGAATATTCTTATCAGCATTGCAAGCGACTACAACGAGGGGCAAATCATCTGCATCCTAGACGCTTTAGACGAATGCGGAGCAAATGGACGATCTCAGATGGCAAAGGCTATATGCAGCCTTTATGAAATCGGGAAGAGCCCACTCGCTTTGAAGTTTCTATTAACAAGTAGGCCCTACGTGCATGTCCAGAGGGCGTTCCAAGTCTTGGAAAACCGCCTGCCTACTATTCACTTAAGAGGAGAAAGCCAAGCCGAAGTCGACAAAATTGAAAAAGAAATCGATATTGTGATCAAAGACCGAGTCAAAAAGCTTGGTGAGAAGCTTCAACTCCTGCCAGAAGAACAGCAAATTCTACAATATGAGCTTACCCGCGTTCCGAACCGGACGTATTTATGGGTACATCTTATGTTCGATGTTGTAGAAGACATGATTAGCATCACGAAGGATGACCTACGTGAAGTCATTCAGAATATCCCTGAAACAGTTGAGGCTGCATACGACAAGATTCTATGTAGGAGTCATAACCGGGAGAAAGCTATGCGGCTTTTGCACATCGTTGTTGCGGCCGTGAGACCCCTATCTCTACGAGAGATGGCGCTAGCATTGGCTATCAACGAAAAACATCGGTCGTACGCCGACCTGGTGCTCGAGCACGAACCCCGATTTCGCCAAACAGTCCGAGAACTTTGCGGTCTCTTCGTAACTATTATAGACTCGAATATCTATTTGCTTCATCAAACGGCAAAGGAATTTTTGGTCCAGCGTGAGTCTGCAGACGCAATAAGTCTGTCTAATACTAAGTGCCTGCAATGGAAGTATTCACTACGGCCAGTGGAATCGCACCGCATTCTCGCTGAAATATGCATTTGGCATCTCCTATTTCATGATTTCAGATCTTCGACCAGAATAAATACCGAAAACTATGTCTTTCTCGATTATTCAACCAGACATTGGGTTATTCATTTCTGGGAAGCCCGGGTGAGCAATGATAGCCCAATGCAACGCTTAACGTTAGATCTCTTCGACGTGGAGCGTGCCAGGATATGGTTCAAAATCTACATACTAGACACAACAATGAATGAACACCCAACTAGCTTTAATGCGCTTGTACTAGCGGCATATCTTGGATTTGCAGAGATAGTGAAACTGTTGCTTGAGGAAGCTGCCGTATTAGTCGAGACAACGGATGAGAAGCACCGAACGCCGCTGTGGTGGGCCGCTCAGAGAGGACATGAGGCAGTTGTCTGGCTTCTGCTAAGAAATGGAGCAAATACTGAAGTAGAAGATACGGATTGGGGGACGGCTTTGCACATAGCGACCATTAACGGGCATAAGGAAGTTGTCCGGCTCCTGCTCGAAGGCAAAGCAGATACTGAAGCAAGAAATAAGAGAGGAAGAACGGCTTTGCATATAGCAGCCAATTATGGGCATGAAGCAATCGTCCAGCTGCTGCTCGGAAGCGGAGCAAATATCGATGCCAAGGATACGAATGGACGAACAGCTTTGCATATAGCGGTTATCAATATGTACGAAGCGGTTGTCCAGTTACTTCTCGAAAATCATACAAACGCCGAAGCTAGGGATATGAATGGACGAACAGTTTTACACATAGCGGTCCTCAACGAGGATGAAGCAGTTGTCCACCTACTGCTTAAGTACCCCTCTCTTCTTAATGAGAAAGACAAGAATGGAAACACGGCGCTACACTTGGCAGCGGATCACGACGAAAGTTCAACGATGATAGCGATGCTTCTTGAGGGCGGCGCTGATATCAACGCAGTAGACAGAGCTGGGAGGACTGTAATGCATAAATTGGAAGAAATGGAGGATAGCGAAGACTGCATCGCTTTGTGTCGCACATATCTGATAGAGCGTTAAGATTAAAAAGATCTCGTTCATGTGTCGACGAGTAATCATCTAGGCTAATACCACGTTCTCCAGTACGAGTGCCTTCAGCTTCAATCGTTACCTAGGAACCGACTCATCGTGATATTTTGTTGTCCTTCAGCGGTTCAGCTTGAACTTGTCACGTTGGCCCCAACGGGTGGCAAATATTATTCCAAAAATGCCTCCATTAAGAAGAGCGGCTATAAACAGCTACGCAAGGCGAAGCTCAAAGGTCTCCGAGCCAGCGGAATCGCTTATGAGGTGGCTTGGGACAAAGAGAGGACTATGCACCAAAAAAAGACGAATGTCGGGCCTTGTGTGCGAGCAAACTGCTCTAAGAAAAGCTGCTGCCGCTCAAGCGAAATTCGTTGTCGGACTTCTCAAGTCTTAAAAGCCAGACATAGACATTACTAACCTTATCACTGCGGATGTGTTCGTTGCAGCTGTCGCTGCTGGGGATGTCGATACTCTTTCCTTTCTTGGCATGTCCGGCACTGTCTGCCAACGCCGAGGACATCACGCCGTTGGACATAACCACCTGAGCATCTGCGAGTATCTCTTTCCATTTTACAGCTCTTATACTCCCACTACACCATTTCCGTCGCCGCTCTAGTTTGCTTGCCTTTATGGGCTTGAAGATATTGTAGATATCTTTCTCAGACAGAACACTTACGACGTAAATGCCGCCATGGAGCTTACTGAAGAGATGGCGGACGGAGAGCATTGCATAGGAGACTTTGCTGGTTATTATACTGACCATAATCTCTACTTACATATAGGTGACACTTTCACACCTCTCGAAGTCACAAGTATTGTGAGGCGCGAGAACAACAGAGACATCAAACGCACTTATGACAGAAGTACTTCAAACATTGTTGTCAATTTACTCCGAGCGGGAGCTAAAATGACTGGCTGAGAAATCTTTCTCGCCTGTGAGAAATTCGAATCTAATCTCCTCTCAGAACTGTTAGCTGCTGGCGCCAACCCGAACGCGTGAAATAGACGCGGAATCAGTGTGTTGGAGCATGCATTGAGAACATTGACTTGGGAAGAAGAAGATCTGATTCAATGGCAGAAACGTGATAAGTGTACTTTTGTTAAATTACTCTTGCGGAAGGGTGCAAGGCTTGTCAAAGGGGAGCTCGTTTTAGCAATAAGTTCGAGGCATCATGACCTTGTAGATCTACGTTAGCTTATGGCGGAAAATTAACGGACTCTAATGATGAGGGTGCGACTTTCCTCGAACATTCAATTATCTCCGAAGCTTCATATTCTTTTAAAACATTTGATGCTTATCCGGATATTTATCACGCAGGGTTACTGTGCGCTGCTATCATGACCAGACAGCATACAGTAGCTAATCAGCTCTTAGCTAATCGTGCAAAACAGCATAAGATGGATGCAATAGAGTCAACAGCTATCGGCTTGGCTGCAATGTCGGGAAATCTGGGCTTGCTACAGAAGCTTCTCGTGTTCCCGCAATCTTTTGAACCTGAATACGTGCCGAGATGTGTCAATGAAGGCAAGAAGCCCTATGGACTTTTCTGGCACAGTCGCACAAGAAAGGGAAGCCCACTAGCGCTTGAGGCCATAGGCGAAGATGTTAAAACAATATTTTGCGCGCTTTTACAATGCGGCTGGATGCCCGATGAACTTACCTGGTTTGTCATTGCTGACAGAAATCGCCAATCACTCGCCCAAGCTCTCTTCGAGTACAATTATCGGTTCAACTTTTCGTTCAAAGAGAGACACCCATTGCTTGGACCTATCAAGAGAAGAAACCAGGAATTTGATCTCATACTATTGAAAGCCGGTATAAACGTTAACGGCAGCTCAGTCCACAGCCGCTCATCCCTGCAATTTGCAATTGAGCTAGGTGACGCGCAAATGATTGATTGCCTCTTGAAAGCCGGAGCGGACGTCAACCCCAGCTCAGGATATTACCCCTTTTCCCTACAGCTTACAGTCAAGTTAGGTAGCGTTGAAATGGTTGATTGTCTTTTGAAAGTAGGAGCGGACGTCAACGCTCTAGCAATTTGATATTATGGTGTAACAGCTTTGCAATTCGCCGCTATGAAAGGTTATATTGGACTAGCTAAGCACCTACTTGAGTTTGGTGCTGATATTAATGCCGTTGGAAATACTAAAGAAAATGGCAGAAATGCGCTTGAAACAGCGTCAAGGCATAGAAGGCTTGACATGTTGGAGTTCCTCCTCTCCCATGGCGCTCTGATTACAGGATCTGAACGTTACAATTACGTTAGATCGGTAGTGCGGGTAACTAGAGAGCATCGTCAAACGGCAGCTAACCTTTTACGAAGTACAGGAGGCTGGTCGGAGGAAGATGGAGGGCTAATGCTGGCTATCATGTCTAATAAAACATATGATGAAAGCGTTGACAATGAGGAGGCTTCTTAATTAATTGATGATATGTCTGACGACGGCTATGCAACCTGGGTATCTCTAGCATTTGAGAGAGATGAAGAACTTGAAAGACGACGGAAATAGAGGCGCCGTTGATGCATTATACATGTAATGGTGCATATATAGACCCGACCACGATAAAAAACGCAATTGGCGATGCGGACGTAGTATGAAATACATATGCTTTGCACAAAAGACTTAACACACCCAGCGTTCATCTATGAGATGGGTAATGAGAGACTACACAGCTTGTTACTGCCGAAATATATATGTCAGCTATCGCAATTAGCTGTTTGATTCAACACACAGCGATTCTATATCTCTGCTTAAGCCGTATTGTACTTGACCCTTCGGAGGTCACGACCATAGATAGCAGCAGTTCCGTTTCCCGGGGCCATCTTATCCCGGACCAGGATATCGTCACTCCTGCTAGCGCTTGCGAATAAGATGCGCCTCTTATGGCGAGCTACCAAGGATGTCTTGCCTGTTTGACGTCTTGGCGAATGATCGGCTGTTTATGGGCACCAAAACATTGGAGATCGATATGAAGTTTGGTTAGATGATCGGATCCAGAAGTGCATTCGCACTGCTACCATGGCATCATTGGGGGTTGCAATGAGCAATCTGCGGGGTCTGGCAATGATATCTTTCGGACGTTGCCGAAACACGAGGACAGGGTAAAGACTGTTTATAAAAGTGGCTAAGTAGATGTCGAAGAGAGATTGATTGATTAAGTGCTAGAAATCCATTCACTTCGACATCATGGCACCGTCAGTTGCGGAAATCGTCCCGAGCACCGCTGAGCTCGGCGATATCGCGAAGCAGAAGCTCAACCGTGCTTTCGACGCTGCGCAGCACACTACAGTTGGTCAACCCATCACTGCCGAATATTTGGCTATGAAAAACTTGTTGAAATGTGCATATAGTACGCATACACCAAATACCTTCCCGTATACGACGAAGAAACCAAGTTCCCACCAACAGAGCCGTTCGACTTCATCGACCGAGGCCTAGCCGCCGACAAGGCAAAACCACATCTACTTGGCCTGAATGATCCCAATGTCAAAATCACGAAGCTCACGCCTCGAATCGGGACAGAGATTGCCGGGCTACAGCTCTCCGAGCTCAGCGATGTCCAGAAGAACGAGCTGGCACTCCTCATAGCCGAGCGCGGTGTTGTGGTATTCAGGGGTCAGAACTTCAAAGACATTGGCGTCGAGAGACAGAAAGAATTCGGCCGATATTTCGGACGACTGCATGTTCACGTAAGTCGATGCTGACTGGAGGATGGGAGACTTCTACTGACACGACACGCAGCCCGTTGGCGCGCACGTCGAAGGCGCACTCGAGTTTCATAACATCTATCTAGGCCCTGATAATCTGTATCGACTGCAGTTCAAATCAGATTCACTGACGACGATCGGCTATCACTCAGATGTCTCATACGAGCACCAGCCGCCCGGAATCACGCTACTAACCCTCCTCGCTGTGCCAGAGACTGGAGGTGACACCGCTTGGGTCTCCCAGGTCGCAGCTTACGAGCGTCTGTCTGAGCCAATCAAGAAGCTGCTCGAAGGCCTGCGTGCTGAGCATAGCGGCTTTCCACAGGCAGAAAATGCGCGTCGCCATGATAAGTTCGTGAGGCGCGAGCCCGTCAAATCGGAGCATCCGATTGTTCGCGTGCATCCGGTAAGTGCAAGCCACCTCATAAGAGTGACGATTAAGTTACTCAGAATGTTGTCATTACCAGGCGACCGGAGAGAAGGCCTTGTTCGTCAACCCGGGGTTCACGAAGCGTATTGTCGGCCTCAAGAGGGAGGAGTCCGATGCTATACTTCAACTGCTATACCAGGTACGTATTGATACAATCGAGACAACAGCATAGAATATTAGCTTACACTGTTATGTCTAGCATATATCCCACAGCCAGGACCTTCAAGTCCGCGTGAAATGGGACGATCAAACTGTGGCGCTGTGGGATAATAGAGTGACGGCGCACACAGCCATCTCCGACTACGACGTTCGCCAAGAAGCGGAGGGTCTTCGACATGGATTCAGAATCACTACCTTGGGCGAGTCCCCCGTGGGAGTTGATGGTTTGGGAACAGTGTGGTAGTTTCTGTATCAAGCACAATTCCGAATCTTAAATGATAATCGAAGTTCTGTCCCCTTGAGCACCTGTATGTTCATAGGCTTTGCTTTGATCAACATTTTCGTGAGAGGGATTAGTAGTCAAAATGTTTACTTATACTTACACGTTCCGCTTAGTGTAAGCAACTTCTCAACAATCATAACTGTATCGCCACAATATCGTCTCCACCTTATTAGACACTCTCATTCATTCTATTGATCATTCATCTCTGTCCAGCTTTGCTTTTAAGGGCTAGTACATGTCGCATCGGACACAGGTAGTTTTGACTTGGCAATGCTGGTTGTTGCAGCTGAATGGTTCCGCTAGCTAGACGGGGTTCCCGCGAACTTTAAAAAGTCAGCGATCGTGTCAACTTGTTCACATCTTGTCTAGCTACAAAGCACCCAAAAGTATAAGCCAGACTGATAATTTTTGCTTAGATGGTGTCAAAAAGCTGGGCTCAGCCGGGATTCGAACCCGGGGCCTCCTGCATTCCCATGTAAGATGGAAGGGTGCGACCCGAAGCAGGAATCATACCACTAGACCACTGAGCCGATAATCGGATGTTCAATGAATATTTTTGTCGTAAGATGCATTAACATTTGCAGTTAGATAGAGGAAGTCGCTTGCAATACAATCGGTTTACCCCAGAGCTTTAGCTTGGAAGAGCCTTTATTCCAATCCGAGAAGCGTGTCAACGAGATTACGAAGCACGTGGAAAATCTTGCACAAGTGTCCTATTCCAAAATCTCTCTCCTTGCAGTTCATGGGTAGCCTTGACCCAGGGAAACGCCTGAAGTGCATTGCTCACTTCGGGCCAAGTACGAAGTCCCAAGTCGCTCGCGAGTATCTTCAGATTCCCAACAAGCCAGGTTTCATCGCCCGTTGTGAGCGAAGAGATCTTTCCCATAAGCAGTGCCCAGAACACAACCATCTGCCGAGCTCTATTGGTTTCGTAAATGGACTGGGCCACCGACGTGAATTGTTCCATCAACGGAGGAAATATGATGAGTTTGCGACCGAGACCAAAGCAGAAGGTATTGTGAAAGCCGATCATTGCCAGCCGCACCAAAATGTCAAAGTTAGTGTCAATCTTAGAGTTGTGGCCAGGACCTTTCATTTCAAGAAGCTGGTAACCCACATACACGAGGGTGCTCTGGTAAGCTGCCGGGTCTAGCTTATTATGTCCATGGTTTGCTTGATTGAGTATATGGGAGAGGCGGAGAAAATCAAGTACCACTTGACGTAGGTCTACGCATACGGATTGGTGCAAAACCGATTCAAGTAGTTCGGCCTCTTCGAGTCTACGAGGTTCTAGACGATCCCATGAATTCATGAGGATGAGATGACGAGGTACATCCTCTGAAGAGAATTTGGGCTTTGAACCACAATGCAGCGCAAGCTCGATATCGGATCTTCGTGAAGTTATCAGCACACAGCCAAATTGTCGTTCTTGATTCATCAGCTTAGATCCTAGACGTACCGAAACACCTTCTCAGCTATGATGAAATTTCTCTTCGCAAGCTCGCGGACGCCTCCCTTCAATGCCACCATCCGTGTAACTCCATTGAGGTGAACCATGGCTTTCTTAGGATCGCCGTACAACCTGTCGTAGATGTTGATAGACGCTACCACGGCCATAGTGCTATCGGATAAAGCCTCGTCGCTTGAGAGCTTTTGGTTTATGAGGCGATATGCTTGGGACATGTGGTATAGTGCGAGAGGCGAATGATATGAATCCTCTGTCAGGAAGGCGGCACATGCAGAAGCCATGGCTATGGTGCAGTGAAAATCTGCAAGTGTCAATGAAACCTAAGAGATTACACAGTTCTTGATGTCATGGCTTACAGGCTTCATTGTAGAATGTCAGTTGGTACCACATCCATTCAGTGACCCCAGTGAACCGACAGAATTCAGGAGGTGACATAACGTCGAGGATGAAATTCGAAACTTATATATCTATCAGTCATTGTTACCAAATTGACGCATCAAACATCCTACGCTGCCGAAGATGAAGCATGGCTTGCGGAGAAATCCTTGCAGAGGATAAGAGACTAGGATCATTGGCAACTTGGCGAGTAACCGTGAGAAAAGAGTCGCTGCCAAGTGACGTCGTGATCGGGGTTTCATTCCTAAGAGCGCCTGTTTTACAGTTGATGACAGACATCTCCGTCACCGGCTTTGACTGTTTTTCCCTTTTGGTCCTTGTCTTGCCACAGTTTTTCCCTTTCATGACATGACTTCTAATGGCTTTTCTCGCCTTGTTGTTGATGTTGGAATTATCCACGAAGCAGAAGGGCATCTTGTCTCATCCAACCTCAATCAATAGCCCCAAATCTGTGGTTCACCGGCGGGATTACGGAGAAATGAAGAACTGTCGAAATCGAGATATGAAGCTGAATGTGTGTCTGGAGGACAGTGTAAAGCTTACTCTCAAGCGTGGGTCACAAATTCGATCGCAATTCTTTTGCTAGGTGTCAAACAACAATTATTTAGCTTTTGAGGTTAAGTGAGCCTTTTTCATTCGTTGAAAAGTGTCTTGGAAATCATTCAACCACCGTCAAATTCAATGAATAAGAGTTGTTTGAGTAATGGAGTAGATGGGTCTTAGTTGGACTTGATAACGTCTAGTTGCAGGTGCTTAATGCATGATGTAAGACGACGCCTGCTCTGGCCTCAGCTGTTCGCAGCCCTGTGAAAACTTACCCCTGGCTATCCCACGTGCTAAGTACCATGTACAAGAGATACCCCTTGCTAAGGATGCACTACAAGTCTTTCTCTAGAACTTTTAATAGCACTTACCAATTCGTTCTGAATCGCATAAAATCAGATTAATACTTATAACCTGCATTTCTACAGATAGTATGTATATAAACTTTCCATTTAGAACATGTAAGTCTTAAATCTATATACTCTAGATAAATGACCTTAGACAAAAGAGCTGGAGGGGTATTGGAGGGGCTCCTTGTGTAATGGTGGGGTGTCATCTGTACTCGGTGTATATGTACATTACCTGATGATGCCAGATTCACCATGCACGCGCAACCTTGATAACAACATTTCGTTCATCAGCCAAAGGGGGAAATCAGGTCCACTCACGGCTATCTAGCTGTATGCCCTAGTCCCAAAAGACGGTATTATCACAAGATCATGTTTTTTGCCCTCTTTTATACTCGTGCACAAACATCTCATGTTTTGTTTTGTCCCCTCTTGCTTTTTCTGCCCGGAAAACAGGTCCCTACAATCATCGCTGGACAGCTGTCAACGGTAGCAGATGCCGTAATTGTATGTGCCTAAGACTACGTGACCGGATAAGCCAACCGTTGAGCCACCTGGCAACATCGCTTCCACTGGCATCGACCCTTGGGCGCTGTGCCTCATTCAGTACCTACCTACAACTTGGGTTGCGTTTTTAGGTAGCTACTCCCTGTAGATGTCACTTGGACCTCATAATTTGACCAAGCTCGAATAGAATTCTCCCTTCCATACCACCCACCTCAATTCACGCTTCTATTTGGGGCGAAATCGAAGCTCGACACTCGACGCTCGACACTAGAAATTGTCCGCTCTTCAGAAACTCTGTTGTCATATGACCCTCCCTCGCCTCCGACCCTACGTGTACTTCCAGCTCACGACATACCTACATACCTAACTTCTACCTTATCGCCCGCTTGTCCATCCCTTGACCTCAAGATTTCCGACATCTCGCCCTCTCGTCATTCCACCGATAACGCGCGCATACCCATATACCCACCTAAAGTGCGACGACTTGGTACTTGCCACTTGCCTGCGATTACTCTATCATCACGCGTGTGCCTCGGCGCTCCCTCTAGCGCTAACGCCCGCTTGCCGCCTCGCCCGACTGCTGCGAACAGTGCTCGCTCGGTTACGACGTCCGCCTTCGCATCTCGCATCTCGCATCCCGCATCCCGCACCCCGCAGATCACACATCCCCATCCCCATCGCCCTGGCCAGCCGCCTCGCTAGCTCGGCGCGGCACCAGCCACCATTACCGCGCCCATGTGGTGGTTCTTCCGCATCATCTCGAGTTCCATCTTCCTCCTGACGATCGTTCTCTCCATACCCATCTCCTTCGATGTAGGCGGACGCGACACCGGCCTGGCCTACAGCCTTGCGCTGTTCGGCTTCTACTTCGTCTACAGTGCCGCCAAGCTTGCGACGCCGGAGCGCTCGCGAGTGCGGTGGACCTTGACCAAGGTGCTACAGACTTCACAGTGGGTTGTAGTGCCGACGCTTCTGATATGGTCCCTCCACAATTTTGCGGTCGATGCAAGCAGCACCGACTGGGTGTCGAGAACTATTGATAGGCTGGGTCACCGAAACCATACTACTTGGACTGACTGGATATTTGGTAACGGCGGCATCGTCGAATCTGTCACGCTCGGCGGTTGGGATAAGACTTTGAGCTATTCCAGCCCCGTCTTTCAATTAGCTGAGGGATTCTGCACTCTCCTTGTGATCCAAGCTGCTGGCCAAATATCCAGATGGCTTGTGAACAGAGGCCGAAGCGATACTTGGGTCGTGAGTTTATCATGTTCACTCTGGTAGCTTCGAAATTGACCGTGCTAACTGTTGTCCCGCAGCTCCTTCTCCTTATCTTCTCCGCCTCCATCATTGCGAGCGCCGTCTACTTCCTTTGGAGGGTAGCCCTCTTCCCTACTATCAGCAACATCGACGCCACCCTGATCGGTGTGACTGTCACATCTGCCGTGTTCCTATGCGCTATCGGCATCGGTACCGGCCGTGGGAATCCGGTTGAGTCGTCGTTACTATTCGCCTATGTCGTGCTCTGCGTCTACCAGATATTTACGGATTACATTCAATCGCCCGAGGCCCAAGCTGCCGCCCTTGAGGAGACCGCTAACCAACCCGAATTTCCTCCTCTGCCACCAATCATCATGGCAAGCTATTCGACTTTCCTCCACTTGCTAGGCTCTTTACCATCAGCCGTCTATTCATCGCTGAGTT
The DNA here is from genome assembly GCA_022495235.1 of Xylaria curta. NCBI lineage: Eukaryota > Fungi > Ascomycota > Sordariomycetes > Xylariales > Xylariaceae > Xylaria > Xylaria curta. The sequence continues at coordinate 77,708 of MU375975.1, forward strand.
TTCTCCACGCCGCTTTTCAGACCATCGCACCCTCGGTGATGATTTCTTTGACCTATCGAACAATCGTTTTCTACTGCGCGACCCGCATCATCCCCGCCGTACGTGAATCTGGTGCCAGAGCACTTATGGAAGAGCCATCCCTTGACGACTCGGATGGGGCGAACCAATTACTTGGCGTATTGTCCTGGTTCTCGCCGTCTATTCTCATTGCCGTCTATACTAGTCTGCTGTTACAGCACTTCTCTGCTAGCGATAATGAGGGCTGGACTCTACGCGATGGCGATGCCGGAGGTAACACGTGGCGTTGGATCAACGTCGCTGCAACCATGGGCTTATACGCCATTGAGCTATACCTTGGAGGTGAGGATGTGGATGGTGGCATGGTCAGCCATTGGAAGACCGATTGAATGAGAGATCATTATGACGTATTGTGACCCGATTATGAACACGTCCGAGCACGGTTCCGCTCGTGATCTCGAGGGGTTGATCGAGGGAGTTGACGTGAATATATCACCACGGGTATATCTTCCAACCAAATTAGGGCAGTCACGAGGAACAATATTGGGGGTTTGGGCTCACAGAACCTGGCGTTAAGGAGTAGGGGGAATTATACCATCGGCCTGACCAGTTTGTTTTGTTATATGATCAGTACCAATTCGATTCAGCGCGGCATAGGAGCATTCAATATTCTCGTTGGCGCAGAGACGAGAAAATTACCAGCAGAAGTATCAGATAAGGTGTAGGCGTACGGACTCGTTGGATGAGAGTCTGAGCTGACGATGCAACCTAATAGCACTTCTAGATAGTGAATGATGATGGAAGCAGCAGTATTCGCTCAAAGTCCAAACCGTATGAACCTGGTGTGATTTGCTCATACGGAGACCTAAAGCCAATATGATGTTTAGTATCGGCTGGAAGTTCTTGCCCCTGTTCTTACCCACCACTACTGGTGCCAACATAACCGTAGCCATACCTCATTAGTCGATGCACCCCTGTAGGTAGTATCTAGCCAACACAGGAGATTAGATATGGTGTTTCTGCCTCAATAACCGAGCTCGGCCGAAAGGCAACCATTGCTATGCATATCTGATGGGACCAATGCAACCATCAATAACCGTATTGTCAGATACCATACAAACGGACATGATGGAGGTGAAGTCGGCTCAGAAGTCGGGTGAATGGGGTTCGGTGACATCCAACCTCGGCCAAGAAATACGGAGTGCCGCTGGCCCAGGATTTGGAGCTCCATCTGTTTAGCGACCGCATGACCCGGGGGATCGAAGTCGGATTCTGGGGGTTAATGCGGAGCAGCACCCATACATACTCCATATAAAAACGACGACGACCCCGGAGCTCGGGGTCTTCACTCATGGATGTTCATATTCAAGCTTCTAAATTGGTTGAGATAGCGATTTTTTGGTAGCTTGGTTAGCTCTGATATATCAACTTAAATTTCGATCTTGCAAAGCACAATATCTATCACGTTCTCCTGCCAAGAGCTATAAAAGAGAAAGTGGTATAGATGAATCCTTCAGCAAGCAGGGATAAATAAGTTCTTCTCATTGACGTTTCTTAACTGATCGGTTACACAGACCACCCCTTTGTTTCTCCTCATTTTTCAAACTTAATTAATTTCATCCCCTCCTCTATTCGTCCGATCTTGCTACCCCCTGACCTGACTTCCAAACTCGGCAAAAATGACGAATTGCATACAAGACGACGTGCATTCGCACTCTATTGGGAATCCGGACGCCTTCTGGTCAGCGCAGGCGTCTCACCTACATTGGCACAAACCACCGACATCAACATTGACAAAAACGACTAAAAAGTTAAAGAATGGGGTTGAGCACCCGCATTGGCGTTGGTTCGACGGCGGAGAGATATCAACGTGTTTCAACTGCGTCGACCGTCATGTTTTGGCGGGCAATGGCGATAAACCCGCCATTTATTGGGATAGTCCCGTCACAGGCGCGAAGCAGACGCTCACGTACGCGCAGCTTCTGGATGAGGTTGAGACTACGGCCGGCGCGCTAAGGGAAGAAGGGGTTCAGAGAGGTGACGTCGTGTTAGTTTACAGTGAGTGATACCATTTCGGTTTGGCGTTCATCATAAAACGTGACGAGATTAATCCAACGATGCCAACTGACACTCAACGAAGTGCCCATGATTCCCGCTGCGCTCATCGGGATCCTCGCCATCAACCGTCTAGGCGCAATTCACGCAGTGGTATTTGGTGGCTTCGCGCCCGCATCATTAGCCCAACGCATCGATGCATCACGTCCCGTTGCCATCCTTACAGCTTCGTGCGGAATTGATGGGAACAAGCCACCTATGAGCTACAAGCCCTTCATACACGAAGCCATCCGGCTGTCAAGTCACAAACCAAGCCGTGTCATTGTGTGGCAGCGGAATGAGCTGAGATGGGACGCCTTTGACAAAGCAGCCGGAGAGCGAAACTGGTTCAAGATGGTGCGTAGCTGCAGGGCGAGAAAGATCAAAGCAGCGTGTGTTCCCGTAGGAGCAAACGAGGGCATTTATATCATTTACACCAGGTACGCCATGGCTATGATTAGCTGTTCGGATATCTCGGAGTGAGACGTGCAGAATGACTGATTACAGTCCTTCAGCGGCACAACAGGTTCACCGAAAGGCGTCGTACGCCCCGCTGGTGGTCACGCTGTAGGGCTACATCTTTCCATAAGCTACTTGTTTGGCGTACACGGACCAGGAGACGTCATCTTCACGGCCAGGTAGGTGAATCCTTCCAAATAAGCTTTTCGGACTCGAGATTCTGAGACATGGCGGGGGTGCGACAGCGATATTGGCTGGGTCGTCGGACATTCATTCATCATCTACGCTCCGCTTCTAACAGGGGCTGCGACGGTCCTTTTCGAAGGAAAACCTATCGGAACGCCAGATAGCTCTTCTTTTTGGCGGATCGTGCAGGAATACAAGGTCAACACGCTTTTCACAGCCCCTAGTAAGCAAAAACACCTCAAAAAAGAGTGGGACTTCCCCGAAGGACAACAGAAATGCTGATGTTTGATGACGATGGAATTTAGCTGCTTTGCGAGCAATCAAGCGGGACGATGCGGACAACAGACATCTCAAGCGGATAGGGGAACAAGGCGGACTAAGAAGCCTGAGAGCTTTATTTTTAGCAGGTGAACGGTCCGAGCCTTCGATCATCACGATGTATCAGGATCTCGTAGGGAAATATGGGGCACCCGGTGCTCTGGTTGTTGATAACTGGTGGTCATCCGAGTCGGGGTCGCCTATTTCAGGCATCAGCCTAGTGCCACAGTAAGTAAGCGTGTTTGGGGAATCGTCGTTATTCCCGTTATGGCGATAACTTCGTTCTCGTATGCTTATGAGACTCAACTTTCCAGAAATGAGCCACATCCTTCTCGTAAGCAGCCAATTCTAACATCTGGAATTCTATAGAGCCGGTCAAAACACGACGTCTCCCGGAAGAGATGGAAAAGTGCCACAAATCAAGCCCGGGAGCGCTGGTAAGGCTATGCCCGGGTTTGATGTTAGATGCGTCGACGACAATGGCGTTGAGGTGAAGCGTGGCAAGATGGGGAACATTGTTTTAGGTGTACCTCTAGCTCCAACTGGGTTCACAACGCTGTGGAATGATGAGGAGAGGTTTTACAAGAGCTATCTAAAGCGATTTGACGGAAAGTGGATCGACACTGGTGGTAAGGATCGTAATTTCAAATACCTGCATATCATGACTCTAACAATTGATCAATATGTAGATGCTGGTATGATTGACGCGGAGGGTTACATCAGCATCATGAGCCGAAGCGATGACTTGATCAATACCGCAGGTCATCGGCTTTCGACCGGTATGTTTTGTTCTCTCTGTAGCCTATTTACCTCGCACCCTCGGGTTTATAACTTACGAGATGCACAGGATCCATCGAACAAGCTATTACGACTCATCCATTGATAGCTGAGGCAAGCGTAGTCGGAATTCCAGATTCGCTGAAAGGGCAGCTTCCGTTCGCTTTCATCACCCTCTCAATTCCAGACCATCCAAAGTCAGCGATACCTGACGCGCAGCTCTTTCGTGAGATCCAACAGCGGGTGCGGACGCAGATCGGCGGCATAGCAACTTTAGGCGGAATTATTCAGGGTAAGGGGATGATTCCAAAAACACGCTCCGGAAAGACACTCCGCAGGGTGTTGAGAGAGCTCGTCGAGAACGCGGTGCATGAGGAATACGATAAGGATGTTCAATACCCCGCGACGATTGAGGACCCGTCTGTCATCAACGTGGCGAGGAAAAAGGTCGCCGAATACTTCCAGCATAGAGGGAGCTCGCATAAAGCCATCGAAGCTAGAGCGAAGCTGTAAGCTCGAAATCGTGTGGCGGTCCGAGTTTCGAGGAGGGCACTTCTTCCTTGTCAGTAAGACACTTCTAGGGAACTAGAGGACAACATGCCATAGATTTTGCGAATGAGCGTCGTTCGAACAGTACCCATTCTCCTTCCGACTTTTGGGTGAATCATTCGAGTCTGGTGGAAGGACAGGTTGAGCGGAAGACTGAGTTAGCACAAGACGTACGACTTAAGCGCTGTACAACTCGAATCTTATGAGTCGTGTAATAAGAATCAGCATTAGCCGCACTCGTGCATCTCGAGCCATTACACAGCGCGACTAGTAAGACGACTGACTTCCACAAAGGTAGTAGCATAGGAAGTTATACGACTAGTTCCCTAGAACTTGAGCCTGACCGCGTAACGTATTTTCCGGTTGTCGTTAGTAGAAGGAACAGGATGATGTGCTGGAAGTGATCCCTTATTGGGCATCCAAGCCGAATCCCCACCGTCTCCCTTCATCAACTTGAGATCGTTGCGACACGCATGGAACTTTGTCGAGCTCCTGTAACACAAGATAAAGAACGGCGGTCAGTTAGATCCTAACAGTGTAGGCCTGCTCACTTCATCATCGCCTTATAACACCGGACTTCACAGAAGTAGCGGGCGCTCGACTGTGGCGCCCGACCACGTGGCCTCCATTGCTGATGTATACTTCAGCCTCGTGCTCTCTATCCCGCCTGTTTGGTTGGAAACTCCAATCTCCGCCAAAGTAATATCCTGAAACATCACACTACCCCGCCGCAGATACGGCACTGCTAAGGTCCACGAGTGAGTGCGGCACGGTATCCCGTCCGATCCCATTTGCAGATCATGAATAACATTCAGCCCTATGCCCCACGTGTTAAAAAAGGCCTCAATAGATACGGTGAGTCGTCCCTGTCCTGGCGGATCAGATGATGTCCTCCCTCCCCCTTGCCGGGTGGTTCAAGCTAAGACTTCCGAATTGCGTCGTTCAACGACCACACGATAGTAGTCGTTGGTGAAGCTTATTATTAGCAATGGCAGTGTCGTCGAGATACAGGTTTCTTGAATGCTATTTAAAATCTGACAGTAATGATCAGCCAGTCCTAGCAATCGACGGCAGGCATTGGTGCCTGGGGTACGGCATAGCGATGTGTAGTAAAGCGAACCGGTAAAAATAAAACTGATTGCCGTATAGTAATACTCAAGTCGCTCAGCGACTTCCAATTCGCGTCTGAACGATGACCCACCAATCATACCGCAGAGGTGTCTCGGTCTTTGAGAGCTGGCACGTGAATGAGAAGTAGTGACTTGTGAACACTCGTGATACATGGTGCATGGTTTTGTAGCACAAGCAAGCCAACATTCCATGGTCCCATGATGAAAGTGGGCCTAAGATCCTCCTATCGAGCGAGGTAGAGGAAAGGGGACCGCATTGAAACTTCGATCAGACTCATTTTGTGGCTTTGATTCGTCCAAGGTAATTCTCACCAATGTAAGGCATTCTTCTATTGTTACTCGAACAAAAGAGGGGAAACACGTATGGCATCGAGATGAGGATATAAAATGACTTCACATCTCGTGCTATTAGCAATGTTCTCTAGATTGAGCACCCATCAACTTGAAAATGGTTTTAACGCCACAAAGAGGACCCAGAAGTCATATTATCGAAAAAATGGCCGATACATACTCAACGACGCTGCGCGTGACAAAAGGTAAGTGACAATGAATATCCAGTTCGACTCCGATATATAGATTCCAAATCTGACTGACGATCGAAGGCGATGCTCGAGAAATCGATTTTGAGTGTAAATGGGCAAGATCCCAACCCACCACTGTCCAATCTAGAGGAGGTACACCTTTCCAGGTAATCGATGTCTTCCTTTCGGCTACTTCGGCGACTTCGGCGATACCAGATACTGCTCGTCGCCCAAAAACCGGCGCCTATAATAAAGTGCAAGTCCTGCCAGAAATTTTTGACTTCCTTGATGAATGCCTCCGGGTTGCAACAGTAACTCTGAATCCTGGAGTCGCAATCGTCAGATTCGTGATCCCACATGAAAGCGGTACAATCACCCGGTCCGATATCGTCTCTTCTCGTTTACGTGACGCATTCTGGGTCGAGAGAGCTATATCATTCGCTTCTCCACTCCAAGTATTCACTCGCTCTATTCTTCACCCCGGCGATATCTCACTCGTTGATATTATTAGCGCTTCTGCAGGGGCGGTCTTGTTGAATCCAAGCGCGACCCGAGACTGTCTCGGCGACGGCACGAAATTTACCTCTCATCTTTCCTTGGAGATAGAGTCAGATTTCGAGGACAAACTCACTATATCCTGGATTTCAACGGAGCCTGTAGCTCGCAAGCGCCTCGTTCTTGTCGGCAGCAGCAATCAAGACCCGGAGGGTGGTGGCTGGACACAGTTCGCGCGACGCGCGGCCGTAGCACTAGGTATTGACCTCGTCATTATCGACCGAGCGGACGGATGGTTAGCAAAAGGGGATTACACCTCATGGTACGAAGCTCTCCTCCCGGCTCCTTCGTCTTGGTGGGCAGACCCGTCGGCGGACGAGCTTGTAAAGATCGTGGAAGACTACATGGTCAAAAATAAGGGGGTGAAAATCGACGGTCTGGCAACGTTCATCGAGGCCTTGCAAGTCCCTGTAAGCGGTGCCGCCTCACGACTTGGGCTTCCACACGAACGTACTTCGGCTTTTGAAAGAGCCACAAACAAGTACAAGCTTGGGCTATTCCAGAACAGACCCGCATTTCTCGCTTCAAACACTGAGGACGTGTTATCACTTATTAGATCTCCTCGAAATAAGCTTGAGTTTCCCCTGATTGTCAAGCCGTGTTTCGGCCTGAACTCCGAAGGTGTTACACGCGTAAGCGAAGAATCCGAACTTGAGGAGGCCATAGAGGCAGCGAGAAGGTCTGGAAGGAGCAAGAGTGATGTTGGTGACAAGGTATTGGTGGAGAGATACTGTGATGGTCCTGAAGTCGATGTCAACATGATATTTATCGATGGAGAGGTCTTGTTTAGCGAGATCTGCGATGATTTCCCGAAGGGTGCTGATGTGAACAACATGACAAAAAATGTTGATGATACGGCTGTGACCGAGAGGCTCACTCCAGACCAGCGCAGGAACTTTCAGGAGACTAACATGGTCTTTCCCTCTGCGCTACCTGATGACGAGCTCGCAGCCTTGACAAGCGCCGTTGGAGACACCCTTCAGAGGCTTGGATTCAAGAATGGTGTCATGCATGTTGAGGCGCGTATTGATCAGTCAAAATACAGCTACCAGTCCGCGGGTGACATTGTGGATTTACGGCCGCGACAAGGGAACACCCAGATAATCAAAGGAAACGACACACCAAGGACAGCTATGCCCACTCCATGGATCATAGAAGTGAACCCACGCCCACCGGGTTTATTTGCTTCTCAAACTCCCGTATCCGTCTACGGAATCGATTACTGGGGAATCTCGCTACTTTTGGGCATAGGTGACAAGGCACGAGCAGCAGCTCTATCGCAGCCCTTCCTGAATGGGGCTCAGAACCACACTGTCCTCGTCATGATTCGTGCTGAATTCGATCCGGCTTGTGAGGGTATATTTGACTCAGATGATGTCTGCGCGGAGCTATTGACGCGCCACCCAGAATTCAAAAAGCACCTCGGACGCTATGGCTGCTTATTGAAGAGAGGCCAGAGAATTCCTCATCCAAAAGATGGCAAGAACACCTTTGTGGCATACATGAACGTCTTTTCAAGAACGTCAAGACAGGAGGCATTAGATATTGCGGAGAAAGTTAGAGAAGAGGTGAAGTACAAGATTCGATAGAGCTCTGAGGTATCATCATGTTGGTGTTTGGATATTTGGGTTAGGCTGGATCCGAGGGTATATGACATTCATTGACGTGGGGCGTCGACGATCTTTGGGTTCTGAGTTTCCTATGGACTGCTTTGGCAATAGAGGTGTCTTGGAATATTGGTACTATAGATTCTGTTTATATAGAGGTGTGTAGTAAACCGGGCATTCGATTACCTGTAGCCATTGGCAAGCTGTCTTGAAAGCTTATTGTGTCGGGATGTGGTTCGTATCGCATAAATAGCGACGCCTTGTTTGCAATCCACGAGTTCATAGCGCGTAAATGAATTCGGGATTCTCACGGTCTGTGAGGTCCATGAACTCCTGGCCTTCGACCTTACTATAACCGGGGGCCATTCGAATAGAAGCTTTGGCGATATTCTGTCTCCGACACCAGAAGTAGATGAATATCATGGTTAGATACGCCAAAATAAATGTCACCAAAAGAACAGTGATGGCATTATGGTATGCAGGCGCGTCACTCGGTCGAAAGACTTGGGGGCCGATAATCTGCCACTTGTGAGGATTGCATTCTGATGCCACCACAATGCCTAAGTAGGAAAAGAAGGAAATGATACGAGGTTAATAGCATTTATGGGCAAAGTTTGAGTGAAAGCAAATGTGTAATCTGGACTGCATGAGAAGTTTTGCCACTTACATTGCCGACACAGTAGGCTACGAGATAGCATGCTGCCGCTGTCGTTTTCTTTGTCCATCCAGCGATATTAGATGAGATTAGACTGAGTAAGCATACGAAGCCGGTCGATGAGGATCCCCAAAGGTAGTATCCTGCGAGCCGTCCTCCTCTGTTTTCAGAAGGAAGGAAACGGATTAAGAATAAACCTAGTATCGCGAGTAGAGGGCCCATCGAGTTAATCAACTGTGTCTTTATTAATGTTGCGAACTTAACTACGATAGAAGCAACAAACTTACTATACGATTATTGAATCTACGCCCAAGATATCCGAAACCGGTCAACGTGAGTACCTGAACCGCCCCCGCCGGAATTCCAAGCAGCAGAGACTGATTGGGGGTGAATCCAAAGGCGACAATCAGTTGCGAGAAATAATTCGTTATGCCACCTATCAAAATATTAACTAGCGGTCTGAAGACGTAGGATAATAACACCTACCATTTGGAATGTTTGCGAGCAAGGCAAATAATACGAACGCCCAGATCATTGGATCAGTAAGAGCCTCCTTACACTGATACCACTTGAAATGCTTATTTCCCACGCCTTGATTATTCACTGCATGCATAATCATTGTTAGTAAAGATGCTCAAGTCTCACATCATAGACTTGCTAGGTCATGCGAAGCAAGGAGCCTAAGGTATCAGGCATAGGATGTTTCTATACGCACCTCGTATTCGCTCGACGGCCATGAGACGCTCATGTTCTGTGAGGAACCTCGCATTAAGTTGGCTATCGGGCATCCAATATAGAAAGATGGCACCCAGCAGAGCCGTGAATAAGCCAAAAACAAGGAATATCAATTGCCATCCCTTGATTGAGATAGGGTGTTTCTCCGTCCCTACAGCAATGCCATACGCGACAGCACCACCAAGTATTTGACCCCATCCATTGAAGCTGAACCACCAGGATACTCGGGTGCCTTGTTCAGGTGTGGTATACCATTGCGATGTGAAAAGAACGAAACCTGGACTGACCGCAGCTTCAGCAGCACCAAGGAAGAATCGTACAGCGAGGGCGCCTCTGAAGTCCTAGGCCAAATCATTAGCATCACCCGTCGTGGTATAGTTGAACATGTGCGCTACCTTTACAGCAGCCAGGAGAGCGAGGATTGAACCCCACAGTATCACATTAAGAGCAGAATATTTGGCCAAAGGTAGTCGTTGGAGAAGCCAGTTAGTTGGCCATTCCCATACGAGATAACCAAAATAGAATATCGACGCAACCCAGTTGTACTCGGATACTGAGAGTCACGTCATGTCAATACCTTCGTCTTGGTGTGTCCAGTTATTGTGAAAGACATACCTCCTATATGAAGGTCCGTCTGGATTGAAGGCTGTCAGAACCTGACGACCCAAATGTTCATATAGAGCGACTGACCTTGAACCCTACTATAGATGCGTAAGATAGTGTCGTCTTATCCAAATAGTTCAACCCGTAGACAATGCACAAGAGAGGCATTAAAGAGAAGTCAATCTTCCTCAACAGCTTTGATTGCTCTTCGGGACCAAGTAGAATTGTCTCGCCCGCACTATCCGAAATTAGTCTGTTGTTGCTACGTAGTGAAGCTAGAGAAGAATCTCAGACGCGAGATACGGGTCGAAGGTCAGAATGCATACTGGGCGGCTACGAGTTTCAAGGCCTCATCTGGATCGTTATCGATTACATGTTTCGGCGTATGCTGAATTTCAGAAGCATGAGGTTCAAGGCTCATCGCCGTTGCCTTTTCGGCAGAGCCATCAATCGACTGTTGATCTGCCGGCATTTTCATCACACGTTCGATAACAAGAGGTCGGTCTGTCGGCGCAAGAGATACAGGAGTGACAATCGCAGACCTAGCGGACTGCCCAATTATATATACGTTATCTGACCATCATGGTTTGGGTCCCCTGTACGGCGGCGTAAATCATTACCACCTTACTCCGCATGCGTGTGCGGTATGTGGCAGTAAGACACAGAGCAGGCCGGCAATCGCCACACAGTACCGTTCAGCACATGTGTGCGTTAACTTCACGAAGAAAAAGACAAGGAGAGAGACTAGAGCTGAGTGCTGATGTTGCTTGATCTTGATACTGATGAGATTGCATTTGTTGTACACCATACGGATTCAATCGAGGTATGATGTAGCTTGCCCTTAGTTTGCTTGCAAGCTAACGGTGGTTCGATCATCCGATCCCTACTGCGGCCGACCAGTGAGCGGGCAGTTGCTTCGGTTGATCATCGTGGTTAATCTGCTTGAACCATGGGAATGGTTCGTCTCGATTCTGCAAGAGACTTGCGTCAGCAGGCGGGTCAAGATAAAGTCCCCTCCAATTTAGGTAAGCCTGGGCGGGGGAGATAAGGAGCAATTGGGTTATTCAGAGATAGATAAGATAGGAAAAAGGTAGTTCCTCCCAGCCAATCAAACGACATGCATGCTCGCCAACCCAATAAATCCACTGCCAACGTTGAAATTGGTGCGCACCAAAATTATTTTCGCAGCAGAGCGGGTCCACTCATGGTATCGTGGGGTTGTCCAATTCCTTCAAGCAACCACATTGCGCACTATCAGTCACCAACCGCTCACCTTGCCTCTACGACCAGTCCACCACACTCTCAACCGCCAAAACCAAGTGCGAAAATGGATAAGCAACCCGTCAAGCTCGTCAAGGTCACCCGCGTCCTCGGCCGTACCGGTACGAACAGCCAGCACTTTCGCACGATGTCGAAGGTCTAGGATGGGAAGGCTAACAGCAGTCGACAGGCTCTCGCGGTGGTGTTACCCAGGTTCGCGTCGAGTTCCTCGAAGACCAAACCCGTTCGATCATCCGAAACGTCAAGGGACCCGGTATGTCACTTGTTCACATGATATACGCGCAGTCTACCGTGAAACAAGGTTGCTAATCTGTCTTCCATCTTATAGTTCGTGAGGACGACATCCTGTGCCTACTCGAGTCCGAGAGAGAAGCGAGACGTCTGCGATAAGCGGGGTTGGACATCAGCGATCGGTGGAAAGTTTGCAATGGATTTCGGCGTATTTTACGGACTTCCTCGACCAGCCATGATCCGTGCTGTCTAAGTCGGATACCGCACGATCGAATGATTGGGGATTAGCTGCTGGGCCGATGCCAGGCAGCTCGAAGGGCACGAAAAATGATGCAGATCATGAGGATAGACTGGTCGTCAGATAGGCGTTGAATTATGACTCCTTGATCGGTTCATACATGGTTGGCGCAAATTGGCATATTGATTCCGAACGAAATTCCGAACCATCTCGAATAATGACAGACTTGACTACGTGCCCCAACTCTTTCGTGAAATAATCGACCTCTATTATATGATGGAGGCCCGGGACTTCAGTCGTCACTGTGTGAGAGGCAGGCCATTCAGACCGCGCCTGTCAGTGTTTTCAATTTCATATTCTCCTATCGAGAGCTATAGAACCTAGGACCTTGTTCACCAGAGTTTCGATTACCAAAGACAGCCAGACCAAAGCAACTAATTATATATCCCCTACGAAAAGGATTCTTTCTCTTGCATATGCTTACATGTTGTAGTCCACAGACAGCGATGATCAGGTGCAGACTCTTCTTCAATACCTATGCCCATATCAATCTCATCCTGCACATGTCCAACTTCATGGGCAATATAATTAATACAATTCTATATGTTAAGTCAAACTCGATTAAGACTAGGAATAGGATAGCTTAGCCAACCTGTGACTAAGATTCTCACATCTCACATTCAGTGCCTATTACTTTATCAAACGGACAGAGACGGAGAACTTCTCTACTTTCACAATACCCATTCAAAAACTAGAACATCTTTTTGGGAGCGTCAAGTGCCACAGGCAGATTCCAATATCTTGAGCACAAGAAAGAGACAAATCATCCCCATTTAGCCCTCTCTGGCGGAAATTGTGCAACCATATTTGATCCACGAATAGTATCCCTTCGTGCATGAAAAGGAGCAGTTGTGCTATTTGCCTCTTCCACACAATCAAATTTTATCTTCCAAGAACTATTGCAAGTCGTCACGACAACTGGATCGACGAGGAAGTAAAAGCGGGCATTAAGGTTGAGAAGTATATTCCGTGCTTGCAGATATATCCACGCATATAACTATTGTGGATGGAGAGCTGCCTGAAGTATATCTTAAGCTCGATCTTTATGGAGCGTTGGAGGGGGTTTTTGGGTTTTGGATTTTTGAAGGGAATCAGGAGCGCTTAACAACCCAACCTCCCTGTGTGATATGCGTTGCTGCCAACATCTAATGCAAGGGAGAATGCGCTCCTTGAAAAAAATTCCTAAGAAAGGGTGTGGCTGCTGCGTACATATGCAGTAAAAATTTCAAAATATAGATCAACAGAGTCGAGCTATGTGTCAACAAACCATGTTCCTATCAAACAAATACGGACAATATCTCCTGTAACTCAACACAGTTGGAATAGCCCTATTTTCCGTCATTGATTCAAGGGAGTCAGAGCGCCATTTATTTTGAACCATCGACATCAACAACTTGATACGTAGGTCATTGACAACTGAGGCTGAGCTCAATCTACACTATTAGCCATTTGCATTTAAAGGCGACGAACGTCTTAAGTTTACTTTACGAGTCGTCTAAGATAGAATGTCAACGCCTCCTAGCTTTCTAGCTCATGATGAATCCATCGAAGACAAAGAATCTCCTGGTAGCAATTTCACTAGTCAGGATAATGAGTGGGAACAAGACACCAGCGAGGATGATGACTACACCTTTGAGAGCAAGACAGATCGCATACAGAGAGAAGCCTTGAGCAACTTCCTCGCAGGAGAATTTAACTTAAAATCCGAAAGAGACGTGGTCCTGTTTGAAGAGAAGTATAAGAAATGCCTAACTGGTGGGCGGAACGGTGACACACTGGTCCATCTTATCTTGCGAGAGTACAATCCTACCACTTTCCACCTTCTCCTCGAAGTCTGTCTCCGACTCATGCCAACTATTCTCGAAGAGCGCAACCTACGCGGCGAGACGCCTCTCCATCTAGCCATTGAGCGGCGCGTCGGGTGTCATCTCAACTGGCTAGTCAGCAAAACACCGAGGCCAGCCCAAGCCATCGCCTGCACAGGCCCAAACAACGGTAACTGCTTGCATACGGCCATCAGACACAAAGAGAGCCAAGTCCGATACTTGATCGAAATGTGTAACGCGTCTTCCATCATGGCGCAGGATGAAGACGGCTGCACGCCACTACACTACGCCGTCGACGCCAAGTGCTACACCAGCCAACAGCTTGAAGTTGTTAAAGATCTATTAAACAAGTGTCCCGAAGCTGCAATTGTCATGAACAAGATGAGCCTTTCGGCATATAAAGTGAGCAAGCGTTCCTGGGCCAAGTATGATCAAGACCTCGAGGCAACTCGAAATGCAGAACAGCCTGAGGAATCGCGACAAAGTGCCTCAGAGATTAAACTCATGCGCTCCAAGAAAAATATAGAAAGGAGAGCCAAACAGATTAGATTAGGGCTTACGCAGCAAGTTCAGCACTACCTGCAGACATTTATTCTGAGACAGTACGATCTCGACACTTGGACCAAGATCCTTTACGACGAAGGTAAAGGTGTGTACTAAAATGAGAGGACTCGTTCCTATCACATCCAATACTGACCTGAACCTCTGAATCTAGAACTGGAGTTGGTTTTTGACCTCATGGAGTTTGAGGGATCGACTCCGCGGAACCTTCTCGCGCGTCTGAGGAACCTAAAGACTTTTCTACATTTCGATAACATCATAGCCCACGTTATCATCCCCAAGTTGGGCGAAAGAGAGAATGAATCCCAGAATCAGGGAGACTCAAGACAATATCCGGTTACCAAGCTACAGACCGATATTGCGCCGAAGGAGGCCGTGATTGCGGTATTTGACTTGCTGCGCAAGTGCGGCGTTACAAAGATTGTGCAGGTGACCGTCGAGGACTGTGGCAATCCACCTTACGACGATGATACGATCGAGGCAGCCCTCTCCGGATTTGACGTCGATAACTGGGACTGGAGAACCCAGGATATCTGTGCTGAAACAATAATCCAGGTTGCACCAAACGCAAAGACTTTGAAACTGTATCCGAGCGGCAACAACGGTGTCTTGCAGTCGTGGTCAGCTTCTGACGGGTTGGTTCAGTTATCGCAAGTAAGTTAAACCTCCGAGCGACCGTGTAGGATTATTAAGAATTACTGATCCCAAGAACTGCCCAGCTCCACGAAGTTACCCTCGTAGTTGGCAACGTAGGTTTACATATACCCAGAGCCTGTACGCCTATTCGGCTCACCTGACTTACTTCCCCAGATAGTACAAAGTCGCGAGCGGGCTTTGCGTAATATTGAGAGATTTTGCGCCCGATTAGACAATGAGAGTCAGGGTAAAATCCGCGTCGCCGTCAAGGACGCTCGTACAAGAGTAGCACTACCTACCAACTCAGACATGTAAGAGCTTCTCAGCGATTTACAATTCACTCGTCCTATCTTTTTCTTTTGTACGCCGGAGAGGTGCTGAATGCTAGTTAGGGTACGCCGACATGAATTTCCGGAGACGCTGTCTCGTATTGCCACCAACCTAGGGGCATTTGACAAGTTGAAAGGCAGTAAAATCGCGCTTGTAGACGATGGCGTCGAAGCAACGAGCGAGAAAGTGGGGGAAAGGATAGCAAAAGGCCGGTCGTTCGCATACCTCACAGATGGACGAGTCGCCCCGTGGTGGACTTCCAGCAGCGGCCGCGGCAGCACCATAGCTGAGGTCTTATGTGAATTTTCGAACCCAGTAGAGCTATATGTAGCGCGTGTGGGCATCGATCCCAAGGAACCCGACGCTTTCATACCCTCTGCCACGCAGGTACGTGTCTATTTTAATAGAGGATATATATGGTAAGGCCGCCCGTATCATTACTAACGGTTCTAGGCGATTCGCTGGGCCGTGGCCCAAGACGTCGATATCATATGCTTTGGGAGTTTTCCAGGAATGTCGTGGCAAGCCAGCATTGAAACTTATTGGGAGTTCGAGAGAGCGTTGAGCGAGTTGAGGAAAAAGGACATCGTCTTCATGACCATCCCGGCGTATCCTCTGGAATCTGGGGTTAAATCCGAGGTTTCTTATTCAACACATGACGCTACAGAGATGCTGTCATTTCCAGGAGCATTATCTATAGCAATGAACTATTCCCAGGAACGAGGGGCAGACTTTCTGTTCCCAGGGCAGTACAGAGCCCCAATCGTGTCCAGCGCTGTGCGCTCCGAGGCCGATCTCAATGCTGACTCTGTAGCCCTTGCGCTTGCTGCCAGCCTAGCAGCTCAAATCCTTAACCAGCGGCGATGGTTACAGCAAGAGGCGACATCACTGAGCTCAAAGCACGCGCGAAGTCGAGTAAAGTCTGTGTGGCAAGAATTCAAACGACTTGAGGACGATGCGGGAAATGTATGGTTTGAAGGTGATGCAGACTGGTTAACTTCAATGACTAAGGCGTCGGATTCCGCCAGAATTATAATCGACAGTAGTAGCTTAAGTAACTAGTTAATTTTTGTTCTTCTTCAGATAATACGAGTTTATATTTTAGTAGGCCGTATATCTTCTGAATATCGTGACAAAGCATATGTAGATGGATTTGCCGTAATAGCTGTATTATTCCAACTATCAGGGGCAGGCCTAATCGATGTCGCTGACATACTCCTGGTACCCAACGACGTGCTTCCCTTAGGTACATTGAACACTACCCCTTTTTTTGTGAGCAAAAGGGATGTAGCATTGAAGAGAAGGCGTTATGAAAATCCCACGCCTTGCGTCCGAGAATGACTTAGATTAAACTAGTGACAAGTATGACACATAATGTACTCACTTGATAAGTTAGTGTAGCAATATATCCCGAGCACGTGTCTCGTAGGTAGGAAAAAAGACCGAGACGACCGCGTGGCGCAGAAACATATCACACTTTGCGACAACACTTCAGATCACATGTCTCGCATATCTCGGTATTTATCAACGTTCCGGTCCTTTTCAGCCAGCCTTCATTAACAGTATACTGTACCGGGTGAGTTAACTGAGGCTCAGCTGAAGAAATCGGAATCATAACCGCTGATCTCGAGAGCCGCATTTCCACTGCGACAGCTATTCGCTCGGTAGAGTCCGGATCAGCCCAGATCGCCACCACCTGACGATGATCGATCAGAAGCCGATCATATGACTCATGGCCAAACACGATCCGTATCTTGCAGAAAAACTCCCTGTCAAAATCAATAGTGAGAGACGAATCGTGCTGTCTGACACACCAATCTGTGAGACATGGAACACGAGAACTACTGTCTTAGGCTGGTAAATTGCGAGATTGTTGCGGTTATCGACGAATGATCGATTAAGCAGGCAACGACTTAGGCGATTGAATCACACATCCGGAAATATTGTAGACGCAAGCGTGTACAAGTGTGGCAGACCAAAACTTGGCCTCCATATTGTTAGCATTGCTTTTGTACAACTACAAAAGTATATCATACAAGAAACTCTGCCAAGCATCGGGATAATTCCAGACATTTCCAGAGGCCAATAAAACATCCACCAGAGAAGAGTGCCAGTCGTGTGCTCCAGTTGCTGGCTTCGTCCCAGTTACACCACAATATGCGAAGTTTGTACAATTTCGAAGAAAATCGTCCCAGTTGGCTGCAAAGGCACGATGGGACGATAATTCTTGATCGGAAGACGAATAGGCGCGAATGGTAATGGGATTTGATTTTGTCCAAGATCGCACAGGGCCAACCTAATATTCAAGAATTATTTCCTTGTGTCCCATTCCCAACTCGTGTTGGAGACCGTACATGTCGTCCGTGGTGTATCCTATGATATTGTCTTCGTCCTTAACACCGAAACAAGATACAAGAATCAGAAATTTTCTGCGGGCATACAGGAGCGAGCTCCATGTAATGCAAAAATACAATATGCCGTGCTAAAATTCCTCCCACTCTGAAAACTCCACTTCCAAACCAACTCCGGCTGGTTTCCCGTCATGATCTTTTGCTTTCCGATTGGGTATTTACCACTCCCCCACGATTAAGTATTATTAGTCTATAAGAGAATCGTAGGCCATAGACGTGAGCAGGATTTCAGAGATATGCGCTTAGAGAGCGAATGCAACCAGACCCATGAGACCAGCGAAAGCAGCACCGGAAAGGGTAGCAACCTTTCCAGCACCGGCAGTGGGGATGGGCGAAGTGCTGGGAGTAGTGGTGGGGTAGACACCACCAGTACCAGCAGGTGACTCAGGGGTGGTAGCCGGGTAGACAACGCTGGTGTTGGCGGATGGGTAGGAGGGAACAGAGGGAACGCTGACGGTAGGGTAGGCCGGGACGCTGACGGTGGCGCTGCTGCTGCTGCTCAAATATTAGTAACGTAGGTTCTGTTTTCGAGTAGCCGAATCTTCTTACCAGGTAGAGCAGATGACGGAAGAGGTGGTCAGGACAGGCACGCTGACAGTGCAGGGGCAGTCAGTAATGGTCAGAGTAGTGGGCTGAATCTTTATGTTAGCCTGTAGCTCCCAGATCAAGTGTTCGCGAAACAAAGTTTTGCCCATTATCCTGTCGCGTGTTGATTCCTCAACATCGCCCTCCAGAACTATTGGCAAACTAGGTTCGTCTAGATTTGTCGCATACCTCAGTGACGGTGTAGGTGTTGGTGCCGTAGGTGATCTGAGTAGGGCCTGGGCAGTAGGTCTCGTAAGAGGTGACGACCTGGGTGGTGTAGGAGGTCACGTTGGGAGCAGCCGAGTAGGCAGGGTAGCTGGCAGAGACGCCAGCAACGAGGGCAGCAGCAATAGCGAACTTCATTTTGACTGATTGAAGGGGTGATTAAAACTCGGGCAAGAGTCGGTTGTCGAGGATTATAGGTATCTGGTATGTATATTCGTAACGAATGAAATTGACTTTAAAGTCAGGGTTGGTGAATGAGTGACTGGGTGTGGGTGGGTGGGAGAAGAGAGAAAAGTCGAGGACGAGTTCATCGAGCAAAGGACTTATATAACAAATGCGCAGATGAAAGAGCCAACATGGGTTGGGGTGCCTGTACGTATCTGTGCGCTGTAGCCACTCCAAGCTGCCGATGCAGCCATGCGGGCCTGCTTTAGGCTCTTTAATGAGTGTGGGTGGGCCTCCGACCTGCGAGACCTTACACCACGAGATACGCTATTTACAGTAGTGTACTAACCCCCATGAATCAAGGAGACGGACCATCAACCCCCTACGATATCTGACCCCGATTAGGCCTAGACCGAAATAGTGGAAAGCACTTGCCACATGCTCCAGCATTTCATTGTTGCTGTTTCTATCTCAAGCCAACATTGACTACCCAATCGGGCATCGTGGTTGTCGTATTATTCTGGGTTTTCTTTTATATCTTTAATTTGCTCTAGAGATACGAGAAACGACGCCCTTTTGATAGGTAGATACTAACTATGACGCCAGACATCTTTAATGGTATCTTATGTCAAGGTCGAGATATTTTCTTTGGTCAAGGAACGAGCCATTATCTACTTAGGCACATACGTTGAGCTGTAGTGAAGGACGCAGTTATCTGTGCTGTCAAGGGAGACGACGATAGACCGGGGTTGCCAACTTTTTCGCTATGCGCGATGTCTAATGCAGGTACAACACGATCTGTCAGGGGTTCGGCCAATAGCGGCTCGCGCAACCCTGGTAGTCGCTGCAAGGGAAATTAGCTCACCACTGGTCCTTTTTTCTCCCTGTCAATGGGGAAGCCCAATTGGGGAGAAATGGAAGTACCACTTGCTTTCCATGTTGTTACATGAGGCAAGGAGTCGAGGCGACATTTAAATACTCAAAATCACCCTAAGGAGGAAGGAAGGCGGACGGCGGTAAGCAAATCTACTAATATGTCAGGCATCAAAACCATCTCATACTCTATAGTAACTTGATTTACTTCTTATACCAATAGTTTTTGCTGACCTGTAATATGTATACACCTGGAAAGACACGCTGGGACAACGTAGCAATAATGTGCAGCTTGACAGATGGTGTGTTGGCCGAATATAGTAGTAGAAAAGTGCGCTTCTGCAGGTACCGAGCTTAGACCCAAGGGGCGACCTGATTGATAGGAGAGTGGGGCTGAATCAATTGGTCCCCTGAGTCGTCCTTACCTAATAACTATCCCTTCAGTTCCTACGGATTACAAAGTACAAGTAGGCTTGACCTTGCAACAAACTTTGTATCCCATTTAAGATCTTCGAGCTACAAGACGACGTCCAAGCTATCATGATACTACGTCGACTGTTATGAAATTAACTGCGCGCAGAGCCATACAGGTGCAACTTTTCTTCGCAAAAATCGAGACATACTACGTAGTCCACGAGTAAGACAGTTTCTAGCACGTACGCTGCCTTGCCGATCAGGTTTCTTTTCGCTGCAGTGGTCCAGAGCAGAACTACAGTCGCTAGACAACAGTGCCAGCGGCCTTGACTAGCGGGATCGCCAATAACATATTCATCTTTTTGCCTAGTGGCTCAGGTTAGAATGCGTATGGTGACAAGTACTCATCTGTTTTGGGTTTCGTAATCCAATTACCTTTTGAGGTGAGAGTGACACGGCTCCGAGATTGAAATTACTTGTCTAGTCTGGTGCAATCTGAATCATCGTGTGTTGGCATCAAAATGATAACACAATTCGGCACGATTATGCGAGAGGCCGCCTGGTCATTAATCCTACTGGCCCAATCAGGATTGTATTTTTCTTGTTGCTTCATCCCACAGGAGACCCATAGCCTATCAGCGAGTTACTTAAGAAAACTAAGCCCAGCTCTTTGAGGTGGTAGGTTAAGGATTGGCATATACTAGGTTTTGCACCGCGGCCGTTTGTTCCATGATTATTGAAAGCTCATCAGCATGGGTCTGCCATCACTCAAATCCTCTAGAGCATTTTGATTATACTTACAATAACTATTTTCGTCTACGTTCTCTGGCACTGTCTAAAGTGGCTTTAGATATATCCGCTCTAGGAGCAAACACCATCTTCAGAGGACTGGAATAAGACGGTAAGACATAACCTACCAGCAACATCTCACGACCCATCTTCAGCGGATTTCCGAGATATGCTTCACCCGTGTTTCGTTAGCGCAAAATCTGGGTCAAGAGAGCCTGCTCGCTTGACACAACCGCAGGGAGACCAATTAATAGTCCTGCTCACATGTTCAATACTCACGTTAGGTTCTTGAACCAGTAGCCACGATAATCCCTTAAAACACCAAAGCACTTTCCTCATTCTCGTACGCCAGAGCCATGGGGAAGAATATCACTTCGGCAAACAGAATTTGCTCAGTCTAATCGACGAGAACTTGATGCAGTTACGTGCTTTGGAAGTTGGACCACTCTTCAAAATGCAGACATGGGACTCCAAGGATCACACTTCCATATACAAACTCTCACATCTGAGTCTGCTTTACCGGTCGGCTCAGACCCTCGAATAACTTGGAAAGACTTGAATAATGCATTTGAGTAGTGCAATACATTCAATTACGACGATTCCACATGGAAACTCTAGTCCAAGTCATAATTCCAAACAATGGGTAGATCTGAACTTCAATGCATTGCCCAAGCAGCAACGATGTGACAGATGATGCTATGGGAAGCATTCAGGTTCCAGGGCCGCAAGCATTGCTAAAGTGTATCCACTAGGAATATTCCAACTGAGTTACCCTTTTTGTGTTCTCTGAGTGACAAGTTCCTAGTAACGCTTGTAGCTAATATGATTTAGCCGGCTAATGTTGTAGAATTGCTCGAGCTATTAGCTGTTGCTTAGGGCGGCCTCGACGTCGTTACGAGAACAAAGACACCGAAGACAACCGTCAACCTCATGTTATATCGTCACTTATTCTAGAGCCAGTGCCAGACTTTACGATTCGCATTGTCAAGGGGTTTATATACAGACATTCACTAATCGACTGAATTCTTTCTGCTAATGCCAGTTCACTTCATGTGTCAGCTCTTGTCTAGGCAGCTCCACGAGTTCAGACATGAGATTAATCCTCGGCACTCTTCTCAAGCTATTACTTCCGGTCGTAACCGTTAAAAATACTTACTTATCTACAGCCTATCTCCAAGAATCCAAGTATATTCCTTCGCTTACCAATCATTCATTCGTGTCTTTTCACTGAAGCAAACGGCAGCATTGACTTACAGGCGTGAGTTACCAATTTATCTTTTCAAATACAACACAGCCCCTGCTTTTTTCATACAAACCATCCATCACTTATTATTAAGTACGCAGATTATGAATAAATTCTAATCTAATCTAATCTAATCATACAGCCTGTACTACAACAGGTAGACTATCTCGAGGTACGTATCTCTTCCCCCGAAACCTCACGTAGAAGGCACCTACCTTGCTTCCTGCAACCCAGTAGGTACCTTCCCACAAAGCATCTTTCTGAATTAATAAGTACTTAACCAGGCAGCAACCTGTGATAAGACAAGGCAACTGCACCTCCACCTCAACCATAGGTAGGTATTGAAGAATTTTCCCCCTCCTCCATAAGCCACTGGCTGCATCTTTACAAGTTCCCAGGTAGCCTAGGTACCCAACCAACCCCTCTCTCTCCTTGGTTTTGTTTTAACATCAACACTTTGAGTCCAGCAGTCTTTTCTATCAACTCTCGCTCTCCTAACAGTCTCATTAACCTCACACGACTGTCTACTTCAGCAAGTTTGAGATCTTGATCAGGCTTTGACATCACGACACTAGCTCGTACAGTGAGTTTTCCTCTTATATCTCCTTATAGATCTATGCCCGGCCTCATGCAACCATCGGCTTTGTCTACACACCAAACCTGCCTCGTGTCTCTTTCATATAGCTACACCTGCAGCCAAAGTTCGGTTTCTATTCTTTTCTGTTGGATTTGCAGCTTGTCCTTAAGCAAACGCGCTCATTGCAGTCCATCAATACATCTATCCCACTATTGGCAACAATCCCATGCACTTCTCAAGGAACGCTGGTGTTACTCACACGCCGGTAGAGAGCCTCGTTTTACTTCACTTCTTTCCGTTGCGCTAGTCCTTTATCTGCTCAAGATATATGACGGTTGTGAACCTCAAGCATATACTCCCAAATAATTCGGCGCCTGTTGGACTCACGCTCTCTCTTCTTCAATTGCTACTTGCCAGTTTTCACGGCCCCATCTCTGACCCGATCCCAACTCACATCTTCAACACAATACTCTCTCTTTCCAGTTCCAGTGCACCTCCATACTAATCAGCTATCAAGTACACCACCATTCAACATGTCTGAATGGGCACCGGCTCCTCCCAGCAACGCTGGCGAGGCGCAGTGGGTCGATGCAGCTGATAACAAGTGGAATGATAAACCTACTGATGACAACTGGAATGATGGTCCCGCCGATGATAATTGGAATGATAACGCTGGCGCTAATGGTGGAGGAGCTACCGCATCTTTCGATGAAGGTGATGCGAATGGCATTGAGGCCCGAGACGGAGGAGGTGGTGGTGCCTGCTTCAACTGTGGCCAGGAAGGGTAAGTTGAACTACGGGGACTCGAAGAAATGATGCCATTCTCACTTCGTCTTCTAGTCACAACAAGGCAGACTGCCCAAACCCTCGCGTCATGAAATGTCGACACTGCAATGAGGAGGGACATGTTATTCGAGATTGCCCAACTGCGCCCCCTCGTGAGTTTACCGGGGAGTGCCGTTACTGTCACCAGGAAGGTCATATGGCCAAGGATTGCCCTACGAAGCCTGCCGAGGTCTGCAAAAACTGCCAGCAGGAAGGTGAGTGCTCTTATATATCCTTTATTTTCTACTTTCCACTAATATGAATGCGGCTAGGACATATGGCTACTGAATGCAAGAATCCACGAAAGGTCGATCGATCTCACATCGAGGAGGTGAAGGCGGAAACGGCTTGGGAAAAGATCTCAGAGGCCGTACAGGAGCGTGACATGGACGATGTCAAAGAAGCCATCCAGCAATATGTCAAGGCATGTCCGGACATTACTTATGCTGAATTGGAGACAGCGTTCCGAATGCAAGAGATTGGCGTGTATCTGATTGCTATGGAAAGTCAATCCATGATTTCCACCCTCACCAACATGGATCTCCAAGGCAATCTGGACAAGAAGTACAAAGTCAATTATCGATTCGATAACAAACCTACTCGTCCTCGTGAGCGAGAATTCTGGCCTGGCAGTGCCGATGAGAACATGGAGCGCTTGGCCGACGCTGGCGAACCCGTTGGCAGAGGCCTCTCCAAATGCTCTAACTGTAGTGAGCTTGGTCATATCGCCAAAAATTGTCCGCAGGAGAAGATTGAAAAGGAGAGAGTCGTTATCATGTGTTTCAATTGCAACGAACCCGGACATCGCATCCGTGACTGTGAGTAAACGGGAATTGAAAGGTTTAGTGTACTGACTAACGTTGATTAGGCCCTCAAGAACGTGTTGACAAGTTCGCCTGCAAAAACTGCGGGTATGTTTCCTCTAAACTCATTATTTGCATCTGCCATGCATGAACGGAACACTAACGTGATGGTCGTGCTGTAGTAAGGGCGGACACAAGGCCGCTGATTGTCAGTGATCCCATACCTCGGAATTGTCCACTTGAGAAGTAACTACTAATAATTTACTAGGTCCCGAACCTCGAGTTGCAGGAGATGATGTTGAGTGTCGCAAATGCGGCGAGAGTAAGTCTATCCAACGATCGATGGATATCAGACAGTCTAACTGGTTCATGATAGCGGGTCATTTCTCAAGAGACTGTCCTCAGGGAGGCGGAGGTGGTTCTCAAGGATGCTTCAACTGTGGCCAAGAAGGACACTCAGCTCGCGATTGCACAGAAGAAAAGAAGATCATTTGCCGTAATTGCAACCAGGAAGGTCACACCTCTAGAGAATGCACTGAGCCCAAGGATATGTCCAAGGTTCAATGTCGCAACTGTGACGAGTACGGCCATGGCAGCCGTGAATGTCCCAAGCCCCGCGATTGTAAGCATTCAACAGACTTGGTGACTACTACCGCTAAGATATATATTACTAACATGACATTACAGATAGCCGCGTTCAATGCCAAAACTGTGGTGAGATGGGCCACACTAAGGTTCGGTGCAAGAAGGAGACGGTGGCTCCCGAGACCTTTGACGCTGGCAACGACGATTTTGCAGCCGGAGGTGGTTTTGGTGGGGGAACTGGAGAACCAGCTTCGGATGACTGGACGAAGGAGACCACTGCTAAAGTGGGTTCTGGTGATAATAATGGATGGGGTAATTCTGGCGGAGGAGATTCTACTTGGTAAATTGCCTATCAATTATCCGTTTGTTGGTTGCGAATGGGTTTGCGTGAGAGGACAGTTTGTTTGGGCATTTTGCGGTCTGTCTTACAGTCTGATTTCAAGGGACAACTCTGCTGACTACAAGGGGCCGGTCGTGCCGCCTTGTCGTCATGATATTCTCAATCTGCTACGGGAGATGTATGCCACTATTTCTCTCTTAGATTGAGAGTTAAGCAAAGTAGCAACACCGTCAATACACAAAAAGTTCTGATTTTCCAATCATCATCATGCTATCATGATTTGGGGACGCACTTGTATCGGTCACTTGAAGCCATCTAATCTGGAAGCAGCCGACAATCGTGTAGGTATTCGCTGCTATTGCTTCAGGAAGTAATGATCTAAATTAGTCTGCCTGCTGCAGTGCCTGACGCGTTGCGTTTCAGCCACAACTTAGGCTCCAAAATCCAGCCACCTAAGGTATTGTAAACTGCCCCGCACTCTTGTCACAGGCAAGCAAGTAATAGTGTACCTGCATGGAGCTTGCCCCGCGTCATTAAGGTACGTCTGAAGCCAAATGAAAGGTAGCGATGTTTAGGCAAACGGATATCTAGTCGACGCCTTTTTCTACAAAAGCCGCTCTGGTGGCCTCTCTCAGACGTCTAGACAACTTTGCTTCTATCCCAAACACTGATTTCTTTCTTTATTTACTGCCCGCGATTTATATGTCAAGATGCCAATCACGATCGAGAAGACCCTGGCCGCGTCGCCAGTGACAGTCCGAGGACAGCCGACACAGCTATCTACTGACCCTACTGGCACAAAAATTGCCTATGCAGTGAGTAATCATGCGCTTTCGTCTCGTGTCTAGCTAGAGTTCAATCTAACGGTTAAAAGTCTGGCAAATCGATATACCTGCGTTCCATCGATGATCCATCAGATTGTGTGCAGTATACCGAACACACTGCGCAAACCACAGTTGCCCGGATTGCTCCCTTGCCCAATATCATACCCGAATACAGGATCGCGAGCGGAGATGTGACCGGCTTGGTTCGAGTATGGGCCTCGACAAAAGACGGAATTAAAAAAAAAGGTGAGTCGGGCTTCGTTAAGTGGTTACTGTTTGTCATCCCAACTAATAATACCTTGCTGAAGACGAGTGGCCGGCTTTCTCTGGGCGAGTAAACGATATAGCATTTGCCAGCGATGGAGACCGGGTCATAGCAGTTGGTGATGGTCGTGAAAAGTTCGGACATGCATTCAACATCACCGGCGGGAAGGTGGGAGAGGTGACAGGCCACTCCAAAGTCGTTAATGCTGTCGCTATACGACCCACAGAAAGGACAGTGCGCGCCATTTCTGCTGTGACAGTGAGCGATGATGCGTCTGTATGTTTCTTGGGGAACGTCCCAAGTCCCCTTCATTTCCAGTCGAAGGCGGACGGCCTGCATAAGGGTTTTGTACTTGGCGCTGCGATTTCGCCGGATGGCAGCAAACTGGTCACTGTGGGCGCCGACAAACGGATCCAGTTGTACACCTTCAATGAGGAGAAGAGCCCGAAGGGGTTTGACCATGCCAGAACGATTGGCGAAGGCGCGCATACTGGAAGTATATTTTCTGCTAGCTGGTCAAGTGATTCTAAGAGATTCGTCACCGCCAGCGCGGACCAGACAATTAAGATGTGGGACGTGGAATCTGGAACGGTCTTGCGGACCTGGAAATTTGGAGATGCCGTCAATGTTGATGATCAACAAGTTGGTGTTGTCTGGCCTCAGGGACGGAGCGACGGTTTGATTATCAGCCTAAGCCTTGGTGGTGACCTTAACTACTTGAACGAAAAAAGCGACAAGCCAGTCAAGACTGTTCAAGGGCACAATAAGAGCATCACAGCTCTAGGCGGCAATGGCGACACACTATGGACTGGAAGCTTCGACGGCAAAGTCTGCACCTGGGATATAGCTTCAGGAGTTGGTACGGTTGTTGACGGTCAGAGCCACACAAACCAGATCACGGACTTTGCATCAGCATCGGGACAGGCGTACAGCGTAGGCTGGGACGACACACTGCGCACAATAGACGTGTCCACAAAGTCATTTGCTGGCGAGGCCCCAAAGCTGTCTGCACAACCCAAGGGAGTCGCTGCTGCAGATGGTCATATTTATGTCGCTACCATGGCCGGTGTCGAAATCTACGAGAAAGGCCAACTAGTAGGCAAGCTCGATGTTACAGACTCGCAACCGACCGCCATCGCGGCGCACGGCTCATTTGTCGCTCTTGGCACAAACGCTAACGCGGTTCGATTATACAAGATTGGCGCTGGCAACAAGCTTTCACTGGTTAGCGAGGCAAAAGAATCAGTTGCACAGATCTCAGCTGTGTCCTTTTCGAAGGATGGTTCTCTGCTCGCCGCAGGTAACCAGAACGGTAAAATCTACGCTTACAAGACGGACGGTCTACAACTTGTCACGGACCGGTGGTCTGCGCACACCGGTCGTGTTACGAGCATTGCCTGGAATAACGCAGGTACCCAAGCGGTCAGTGGTGCTCTAGATACTCACGTTTATGTTTGGAGCCTCGCGAAGCCTGGCGCTAGAGTCAATGTGTTGAACGCACATAAGGACGGGGTGAACGGTGTGACATGGGTTGGTGAGAATAAGATCGCGAGTACTGGTGGCGATGCAGCCATCAAGATCTGGACTGTTTCGGGCGTGCAGTAGTCAGACAGCGGGTCGTTGATGTGGATTCATGCTGCTTAAAAAGAAAATGAGTAACGGACAATGATTGCATGGGATACGAAGAATATCATAGCGTGAGCAGACTTCGCGTATAGAGAAAAAAGGTCTTTTCTACGACTATAGAGGACTGGATGTTGGCGGAAGAGAGCGAGTTAGTTTTGTCAATATTTGCTTTGGAACATATATCAACATATAACATCGAGCTGTGCTATTCTTGCTGTGTAGACAAGGGGCTGCTTGAAGAGATGGTAAAGCATGTTGTCACAAGGGGGTTAGGTAGGTAATGGGGGTCATCTGTAGTTCTGAATAGAGCCTCAGACTACTTCCTGTTCGCTCGTCTCATCAAGATGCCCTTAATACCCGAATAGACGTTGTTCTCGTTAACGGTATCTGAATCGTAAATACGCGCATGCATGATTTTGAGCATGGCATTGTCGATGCCTTGCTATTGAGATGGAGAGGTCCACCACTGGCGAGTAGCATGGCAGCCTATCTAGGCATCTCCGAATCAGTGCATATGATGCTGGCCTGTTCTCACATAATGAGTGTGTCAAAAGACAGGGAATAGGTGACATCGAAATAGATAGACGAACGTTCAGTGGATGTTCGCTGACTAGGTCTGGCCTGGGAAATCGACCTCACCCCACCGGCCACGTCGTCAGGGGCAGTGAAGACGAAATAATGTTTCACGTTTGACGACCTGGGCTTTGAGATAAGCGATTTGGGTATCTCTAGAGCCTAGAATTAAATTCCGTGCTCGGGATGTGGGAAGAATGCTGGTGGAGCTATAAAGGATTGAGGTGGGCAGTATCATACGATGGGTGTTCCTTGCCGCATACCTTTGCAGCACTCTGTGGGTCTTCTGAAGATAATCAGTCACGAGTGGAAGAATTGAGTATCTAGACGATGAGAAAACCTGCTTAAGAGCTGTGTTTCCCTGTTTTCTTCAGTCGATGCGCCCGTTCATGGGGTCTGGGATGGATTCCTCTTATGATATGTACGGTTTTACTCGGCCCTTGCTACTGCATAATGTGATTCTGAGGGTCATCTCACATTAAGTCGCTTCTCACAAGCGAGTTTAAGGATATCCAATGATTATTATATAGTCTAGTGGTCATTATATATACCAGGCTGTCATATTCGTTCCATCAAGCGCGCCTATGTCCGACTGTATGTATGCAACCATCGGTGCCCCCAAAACGACGCTGTCCATGATGAGCAGCGGTCTCATCAACGAAATAAACCCATGAATATATCAACCAGTCCATCCATCGTTCCCAAAGCTACCAAGGTTCCAACGCAAACGCCCTCTCTTAGTCCCTGTCTATGCTAACTCCTTTGCTGTCCCTGGTCTGGATATATGGCTCAAAGAACAAAAATCAATTACACATTATCTGTCAATGATAGTGTCACCTGAGATGAGCGCGCCACATGGCAATATTACCAAGCAAACACCATCAAAGCAGGATTAAGAACGACTGGAAGGAGGAAGTGGCAAGCTATTAGCCAACCGAGAGGGAAGATGGACGCGAAGTAGGTGATACGCCACTCCACGGGGAAGCCGTAGATACCGGCAACGATGAGGCCGACGCTACCGAAGCAGAAGATAAACGTTCCCTTGAAGCGTTTGATCAACTTGGGTATTTCGTCAAGGAAGTTGACCTCTTCGATTTCCTTTGCCGTCGCACCCCAGGTCATGTCGATGCTGAAGAAGTGGCACAAGATTGCCTGGGATACGTGTAGCGACAGCCCACCCAAGAAGACACTCATCACCGGAATCCATTTGATGTTATCCCAGACTAGAAACAACATCCATCAGTCTCAATCACTTATCTATAACATAAAAGAGGAGGAAAACTCACAAGCACCAAGGAGGGACTTCTGATTAAGACGATACCGCAGGATAGCGAGCGCAACGTTACCGAAACCGGTGAATACGACGATGACGGAAACGAAGATAGCGAAAGAGTCGAGGTAGTACTTGTCGTACAGGCCATAGAAAAAGCCGGTCAGGAAGTAGTTGAACAGGGTGATGATCCACGAGGCGCCGATGGCGTAGTACGTCCCGATATAACTGCAGATGGTCATCTTCTTGGGGAGATGGATGCTGGAGCCCAAGAATTTCCGGAAGAGCGGCGTGATCGGACCCCGAGTCGGCCAGTATCGCAGAGGGTGGAACATCAGCTCGTTGCAGCCATAGGCATATTTCTCCCAACGCGCCAGCTCGTCGTACACGGTCAGAGACACTCCCTCCTGGAATCCTTCACCTGTGTACGAAGCGAAACGGCAACTGTAACCGGCACATTGCAGTCGGAGAGACATGTCGAAATCCTCCGAGACATGGGATTCGGACCAGAACTTTTCGTAGCCGTCTTCGTCTTCGTACGAGGCGGCGTCTTGCAACGCGGACCAACGCAGGATAGCGTTGTGGCCGACGAAAGGCACAGAATCGCCGATCGACACAGTGTAAGTAATGGCAGAGTAGATCAGGTTTGTGAACCATTCGACACTTATAGTATGTTAGTTTCATTCTTTAATGATGTAGCGCGCAGGGAGTGTAGACTTACGCTCCTTCGAAAAAGGACTCGCTGACTCGCATAACGCCGGAAGAGAACTGCAAGATTGCAACCTGGGGCGATTGTTCCATCTCACTGACGGCATCTAGCAGACAGTCTTCAGGCACACGGGTATCCGAATCGATAATTAGAATGTAGTCACCGATGCGAATGTTACCTTCGGCCCAAGTACGGCCTTCATCCTCTTGCAAGATCTCGGCAAGGCACTGTTCATAGGCTGCATATTCGTTTTCCGGTGTCCACGTGGCAGATCTTTGAATCTGGGTTAACTTATCCTCGACGCGATTGCTAACCATCAAGGCATAGTTCATGTTCGATGCCTTCTTGAACTTTCCGCGACGCAGGAATGGTCGCTCGCCATCCTCGGGATTAGGGTTGTGTTTCGGTCGAGACACCCAACCAATGTTGTTCTCATCGTAGAACTCGCGACGAGCCTGCGCTTCTTCGGGTGATATGAGCTGCATACCATCGTCGTTGACAAAGATATTAGCAGATCCACCTTGAAGTTCGTATGTCGATATACATTGCTTGAGCGACTGGACCGTTGGAGTAATGACGGCTTTCAGACCTTCCTTGTACACTGGCATCTGGATGGTAACGTGTGGCAACGTATGGTGCTCCCGATCGAGTCGCTTTGGCGGCGCCCCCGAGTAATACTTGCTGTTTTGGTTGACGGCACTGATGGGGCCAAAAATCTCGAAAAAGTTGATAATGATAGTCTGGAAAAAGAAGTAGCCAACCCACAGTTGAAGTGGGCTGACAGCTAGAAGCGCCAGGCGAACGTATGAACCATCAACTGCAAGCTCATAGGCGAGAGATCTGAAACCGATTCCCAAGGTAGCGATGGCCAAAGCTACAGTAAGTGCTACAGTGAGAGCGCTGGTGAGCTTCACCCGCCTGTCAGGAGAGTCGGCAGCAGCTTCAAGATCGACCGGTGCGACGTCTATGACTGGGCCCTTTTCCTTCTCGCCTTCTGCCTCATCCTCTTCGTCGTCTCCTGTTCCCCATATCATTCTCATCAACTGACGCTCCAAAGCCTCCGCCCTAGCCAGAACCTTCTTGGGCTCATCGTCCCAAACGACCATGATCTGGAGGTCCTGAATGAATGCAGCAAAATGATGCTTCTGGCATCGAGGCAGCTCGCGCATACTAGGCAATACTTGCAGCCGCAAGCCATCTGGCAGTGGAATATACTCGTATGTCGTTCGCCTTGATGCTAGAATGACGTTGATCACTCTCGTGTTGATAGTCATGGCACACTGTATGTGTTGTCAGCCGCTATTAATTGGCAGAGACCGTTTGGAAACAGTTACATACCCTGACATTGAGTTCCATCGCCATGTCGTACAAGCTGTACTTCATCTCTTGAAGTTGCGGCGGGCAGCACGCGTAATTATTCCTCCCTTTCTTGAGGACAACACCCTCGCCTGGCAGAATACCCGTTGCATATTGCCTTTCTAACTGCTGCTGGTAGAGCCAGCTGCACATGACGTCCGCCTTCACATCGATAAGACTTTCACGGGCATTTCGAAAGTCACCAGTGGGATATATTGAGCCGCGATAAGTCGAAGGTGGTCGCGATCCCATCGGGGTACCGGGAATGGAAAAATTGGGCGTAGTCATTGGAGCAGCTCTCCCAACACCGAGCTGCTTCATGCTGGCCTCGCTAACCTCGGACACCTTCTTGCCATGACTCTTCTCTTTCTCATTCTCATTCTTGCTCTTGCCGGGAGCGAAGTACGACTTGAGGAAGCTCATGGCGACGATTAGTCGTGAAGCAGAAATTGAAACGAGTGGCTACGACTTCGTTCTGTGGTTGGCACCACCACCCAGGTAGTGAATCGGAGCAACGAAGTGAAGAGAAAACGAAAGTGATACCAATTATGAGGGGACAGGGGGAATAAGTTAACGGGCCTGGGTTCCAACCGGGCGTCTGGGCGGACTCAGCACGAGACGAATCGGACAGGACGGTCAGGGCCCCTGCGGCTAGCTGCAACGCTGCAGAGCGCTATCAGTTCTCGGCTGGGGACCTATTCCAGCCGCATGAGCAGCCTAGACCCTATGTTGTATTTGGCGTCGAAAATGCGTTAGCTGATGAGAGATCTAGATAAATAAATGTGTCGCGTGGGTCAACGGGCGCCTGGACTGGTCGGGTACCTGAACCAAGCAGCCACCAAATGTTGCGCTGACCTCCCAGGCACAATAGCGCGAGAGAGGGAAAGAAACAAACAACATGGAAAACTACAGTTAAGAGCAGACCTTACGCCAGAGTCCCACACCACCCCGAGATGATACTTTGATACGGATGAATAGCCAATATCTTAGTTCGGGTTACATGGCACAGTTCGCGTGGTAGAAAAGTTCCGACATGCAATGGTTCGTTGGCTAGTTCTGCTTAGGATGGTGGGTTATACCCATGCAAAGTAGCATGGATGAGGCCACTGATAGGTATTGATGTGGTTAGTACCTAAAATGATCGACTGAGGGATCTTTTTGGGATTGAAGCCCGGCGGCTGGCTGCGCGATGCCAATAATTGACCATTAAATGGACATCAACAACACTATACTTACTTTCTACGAGTGTGATGAATCGCCTCGCAACTCAAAGATAATGACTATATCCTAGATTAAGCCACAATTGGAATACTGGTACGAACATCGTGAGAGAAGGGGGCGATTCGCATCATTCTAGCGTACGGGAAGTAGTTCGCGACGACGGCATTTTGCCTTGTAAAGTGGTACCCGACACTACACGTGTAAGCTGAGAATAGCTTTTTATAGTTCACCTCACCTCCCTCACCTCTTGCGTGATACGATGTAAGCCACATAACGGAAAGTCCTGTACGTAGATAACGAGTGATTATATCAAGTACCTAGGCGAGACCCTGGAAATACCTATGGGATTGAACCCGCCACTAGGTATCTAGTTAGGTACTTAGTAGGTAGGGAGGAGGTGAGCTGAAGCTGAAGCGAGGACAGAATTGCCTCGTGCATGAGTGGCTTGGAGACTGGGCAGCTCAACACTCTACCTACATTATGCGTATAATGTAGGTAAGTCATCTATGACCGCCACACCGCTAGCCGAGCTGGCCGTGTCAAGTGGAGAATATCGAAAAGCGATAGTGCCAAAGGGTTTCTCCTAGCGCCCGCATCTAGACCCTCCTAGCGTTTGGCGTTTGGCGACCTCTTTGTCTATTTGATTGATTACAGCATGTGTAAGTCAGCGCCCCGTAGGTAGGTAGGTATTTATTTGCCTCGTCAAAACAGCTTTTGGAAAACGGAGACGATTTCTCGGTGTCGGGTCGCCACTGTATCCCGATCTTACCAGCTTCTGCGTTTATCGACTCCTGGTTGGGAAGGAAGCGAAAGCAAGCAGTGATAGATATGCAAGTCGTGCAGTAGAGTGGGCTCATGAATACGAGAGATGACGTTCCTTGCGACCAGTCTCTTAGGCCGCTTCCCGATAACCCCTCCAGGCCCCCATCTGCAAGGGAGAGAAAAACAGATATCGTAGGACAGATACGACAACGATATTGCGGGTAATACGACGATACACCATGGATAGGGAGATCCGTCAATTGGTACAATTTGTACACGATAGGAATGAAGTGTTGACTGCCCTAAAGTCACGGAACAATCCTGGATTAGCGCAACGGTAGGTCTCCCGAGCCTGTCCCGATGTCCCGAGCGCTGATCAAGCCCTGTTAGTATAAGTAGCTAGCCGGTAGATAGCGGATCGGCTAGGCCTGAATGGGCCTGAACGTCGTTTGCTGGGAATTGATTCAGGTGGTCCACTGCGATCTAATCAGCGCTAAAACAAACGCAAGTTCGCCTACGGATTAATATCTTCTTAATTGATAAGGCCTTTTCTCGAAGATTGAGCGTGTCAACGTGTCTAGACCTTCGATGCTGACAGTTATGACCAGCTGAACTGGGACTCGGCTTCGACACAGCTTGCAAATACCTACATGCTTCCTAGGACGCGGGTGCCTTTAGGTAGCAACAACATGACTATATTCCTTTACGATGATGAATTTGCGACGCGATACGATATAACACAGTGAAACACAGACATGAGACGGGTTACCTACGTACCTCATGGGACATGAAACGATCAATATTTGGAGGCATTAATCATGGCTCTTTTTGCATCTACATTGTGCTGAACATCGTATAATCCCCCCCCTCCCTTTACAAACGTGTTCTATCTGCAAAGCTATCGCGATATATGCACTACACCAACAATAAAGCCATCACATAGATCAATTTATAGATTACGGTCAAGGCAACTGAGGCTCTGTTAGCGATTGGTGCTGTACAGAGAGCGCTTACCGCGGCCACTGTTTTCCTTTTTTGAGAGTGAAAGACATTGCAACACTTAGCCTCTACCTAGGTACTCAAAGTGTTTGTCTGAGGTTGCATACCACACCAAGAGAGGTGTTATAACATGCACGCGACATGAGATGCTTATACCGGTAGGCAGATAGATGTGAAGATAGATACCTAGTTGGCTTCCTTATGTACGCTCGTCGGAATGCTACCCTATGCTTATCCTCTTGACGCACCTCCCTACCCAATGGCAACCGCACCACTTGCCCGTGTCTCATAAAGGGTTCAACGACCCTTGGTCAGGAGCACGCAAGCGATGGCGACGTCTTGGACGTTCTTGCAACTCGTGACGGTCGAATGGAGGAAGATATAGGGTTGAAATGGCCACCCAACAAATATTTTTTTTGATACACCGGCCTTCAAGTCGTGTCACCAGATCCTCGTCAGCTATCTCCTGTGAGAATCCTGTTTCCCCAAAGATTTGTAACCTGTAATGGAGATTAGAATATTGCAGCCACAACGCACAACGCTACATCCAGACAACCCTACGTCCTCTTCACATTGGCTATAATCGCAGGACCCACCCGTTTTATGTAGCCTCGGAGGACGCGCGACGTTGCGACCCGTCTGACGGCTGCTTACATTGCACGTACATCTATTCACATGACGGGTCCCGTTCCGGATGCAGTGTTGAAGCCGACATTACTGACAAGTAATTGTTTGCTCGAAGCAGATCGTGGCTACCTGACGATAGGTGCTTCTGCTGTCCGTACACCCTTCAGACGCACCGGGAGAACTAACCCGGCGGCTGGCGAGGAGTCGCTTAGAAGGGTAGAAATGACAGGTCTGGATTGCGATTTAGGCTTGGGCATTATGAGCCGATGTTAAGTCATAACATCGGTGCGTAGGGAATTGATCAGTTCCTGTGCCTCAGGGTGACTGCGACCGCGATTAGCTCTGTTCCATTTTGATAGGATTCTCAACGCCGGCTTCATCTCCATCCAGCCACTTCGACAGTAACACTGGGGACGAATGATGTGTTTTTCACTTCGCTTTATTTGACCTTCATTAGGGCCTCAGTCAGACTGAACGGTATTCCAATCCTGATGGTTCTGCACTCATCATGTTACATGTATTTACTTACCAATATTGCTTACTCACAAAACCTCCCTTTGAAGGTTTGAAAGGGCACCTGACTTCCGTACTAGGTTTAGGTAGCCCCTCAACATATGGGGGTCACATATAGCTTTTTGGCTTTGATATAGGTGAAAGGAAATTCTTTTGAATTCCATGTGTAATGCCCCTGCTCGAATATAATTATGACGATCTTCTTCAAAGACCGTGTCAATCAGTTGTTGGGCGATGGTTGGAATTTCACTGATCCATGGATGGATCGGGATAATGGTACGACTTGAAATTACTGCTTAAATCGATATAGCTGATAAGAGGAAGGGGGAAAGCCGTGAACGGAGCGATTGTTCTTAAAAGTGGACCCTTATCGTAATTGTGGAGGCGACTTTTGTCCGTAGACAGCTCAAAAAAAAAAAAGAAGCATAAGCTGGGAGGTGCGATGTTGGATGTTTAATAGGTACCGAAGCCTGGCGACTACCTCTGAGGAGGGCCAGAAATCAGAATGAAGGGGCTCAAAAGCACCACTGGAAGGTTGATTGGCGTCCCAATTGGGAGGGCGAGGGACATCCGCGGGCGCAACTTCCGGCCTTGTCATAAGCTGTAGCGGCCGGTCCGGTGGTTGGATGGTGGATCGTGAAAGCTTTATCTTGTGCTGCTCCTGCTGCAGCACTCGTCCGTCTGGGTCTTCTGACATCATTCTCCATCTTTCATGACTCTCGCTCGCTCGCTCACTCACTGCAAGATTCCAGGGCACAGAGAACCTCAAGACACTTCTCATTTTCTGCTGATCATTGTCGCAGCCCATTGACTGCCAGGTCCGCGTATCTATCCTGCACCTTTCGAGCGGTCAAGCAATCATTCACCACTCGCGTTGAGAGCCTTCTAGTGTTCAATTCCCGTCTGACGACCTTCTCATCTCGTGCTTTTGCACTATTTACCACCTACTAGTAATCATCATATCGCGAGCTAGCTAAAGCTTTGTACTAGTTGCGTAGGCACGTGTCCTGTGTACACCGCTTCGGAGCCTGCTCAATTGACAAAGAGTAACCATTGCCGGACTTTGGACTGCGGACTTACTTTAAATTCCCATTGCTAGTCCGATCAACCATAGAATTGTAAACACCTTCCATACGACCGATCTTCGACTTTCGATCCAATCCATTCGAGAATACCTCTGATCATAATGTCTACCTCCATCGGGGCCAATCTAACCAGGGTCCATTCCGGCTCAAGTGCCGTGAGCGATGACTTGAACGTCTTCGAAGATGCTAAAACATATTATGCCTCTGAAGCCCGACATACAGACCGGTACCATAAACGGCACAGTACACACTCTCATGTATGATTGTATCCTACCCCCGTTTTGAATCAAAACGCTTAACGACATGTCCAGCAAAGCATGATTCAAGAAATGGAACGCATGGGACTCCAGAGCAGACACAGACGTGGCAGTCATGGTAATTCCATTCTCGAAAGACCGACTTCATTGGCAGAAGACTAACCGAGATTTATTTTCTAGATGAGGCCAGCAGACCCCAATCGCGCCAGTTTCTGATCGACGTCGACCATACCCTTGAGAGTCTGCGGGCTCAAGAAGACACGGACGATAACATGCAAATCACCATCGAAGACACTGGTCCAAAGGTATTTCACCTCACTGATTATCTAAGTCTCGGACTTAAATATTAAGCTGCTTGATTAGGTATTGTCTGTCGGAACTGCCGCATCGGGAGGTTTCAATCGCTTCGACATTCGAGGAACATACATGCTCTCCAATCTTCTGCAAGAGCTATCCCTAGCCAAGGAATACGGGAGGAAACGAATTATCCTGGATATTGGTCGCCTCAACGAGAACCCCGTCAATCGTTTATCCAGACTTATCAAGAACCAGTTCTGGGAGGGCTTGACTCGTCGTATCGATGCCTCGAGCATCGAAATTGCCGCCAAAGACGCAAAAGACTGGACAGACGACCCACGGCCGCGCATATACGTCCCCAGGGGAGCCCCGGAGCAGTATGAGTATTACCAGAAACTCGCGCGCGACAGACCTGAAATCCGGCTGGACGTCCAATTGCTCCCGGAAAACATCACAGCAGATGTTGTACGAGACCTGAATGACAATCCCGGTCCTGGTTTGTTGGCCATCGCAATGGAAGGGTATACTGACCCGAATACGGGAGAAAAGACGCTGAAGGGTGTGCCTTTTGTCGTGCCGGGGGGGAGATTCAACGAGCTATACGGTTGGGATAGCTACATGGAATCCTTGGGACTTATTGCCAACGACAAAGTTTATTTGGCCAAGTCAATGGTTAAAAACTTTTGCTTCTGCATCCGACATTACGGCAAAATCCTGAACGCTACCAGATCATACTATCTTACGAGGTCGCAACCACCATTCTTGACAGATATGGCATTGCGAGTATACGAGAAGATCCAACATCAGCCAAACGCCAAGGAATTTCTCAAAGAAGCCATGCTGGCCGCGATCAAAGAATATTACACAGTATGGATGGCTGAACCTCGGTTAGATCTAAAGACGGGCCTGTCTAGGTATCGACCCGAAGGGCGTGGTGTACCTCCTGAGACTGAAGCGAGCCACTTTGTCCATATTCTGGAGCCGTATACGAAAAAGCACAATATGAGTTTCAAGGACTTTGTGAGGGCGTATAATCATGGTGAGGTAGATGAACCTGATCTAGACGAGTATTTCTTGCATGATCGAGCGGTGCGAGAATCTGGACATGATACGTCATATCGGCTAGAGAAGGTGTGCGCAAACCTCGCTACCATTGACCTAAACTCTTTGCTATACAAGTATGAGATGGATATCGCGCGTACTATTCGCAACGTTTTTGATGACCGCCTCGTGATCCCTGCTGAGTGGTGTAGTGGGTCGATGCAACCTGGCCAAGTTGAGACTTCTGCAATCTGGGATCGCCGCTGGAAACGACGTCGCGTCGCTATCAATAAGTATTGCTGGAATGAAGAGCAAGGGATGTACTTCGACTATGATACGGTGAAAGAGGAGCAATGCACGTACGAATCGTGCACAACCTTTTGGCCGCTATGGGCTGGCGTTCCGGATCCTGAAAAGGCAGCCAAGGTGGTGAATAATGCTATACCCAAGTTCGAAGCATACGGTGGTCTGCTGTCTGGGACAGAGGAGTCTCGGGGAGAGGTCAGTCTAGAAAGGCCAAACCGACAGTGGGACTATCCATATGGCTGGGCACCACAGCAGATGCTTGCCTGGACGGGCCTTTACCGCTACGGGTACGCGGATCTCGCCCAAAAGTTGGCATACAAGTGGTTATTCATGGTCACTAAGGCGTTCTTTGACTTTAATGGTGTGGTTGTTGAGAAATACGACGTCACGCGTCCGGTCGACCCTCACCGCGTAGATGCCGAGTACGGCAACCAGGGGCTAGACTTCAAGGGTGTAGCGAAAGAAGGGTAAGTCAGCTCCTTTGATGCCATGTCATCTTCTTTGAATGCTAATATCACTCGTATAGCTTTGGCTGGGTCAACGCAAGTTACGTTTACGGCCTTCAATTCATTAACACGGATATGAAGAGAGCGCTTGGCACGGTCACGCCTTACGAGGTCTACGAGAAAGCCCAACAGGCAAAGGAAGAAAAGCTCTTCGAGGAGGGCGTAATTTAATATCGAGAATTTATAGCTTACCCATCGAGGGAGTCTTGCGGCTGATCTTCGGGTTGAGAAGTGTGTACAGAATCATTACGATGTTATGAATTGGTCTGGTAGGCACCGGCTACACTGGCTAGACGGGGCAATGGAGTGTGTTGCATATTTCTTTCAGTGATTGACTAGAGGCTTTATCTATCCCTATGCTGGCTTACATTGTAGCTTAGCTGGAAGAATGTCACAGCATCTAGCTCATACATATGATTTGCCAGCCAATCTAGACAGCATTGACAACGAATCTTGGTTATCCTCCTTTCATTCCGGACTTGTAGATGTTTCCATCATTCTGCACGCCAGATAGCTTAGTCTTTCTTGAGACTCTCGATGTCTAATCCCTCGATTTTCATTTCCAACAAATGCACTGTGGCGATCAACTTGCTAAACCCGCAATGGAGGTAAGATAGCACTTGCGTTTTCCTCTTTTCCTCCTCCTTGTCCTTGTCGTCCTCTGTTAGCGAGCATCTGCAGCAGTCATCACGTGCTCTGTGCGACTTTAAACACTTTTGGTACCACTTGTCGGAGTGGTTGCTTTCGAAAAGATCTGTTGCGACTCCCCACCAATGAACTGGTTCCCACCAAGCATCACCTAACCAAAAAGATTCCGGCCAAGAAGACCACCCATCAAGCATCCTTTCTTCAAATGTCCGATCGAGT
Source organism: Xylaria curta (assembly GCA_022495235.1). Lineage (NCBI taxonomy): Eukaryota > Fungi > Ascomycota > Sordariomycetes > Xylariales > Xylariaceae > Xylaria > Xylaria curta. The sequence goes on from MU375975.1 coordinate 118,017, forward strand.
TCTGCACTTGGTATGCTTGGTAGGCCGTTGATTTTTCCGACTGCCCAGTCGACGCTTAATCTTAGGTAGGGACTTGTTGGGCGCGGGCTAAGAGCATTGTCGTGCATATATCTTGCCAATACCCCGAGACGAGCTTCGATGAGTTAGATTTGTTTTCCTAGGTAAACTTGAGGAATTTGAGGGACAGTGGAGGAGAGAGAGAGTTATTACAGATATTTCAACATAAGAGAGCGAGTGCGATTATTACTCACTGGCGTTGCAATTGGAGGAGCATGAGTTCTTTGAAGTCAACTCATCGACTAGTCTGTATGCAAATTGGAAGATCTCGTCGAGATAGTGCACCCTGAGTCTATCGATTTCATCTACATGTGAGTCAGGAAACCAGACAACTCAAAAGATGTTCAGAGAGCCGGTCACTCACCACTAATTTCAGGTAGAATAGGAAGACCAAAAGTGGGAACACCACTATGACTCTGGACGATCGCTAGACGCGTGCATTCTTTGAAAATCTCTCTCTCGCGAAACACCCCCGCGACACAAATCCATGACAACAAGTCAGCGCCGTATGATACAGGGATATCCTTTTTGAGAACACCGATCCAAACGCTGGCGAAAAACTTCATGACTTCATAGCACTCGACGTAATCCACTATACGTGCGATTTCGACAAGCGTGTTGAACTCAATAGTCCATGGGATATCAAGATGGAAGTCGTCAACGGAAACGTCCTTGTTCTTGCCGTGGATGATGTTCAGAACGACGATCATTGCTTTCAAGTCGAACCCTTCCAGAACCCAACGCCGAAGCCCGTCGTCATATACTCTAGTGGCTTCACACCACGGTCCGTTCATCATTGTCTTAAACCTTGGGCAAGCCAGCGATATATGTGTCGAAGAGGCTTTGAATACCCAGTCTCTGTCCACGTTAATGAGTTCGGATTCCTCATCGCTATCCGACTCCGCCAATGTGGCTTCTCCATCACTGTCCGAGCCTGCTGTGTCGCTCAAGGGCTCAAATAGTACAGGTTCGTCAGGAGAGTCATCAATAGTCAATGGTTTGCGTAGAATAACAAGAAGATCTCCATCTGGATCAAGAACCACGTCTGGTATCGCCATGGTCGAGAGAATAGGCAGTTGTACTTGAAAGGATGGTGAAATGAAGATGCTATTCGTGCAGGTGAATTTAAGCTGTGCGTGAAAAACCTAATATAGCTGGGACCGCGTTGTTGTTTCTTCACTGCCGGTGCCTAGCAACAGACCACAGACCTGCAGGTACTGTACTGCAACAACTTACGTATCCTTTGAAGCTTATCGATGTATACGTACTCGCGAGTAAGTGCTTAAACAGATGAGGTTTATATCAGCCCCTCAGTTCTGGTCCGTACATATAATTTGCCAGCCAATCTAGATGGCACTGGCCTTAAACGAACGAACTCATCTTAATAGCACTTATCTTCTAACTTAGAGATATTTTATTATCCTGTACGCCACCCAATATCTCAGTCCCTTTTAAGGCATTTAATGTCGAGACCTTCGATTGATAAAACCAAGCAGCCCGTCTTGATAACTGATAAGTCCGTTTTGCAATCATGCTTCCCTGCCACTACTTCACGTAGCTTTGTTGCATGGGGGAAACCCCTAATCGTACTGGCTACGCTGTTGACGCTTAATCCCCAGTAAGGACTCGTTGGGCGGGGGCTAAGCCATTTATCGTGCATGTGTTTTGCAATCATCCCAAGGTACACTATAAGAATGCCATGTTAATATTTCCATTCATGAGGAAACCTATGGAATTCAGAAAAAATAAAGCTGCCATAAACCATAACGAGACCAGATGTATAAATAATACATGTGTCCACAACGTGATGACTTGGGTGAAAATAACACTTACTTGCATCGCATTCCAAGGAGCATCTGGTCTCCCCCCTAGTTAAACGGTTTACTAGGTCATCGATAAATGTGAACAACTTGTCGATAGAACTCTCTCTACTTCGATTCATCTCATCTAGATTTCAATAAATCAAAAAATTAGCGAAGCTAAACCATTGAAGATCCGGTCACTCACCACTAATCTCAGGTAGAATAGGGAGTCCCAGCGTGGGAATATCACTCTGATATCCAAGAATGGCCAGACGCGTGCATTCCTTGAATATATCTTTCTCACGGAATACGCCGGCGATACAGATCCACAACATTAATTCGATATCGGATGAGTCCAGAATGGGCGGCTTGAGAGAAGGGATCCAGAGAGTTTTGGCGTAGAGCACCATGACATCATAGCACCCAACGTAATCTACGATGCGTGCAATTTCAACGAGCATGTCGAGCTGAACTGCCTTAGGAACATTGTCGTGTCTGTTATGCATGATGCCCAACACGATACTCATTGCATTGGCGTCGAAACCTTCGACCACCCAGTGTCGCAGCCCATCATCATGGGTTTTGGTGGCTTCGAGCCAAGGACCACTCAGCACAAGCCTAACGTGGAGAGAAGCGAGGGATAGATGTTTTGAAGAGACTAGAAATTTCACTTCTGATAGCCATGCCAGAGGAACAGACATATTCGAGTGAGTTGAGTAAGTTGAGTGGGTCGATGGCACACCCTCTTCGTCACACCATATTGCATCTATAGCTTCTCTAAGACCCGAAGAGTAGGCCATGGAAACCCCCGATTCGCGCTTGGATTCCGAAGATTGAGGTTCGTCGTAAACCCAGGGAATATTTGATGGATCGCGTAAGATAACAAGAAGATCTCCATCTGGATCTAGGACCACGTCAGGTTCCGCCATGGTTGCCTGCGTATTGGTGATCGTGTTTGGGGAAGTTGCGAATTGAAGCTACTATTTTCGTGGAGGTGGATTGAAGTTGTGTGAAGAACCTAGTGCAGCCAGGGACCGCGGTATTGTTGCTTCACTGCTGGTGCCTAGCAACAGACCTACAGGTACTGCACCGCAACAACTATCCCTTGAAGCTTATCGATCTGTACGTACTTGGTACGTACTGGCGAGTATGAGCTTAAACGGATGAGGTTTATACCAGCCCCTAAGTCCTAATCCGCCATGACATTTGCGGCACCATGCTTGGAAGGTATGACGGTAGGTTGTATGAGAAGATAGTAATGGATAGAAGATATTGCCTCGTCACTTGGATCAGAGTCTTTATGAATTGATAGTACGTAAAGTGACAGATGGAATTAAGTGTTATGCAAGCGATGGCCTTTCGAGGTCTCCTACCCTGGTAAGTCTTCATTATTCTGAATGTTGAATGCCCAAGTCGTTCTTGAGGTCGAGCCCCTTAATTTCCGATTCCAACCTATTTACCATGGTGATCAGTTCGTCGAATCCGCAACTGTGCTCAACGACCACCACCTCCATCACCTCCTCAGTCTCCTCGATCGGCCCACCGAACCCCCAATCGCCATTTGAGGAAGCTTTCTTCTTTGTTTTAAGCTTTGCCTTCTTCTGGTGAGTCTTAATTATCTTCTTAGTCGCGCCCCAGAACTCGAAAGGGTTCTGGGTAGGTTCGTCGATCCCGTTCATTTTCAAACACCAGTCTGGAACCGATAGACCCTTAATAGCCTTGACCACGCTGCTGACACTTAAACCTTCGTATGGCCTCGTCGGGCGAAGGCTGGGAAGCGAGTTGGCGCGCATCTGCCGGATCAACGTCCCTAGTAGTATAGCATCGCATTCGATCGAGCATGACGTGTGCTCGCTTAGACGATCGACGTGGTCATACACACAAGCGAGTATCTTGTCGAGGTGCAGCTGTCGCCACTGGTCGATTTTATCTGAGGTGAAAAGGGGTTAGAAACCTCGCTACAATGGAAGTGGAAGGCGTGAGACTGTACCGTAGGCTTGGGATAGTATAGGCAATTCCAAAGAAGGGGGGCAATTCAACTTCTCAACGATAGCTACGCGTGTCCAATTTTGAAAGATTTCGGGATTCTGAAACACTCCTGTGATGGAGATCCAGCTATCCCAGTCCTCCTTTGACGTGCCCGGAGTGGTATTGCTTAGGTGATTCACCCAAATGCTTGCGTAGAGCTCCATCACCTCGTGACAGTCGAGGTAGTCCACTACGCGCGCAATCTGAGCTAGCATGTTCAGATCGACGGTACGCGGGACTCGACGGTTCAGGCCGTGAATGATACTTAAGATGATAGAAATCGCGTCGACGTCGAAGCCTTCAAAATGGAAGTGAAGCAGTCCGTCATCGTGGATCTCGTTGGCCTCCCGCCAGGGCCCTGTTGTCATTTTCTTGACGAAGGTAGAGGCTAGAGCTAGGTGTTTTGATGAGGCCTTGAACTGCCATTGCTCTTTCTGGGGGTGAAAACCATTAGGTTGATTTACTTCGTCAGTGGGAACCTCATTGTTATCTTCGGGTTCAACTGGTGTTTCCTGCGACTCGGTCTCATCCGCTTTAGATTCCTCCTTCGAAAGGTCCTCGGGAAGCGTACCAGGTACAATGACTAAGATGTCACCGTCCGGGTCCAGTACTACATCGCGTATAGCCATTTTTGCTTGTGAGCAGGAGGATTGAGCGTGGAATTTTTCATCTGGAAAAGGGAATGTGTATGATAAAAGCTGAGGATACTGGGTTGGGCTTCGTCGCAGCCTGATGCGCGTGCCACGTCGGCGACATCTTTTGCCGCTGGTACACCACTCACCACCAAGCTTACCTATCCATCGATGGCTGGTCAGCTTCGGTGGGTTGCTATAAAGGACATTTAGAATGAGATAGGTGTATTACTGAGTTATTCGGTCATTAAAACCTACTTTTCCTGCATGTATGGATAACGCGGTCTTGTGCCAGTTGCCTTATACCTTGCACTACGGCTTACCCGGTAGACGGTAGGCGCCAATGAGACCGAGTATAGGTGTCGCTCGTCCAGTGTGTTTTCGAACACGGTTTGCCACGTAGAATACATAGATTACCTGAAAGCCATTGCGTGAAACCTATGGTGATTCTTTTACTTTGAAGGGACGGCAGGCACTGCGTCGTGGCGCCTTTTTCTTAAAAGCAGCATCCTATCGAGCAAGACGAAGCTGAGTCGTTGAGATTATATGCAACCACTGCGGCGCTGCCACTTGTCAGGCCACGCAGATAGCAAATAAGCGACTCGCGGCAGGAGTGAACGTCTGAGTAGTAGATATTGTTCACGGTTGCCTAGCAAGGTCAATTTTATAGAAGTGAAGGTCCAAATGTGATGTGACGTTGTAGACATTTAGTTATTTACAGAGTTGCTAAGCGAATAAATCATCTAAGTCACAAATGTAATCTTCTTTGAATTTAGTCGAACCTTGCTCCGACCACGGCTGGATACCTATAGGCAGGTACCTAACAAATGACTCGTTTAGGTTCAGGTATCATGTGAAATCCAAACCCGAGCTGAACCTGTGATAGGCGATATGTAACCCGATAACCGGTAAGGTCCTTTAAGCCGAGGCTTGTACATATGTAAGTAGTTTGGGGTGTTTCAAGAAAGGCCTGGTAAGGATTTCATGTCGAAACGTTGGTCACTAGAGTAAGTTCTAGGAGGGTAGGGGTAGTGATCATCAGTTGTGTTAGTGCTTTTAATTAAACCCACTGCGATTGATTTTCACATGCCAGTAACAAACGAAGCGGGGATGTATAGGCACTGACTGGCGACACAAAGAAATAAACGAAAAGTATTAGGTACGATCGATCTTACTTAATTACGTTCCCCTAATATGCTCTGGTCAGATGGTATTATATATCTTTGCTCTATGCCTTTCAATGATTAACAATGGCACTGTCAGGATGTATGGGTCGTAAGTAATAGGTACCCTAGGTAGGTGCATTGATTGCAATATCTGTATCTGAACTGTGACAATGCGTCATTGCATCTCCCCATGATCCGGCTCCCGCGTGCCTCAAATGGGGACTTGCGGGGAAGGTCCCCATAATTAGTTCTGCCCGGGGCAGCCACATTAGCGTATCTAGAGACGTCTTCCCACGCTTTTCCGTTCTGGCTCGGCAAATTGGCGAATCACGGCTTTCCTACAACCCCATGAACTTGCCATCCGAGTCCACCAAGTCCACCAAGTCCACCGCGTCGCCCAGGCCTGCCAGGAACTCCCGTTGAGCCGAGGATGGAGAATGATCGAGTCCAGACGTCAGTCAGAAGCCGCGTCGCGTGCTTTCCCGAGGACATGCTCTGCTCGCCGCGCCAGCCACATGCAGGTATTGATGGCCCATGACAGGGAGAGGCAAGGCGGAATGTACCTTGATCGCCTACTGATTCCACGAGCAACGGCATGTACTGCTGGTCCCTGTAACGTTGATATAGCCGCTTGACCGATTCACGCCGAGCTATGACATTCTCCCTAACCGGGGCGCATATGAGTGTATATGACTAGCCGGGTTACGTTCCGAGAGCGACCCAGGTGAAGATGGACGCTAAAGCTTGTCGAGAACCTGGTGTCTGAGGTAGTTCATTGATTCTATAAGACAGGGGCTGCAACCTTTAAACACCACCCATTTGCCGTCTCTTTGTTCTCGAGACTTTTTACTTTATTCCAGAGTACCTGCTGATTACGTGATACCCACCACATTCCAACAAATTGGACTGAATAACGACTGGTTGCTAGAAGGACGCACTATTCCTAGAGTTTAATTAAACCTTGTCTGGCTCATAGCTGCTTTGGGTGCTCGCTGCTCACCATGGCATCGAATAACATGATCAACCCGGCCGTCGACCCGAATATCGAAGACGAACTCTTCGCCCAGGAGGTCGAGGCCGTGAAGAGGTGGTGGAGTGAACCGAGATGGAGGTATACCAAGCGGCCATTCACAGCCGAACAGATCGTTTCGAAGCGAGGACATCTCCAAGTTCAGTACCCAAGCAACGCTCAGTCCAAGAAGTTATGGAATATACTTGAAAATAGGTTCCAGGTAAATGAATATGCGTAAACTGACCTTGATACCCTGGTGTACTGATCGTGATGTAGAATCGTGATGCCAGCTACACATATGGCTGCTTAGAGCCCACAGCGCTCACGCAGATGGCTAAGTATCTGGATACTGTATATGTCTCAGGTTGGCAATCATCATCTACCGCCTCATCATCCGATGAGCCTGGTCCCGATCTTGCCGATTATCCCTATGTAAGCGAAGCAGACGCTATATCCCTCCTAATCGAGGCTAACTGGAAGCCAGACTACCGTCCCGAACAAGGTGAAGCATCTCTTCATGGCACAACTATTCCATGACCGCAAGCAACGTCAAGAGCGCCTTAGTACACCTAAAGCCCTACGATCAAAGGTCGCCAACATCGATTACCTTCGCCCAATTATTGCCGACGCCGACACCGGACATGGCGGTCTGACAGCCGTAATGAAGCTCACGAAGCTCTTCGTCGAGAGCGGCGCGGCCGGTATTCACATCGAGGACCAGGCACCAGGTACGAAGAAGTGCGGGCACATGGCTGGCAAGGTCTTGGTACCGATTAGCGAGCACATCAACCGACTTGTCGCGATTCGCGCGCAAGCAGACATCATGGGTACTGATCTTCTAGCCATTGCGCGTACCGACGCCGAGGCCGCAACACTTATCACAACGACAATTGATCCTCGAGATCATGCCTTCATAATCGGGTCCACAAACCCTAACGTCCGGCCGCTGAATGATCTCATGATTGCCGCAGAACAGGCTGGGAAAACCGGCGAGCAACTACAAGCCATTGAAGACGCGTGGTTGAAAGAGGCAAACCTTAAGCGTTTCGACGAAGCCGTAGCCGACGCCATTGCCAGTTCCCGATCTATAACCGGTGATAAGAAGGCGTTGTTGAGGCAATACGTTGCGCAGGCGAAGGGCAAGAGCAATTCTGAGGCTCGTGCCATCGCTCACGGGATTCTCGGCGCCGACGTCTACTTCAACTGGGACGCTCCACGCACACGTGAAGGATACTACAGATTAAAGGGAGGCTGTGATTGCGCAATCAATCGTGCCATTGCATACGCTCCATACTGTGACGCTATCTGGATGGAGAGTAAGCTACCCGATTACAACCAGGCTAAAGAGTTTGCGGACGGAGTCCATGCTGTCTGGCCTGAGCAAAAGTGAGTTTTTACTTCATATACCCCTCCCAATCACGATTCCATTCACTTGCCCTTTCTCAATGAAGCAAGAATACTGATTGCCTCTGACTTAGACTGGCGTATAACCTCTCACCTTCCTTCAACTGGAAGACGGCGATGCCACGCGCGGAACAAGAGACCTACATCCGACGATTGGCGTCTCTCGGATATTGCTGGCAATTCATCACTCTGGCAGGTCTTCACACAACTGCGTTGGCAGCTGATCGCTTTGCCGCCGCTTATGCCAAGGTTGGCATGCGCGCGTACGGCGAGCTCGTACAAGAGCCCGAGATGGACGCCGGCGTCGACGTCGTCAAGCACCAGAAGTGGAGTGGCGCCACCTACGTCGACGAACTGCAGAAGATGGTCACCGGCGGTATCAGCTCTACTGCCGCCATGGGTAAGGGCGTTACGGAGGATCAGTTTCATTGATCTTATTTTATCTAATAATCGTTTACGAAGGCTTTGGGGTCCATACTGTGAGAATAGGCTAGGCTAGACTAAGGTATATCTCTTGGTCTGTGAATTTGTCGTGAGAGATTGACAGGAATGCCAACTACTCTCAGTATTCAGAACTTTTATTGTCTAATGGCGAGGCGATGATGTTGGATACATCTATTCTTGCTTTGCATAGTTAATGCATATAGTTGATACATTATACTGAACATTTCTCGTTCTCATTTGCGCTTCATTTTGCTGCTGGTTGGCTAACAAGTTGTAATCATAGAATACTTGTGACTATTAGAGTTTATCTATCAACTATCTTTGATTTAGATCGAAAGCTTGCTCAAGTTCATAATGAGAGCCCGATTCCTTGTCGACCAGATATCTACCGATACACGAGACTGTATAGATGTGCCAATGCGTCATTTCTAGTTCCCATTTGCCGGTTCCCAGATAAATCCCGCATGCATATTATATCACTAGACACAAGTTATCATCAAATCCCTCATGTCCTTAAATGTAACACATAAAACGCCATTGACCCAAGAATGGACAAGATATGGCTCGTCTGCAACCCCATCCCAATCATAATTACCTAGACCGTCCTCAAAATGTCTGCCAATCCGTAAGCCAGGGTAGGTTACCCTGCGAGTAATCGATACCGTGCTTATAATTGCCTGTGAGCTCTTCCTCGTCAACGCCACAATGGGTCTGGCCGTCGCGGCCATTAAACCAGCCCAGACCGTATGTCTTACCCAACTCCTCGAGCTTGTCACGCATCTGAGTATTCGTGAACTTGGTCGTGCCGACGAAATCATAAAGCATCTTGGATTGGTGCATAAACGCGAGGACGCTAGCGATGGAATTGGGCTGGCGGGGCAGGAACGGGTGGCGTCGGCGGACAAAGACGATAGTCGCGACGACGCATATGTACAAGAGGATGAAGACTGTCAGCGCGAGCGTGATAATGAAGGAGCGCACAGTCTCGGATCCAGCGCCCAGCCCCTGATTTAGCACGTTGCCGCTGTCATCTTCGATGAGGTCGAGGAAGTCTTTGCCTTCGACTTGTGCTAGACCGGTGGCAAAGACGGTGAGGCCTTCTACGAGAATCGTTCCCCAGCCAACGAGGAACACGATCCAGTGACGATTAAAGAGCGCGCGGAGAGCGACGACCGCAAAGGGCATGGCTGTGTAATCCAGTGTCAGGGTTTTGGGTGGTGCATGGCGTCCCGCGAGGATGTAGTATGGTTCCAGCATGCGAATAGATGTCTCGAGACTTCCCCAGCCTAGCTTAATGCAAACAGCGAGCGCCGTGATAGCCCAAGGCGCTTTATACGTGATCACACTAGCTGGCGTGAACAGAAAGACTGGTACGAGAATAAGGAACGATACCACACCGATTATGAAGGGGATGCACCCTTCTTTCCGCAGCATAAGAGGATGGGGGTTCTCTGACAGACGAGTCTCCTTGTACTTGTCGCTCTCCCGTGTTCCAGTCGATATCGAATCTTCGGAAAACAGAGATGAGTTGCGCAGTTCATAGCGCCGATGCTTCAATTTGTGGTGTATATCTGAGGGCTTTGCGGTATCCATGTCTTTGAAGTCTGTCATGATATGACTGACAACTGCCATTGACGCTAGTCCCGCAATTCCTTTTACATCTGCTTGAAGCCCCGAGCGTCGCGTAGTAAGTTGATAGAAGAGAACGATGCCTAAGAATGCAATGAAGAAGAATATGCCAGACAGAACGCGTGATAGAATGGCGCTCACTGTGATCACCTTCGGCTCATTTGGATTGGAAAGTCGGGTGATCCTATCGGGAGTGAGGATTAGGGAAGCAGCGCCGAGCGTCGGAACGAGGGATACGGCAAGCAGGGTTGTTACCGATGAGATGAAGACGGCGTAGTGCTTCCGATGTAGGGCTAATAATGGCCGCGCGAAGTTGAATAGTGTGATATAATCAACGTTGATCGACTGAGCCGCTAGCGCCCCTCCATTCCTCGACATCTGATAGAAAGCCTCAAGACGTTTGACCTCAAAGTCGGTGTTCTGCCATAACACACCGTACGTGACTGTTATGATTGTAGGGACAAATTTGAAGACGAAATATAACCCTGGATTAAGATCTTCGGCGGACGTGAAGTGAAATAATCCTCCGGGGCGTCTTGACATCTGATAAACTATTTCTTGCACGATACCGAGAAGAACAGAGAGGAGGATCATAAATAACAGATACGGCCACCTCATAGAGAAAGGCTTCCAGTTAGGTTGAGGGTAGAAGACTTGCTTTTTAGGAAGTATCGTGGACCGCCTAACAGTAGGGCCAATCATAGAGCTTAGGTCAACCTCGGCAGGCTCTTCCATAATCACCTCAATTACTTCACCTCGTTTGTTTGCCTCTTCTTGACCGAGACTGTTCAAGCTAGGCCTTACGTTCGAAGTAGGCTTCCTCCTCATTGATAGCGACCGTGTGAAGCTACGCGTGAGAGAAGGTCTGGAAGAGATGAGGTGTTCTCTTTTGACAGTTCTACTCGGCATCACACCTTGTCCCAGGCCACCAGTAAGCCTGCCGTTAGCTTCCTGCTCCTGTAGCGACTTCAAAAATACCTGATCTTGAGGACTTATTGGGCTTGAGAAGGAGGTCATGTCGAAGGCGGGTTCATAAGGTTCGTCTTTTGGGATTGCGCTATATGACTCGGAATGGGCGGGCGGCACCGCCGCACCCAGCAGCGACATGTCGATGCTCTCATCTTCGTGTATTGTATCTTGCACCCTTCCACGAAAGCTTCTGAAGCGTCCAAAGTTGGATGGCGTCGGAGAAACGGGTTGATATCGTCCACCATTGTTTCCTAGGAAAGAAGCTGACCACTGTCCTCGCCCATACTCGTATTGCTCGGAAGCGATATCCCTCGGCGGGGGAATCGGAGGCGGCTCGTATAAAGACTGAAGTGATACGAGCGATTCACGCCCGCGAAGAGGGCCGTCCGATTCCGACAAGTTCGAAACTTTGTGGTTCAAAGCTTGGCCGGAGTGCCTCCTATATGGATCTGACGAGAAATAGGTGTTTGAAGCCATAGCTGCTATTTCATTTTTCCATGCAAGAGACGACGGCGGGAGGATAAGGCTGCGCTGTATACGAATTTGAGAGCTGGGACACCGTGAACCGTGCTCGGGTAGAGGAAAGCTCCCTCCTTGCAGCCAGCTAAGGATCTGAGCTGCCTGGACGCGTGCGGTATGTTGTGCGACGGAAAAGCCTTGTTTGAGAAGCTCGCCAAGCGGCTGCTTGCTATCCACAGAGGAGATTATAGTTGACTAGCCATTAGGTTCGTTCAGCTGATGATTCAGAGGCACGTGCTGTATCGTAAAGACAACCTAGATAGGACAAGACAAGACAAGACAAGTCAGTGTACGTGTAGGGCAAGCTGAGGCAATGGCGGGGTGAATAAGCATCCATGTCTTGCTCGATATTACTTGTCGCCTAGCTGTGTTTTAGGCGGCGGATGCTGACCAACGACTGGTACTGAGCCGTGTGCAAGACATCACTTCAGCGACTGGCATGAGGCCGCCACTGAAAGCGAAGGATAGACCCAAACGCTGCAGGAGAAACGAACCTCTCTGCAGGCTCTCCTCAGCTCGTCACCGAGCGGGAATAGTGTAGGTAGACGAGGGTGGAGCTTGGCCCCCAATTTGGAAGCAGCTGAACCCGAGCTGGGTAGCATCCTTGTTTAGACGGCAGTTACGTGGTAGTCTACCGGCTTAATGGACCGGCCGTACCTTACCCACGGTTAGCGTTATTGAACGCCCAGAATTCAAGTGGTTCAAACGTTTCAATAATTGGTAGGCGTCCAATTTAGGTACTACCACAGTGTACCTACATGGCTACCGTTGAAGCTAAGAATCAAAGAGGTTTGAGAATAACTAAAGCTACGGTCAGTGTATCATTCCAGGAACTTCCCGCCTTTACAACTAGCCTGAGACTATAATATACCGAAGTATTTATCGCCAATTTAGCAAATACCATTGGCGACTTGGACCGACTTGGACATGCTACTCGTCGACGAGTAAACGATACGTTGAACGCTGCCAATCCTCCATGTTCGAAAAATAAAAAGAGCACGCATCATTGACCGTAGCGATCTCGTCATATCCATTTTCGGACCTGAACCTACCGCACCCACAGGCAGATTTCATCATCTTTCTGTCTACGAGTGGTAGACGGGAAAAGCCAACATCTCCGTTTGCCCCATCCCTAACTACAGCTAAGCTGAAGTTTTCCGAGAGCCAGGGGTCTCCATCTCGAAGACGGCGGTACGTCACAAGCTCAGTCTGAATGGCAGACCAGAGAACACCTAAATGTCTTCTCTTGCTGCCATTGGAGAAGGTATGATAACATTCTTCGTAATCACCATCGTCGTCATCATTGTTATCGCCCTCTCGGTTTAGGTCTTCAGGATCGTCTAAGAACGATCGATTTATGAACGAGGGGAACTCGCTGTAATCAAAGTAAATATCACGGTGTTCGCGTCTCGATAGTGGCTCTCGAGAGCGGTCAGCCCTTTGCCGTTGGGCGAAGCCCAAGACAGCCATTAAGCAATCCCAACCAAGTTTCGCCTCTTCTGACCAGCTGTCCCGGGCAGCTGATGGGACTTTTCCCCCTAGCTCTAGAGGATCTAGGGGTGCGTGTGTACATTGCTGTTGCCCGTCGATTCCCAGTAACTCATTTATAGACAGATTAGCTCGAGCGGTAGGATCAGCACCGTACACTAATAGGCATACGAGACAAGCCAAAATACCGAAAAGATTCTCTCCGTGGCATCCATACTGAGCCAGGTTGAAGGCCGTTAAAATGAGAGTGTGAAGCGGTCCCGGCACTAGTCTATCTCCGCACTTGAAGCAGGATTTTGTAAAGAGACCACTGGAAGTGTTAATATCAGCTGAGTGGTGAACAGAAAACAGATGAATGATAGCATGACAAATGGCCTGTACCGAGGTATGGCAGAACATGTGCTTCCATGAGATAGGTATTCTTGGTGAACCAGTAGCGTTGAGCGCTCGAAGACATGGGGAGTCGGCGTCCCAACGCCCACATATATCTATGTCTTCTCCAGAAAATCGCGTCATGGTTTTCAGATGCTCATCAGCCATGACAGGTGTGCAGGAAGTGTGTCCCTTCAAAATCGTCAACATAAGAGAGTCCAAGACCGTATGACCAAGATCGTTGACATAGAGTTTTTTCAGGACGTTCTGCTTAACAAGACCCATAGGTTCTAGGAATATATCACAGCATGCGCTACTACCATCAATATAACTTGCGGCGAGGTGGTATGGGTAAATGCTTGAAAGATCTAGGTCGTTTTTGTTTGTTGGATCAACCATGTTGTAAACAAGATCCACATTCCTGGCCATGATGGCGAATGCAATGGCTTCGACCCTTATCGCGTGAGAAGATGATGCCGCAGCTTTTGCTATGACGCTTGTGGAAAGAGGCAAGTCTTGGGCATTTACGTTAGAAAATGAATTGTCTTCCAATGCATCTTGTAAACGTTCCACGACGGGGGAAGGCTGGTTAGCCCATGCTGGCCAATTGTTCGTATCTTGCGCATCGTAATCGACTTCCTCTTCTGGTGGAGGCGAACGGATCCCTTCATATTCCATTTTACGAACATGGATGCACCAACGACATAATGACGATGGCTGCAGATTTTCATGTTGTTGACCAGTGAGACGGGCTCCATATTGGTTCTGAGCATTGCCTGATGGACTCAGAGCTTGGCCTTCCCTCCAAACCGCTGGAGACCCAGAGAACGAACTCAGCTCTGGGAATTCTGCCATCCTCAACATATCTGCAGTCCACTTCTTAGGTCCCCTGCCCCAGTACTTTAATGTCGTGAAAGAGAACATCCAGAATTGATGAAGCCACGCCGTTACCACTCTGAGCTCACCATTAGCCATTATACGAATCGAGGCTTTATCAGTTACTCACTTTTTATCCGATGACGGCATTCCCTTCAGAAATTGTTCAATATCGCCTTGTAAGAAGAATCTTGCTCTTTCATGGTGAGATCTTGCTTGTATTGCTCGCGCGGTTGGGTTCGGCGCATCCGCAGGAGAGGCGGCGCTCGTTAGGGTTGGGCGGTCCCTGACAACCGGAGGGCTTAAGACAGAATAGTTGCTTGGTGTCGAAAAGTCACTAGGCGTGGCTGGTGTTATATGAGGAGCTAAAGTCGCTTTCAGAGCTGAGTATGGTAAGTTCTAACGAGCAAAGCTGCAACTTTATTAGTTAATTATTATAGTTCTTCTAGATGGCTTACACTGAGGGACTCAATCCCAGATCTTGGTTCAGTCGCGTCTCCTCGTTGATATATCTTCTGAGTCGCTTCTCGTCGATCTCGACGCCTTTATATCTGATGCCTCCAAAGTCAATGCCATCACGGATTCTCTTTCTAAGCATCTAGATCGCCTTATCCTTGACGGCTGAGGAAATGGATTTTGACATGCCCCATTTCTTGAAGTGATACTTGTACTGCCGAACACTGATGGAAATAATAATTAGTTCGGGGTGAGACTGGGACGGCAGATCCTAAAGGTGTCAGGCGGGAGGTGCAGACACATGCTGACTCACCTAGCATCAAACTGGTATTGGTGCTTCATAATATCAGCAACATCTTCAACGGCGCGGCTCTCTTCGATATATAATCGATTGATTGTATTTTTATGGTAGTCCCATCTCTTGCTGAAGGGAATATGAAGGAAGAGATCCGAGTTGCTCGGCTGTCCTCTTTCCATGGTGACTGGGTTGCTTTGAAAATAGCGTGGGTGAGACCGTGGCAATTGATTAAAATATTTGATGTTTAAGTCGTCGCAGCAGGATGATCTCTTATAGGCAATTCACGAGGGGTGAGGCTCCCTGAATCTGGTGCGCGTCGCATCTTACGGAATATTTGTCTCGATCTGTTCCGCGTGTGGGGAAAGGAGGCCAAGGCAGAATTATTCAACGTATCAGAAATAATTTTTCAAAAGTACACTATCCAAGAGATGGTCAAGGTTGTCTTGTTTGAGGCGACCCGTCTTATGGGTGGTGTGGCTGCATATGCACACATGCACATCGATAGCAGACAGGAGGACTATTCTGCATGAAACAAAAGGACAAAAACCTATTAGAGCTTCTAATACTTCCAGTGGATCTCACCACATTTACCGTAACAATATGGAATCGTGAAATATGGTCGGTGAGCCCTGGACTAAAAGACAAGGATGAGCCGTAGACAAGCAAGTCGAACTGTGACAACTGCCATTTCTAGGCAAATCCTAATTAAAGAAGCATGACTCACGGTGGTGCGAAGACCAGATCAAAAGCTCAATCCAGAAGACGCAAAGGGACAATATCCAATAAGCTTTCATCTCGTCTCTTGTAGTGCCCGAGGGGCTTCATATCATGGTAGAAGCCAAGATCGCAAGATCTATCCATTAGATTTATGTGCGGTTGATTATCCGACTCGTCGACAGTGAAGCGACTACACCCCCGGGAAACGCGGAGAGGGATTTGGTCCTTTCGCGACTCATTGGCCTGTCCAATCCTATATGGATACCGGAAGGTAACAACCAACTGTGAGGAGTATGAGGTTGACTTGACAGGCAGGCTTTGCTTTCGTCTACGTATGGACCTCATTAGATGTATACATGATTAGCATGGGAAGGGAATAATTACACATCTATTCTCTGTGCTTGTCTCTGTCTATAAATTTGGCGTTCTCCCCGTCTAGATTCGACTTCGATGCTTCCCTATCCTTCAACACCATAATCTCCAGTGCAGCACTCTTGACAGACACTAGAAACAAAATAACCACCAATACCCACCTCTAAACAACATGTACGTTATTCCTATATAAGCTCTGCAATCTCTCACCATTATTAGAGGACATTAGTAAGTAACAAGTCATAGGAAGTCGTACAAACCCGCCACCACAAGCACCAAAGCCACGTATGGCGACCAATCTACCACGACGTCTGGTCGATCTTCTAAAGTCTCTCGTCGTTCATCATTGAATGGATATGAGAAAAGCGCGACGAAGCCTTATGGCTCACCTACGGAGACAGACCTACTGGGAATAGGAAGTCAGTTCTCAGGCTCTGAACATCGTGTAAATCAATAAGGAAGAGTGACTGAGAATAACCTCACAGCTATGGATTTATGTCAAGCATTAAGAAGGAATATATATCTTATTAGGGTACAAGTCAATCTGCCATGACTTTCTACGTCTCGTCTACCCTATCCGTGATTCTCATGTGCTATAAATTGACACCTTTATCACGCTGTAATCTGTCCCTATCTCACTACTACCCTATTTCTTCCTTTGCCTATACAAGTAGTATTACGCGCTTAATATTCTTCTATCGGCAACGCCGTTGAGAACAAGTTGCCGTCGTCAGAGCAATCGCCTGTCCTGGCTGACTTCCACTGTTGCTGTCACAATCCTTATCCAAGCTCTCAGCAGTGTTCCCGTCACGAATTTCAGATAAAGAGATGACATCCCGTCTGTATTACTGGTCTGACTATAAGCCAAACTTTAGAAGTAACTGCAATCCACCACCGGCCTAGCTTCGCCGGGTCTTCGCGTGGCATAATCAGGGATAAACCCGAAGAACAACTAAAAAAAGAAAGAAAAGAAATCTCGCTCTCCTGACTATTATAAAGAGCCCAAATAGAGTTTGTTGGCTAGAGCATATGCTTTATAGAACAGCCTGAGGCATCGCGGAAGGCTCTGAACTAACTGTCTCACGGCGTTTCCTTGGCGTTTGGGGGCAGCCGACTGGGCCATTCATTGCTAGTCAGGTGAATTGGTCGAACCCAGTGTCGAGTTTGGCTCAGGGTTCTTGACTATGGCAATTCGATTAGAGGGCTCGAGGCGATGAAGCATTCTTGATCGTGTTATTATTCATGCGGTCCACTCCGGCACAGCTTCGTAGTTGATGACCTGACCGCTAGTAGTGGTCTGAAAGGCAGCCAGACAAGTAGTTGAAGAGGTAGGGCTTTGTGTCGTTAGTGTTGGTGTCATTGGTGTCGTTGACATATTGACAGCAGGTGCTATCTACACTACTACCTACGAGCTCTTCTACTCTTCTTGTACCTTTAACGTTAGACTGCATTTTCCCCTATTCCTCCTCCCTTCTGATTCTGCATGAGGATTGCGACAAGATAAATATAAGAAACCGACGAAAAAAAACTTCTTAACATCAGATTCTGGAACTGGCCTCGTGCTACATGTTTTCGAACAGCCTCGAACCTTTTGACCCATAATAGCAGCTTGCCACTTTATCACGCAGCAGGGTCATCGCTAGTTAGGTTAGCCAGTCATTGCAGTGCTGCCGGGATCTTCCCAGTACACTTGTCTTTAGTTACAACGGTTGAAGAAGCTAGTTCCATCATACATCAGCCAGTTGATCAGTTGTGTGACCAGCTACACGTTTAGCAGCACTTCTAGAAGAGCGCTTCACTACCGTTTAGTTATTATCAGGTAAGCGGCTCAGTCGGCCTTGATAGGAGGGCAGCTCCTGTGCGTGCTATGCCACATGAGCAGGATAAAAAGTAATACTGTTAGTTGAGCTGAATGTGATACGGGACGAATAGTCGTTACCAGATCGTCAGCTTACTTAAAGTGCGCAGAACTACTCACAACTCGTCCTTATCACAGCTCTCTTATCCAGATCCAATTTTCAGTTTCTATTAGATGTTCCCGTTGAGAGGAATACCTGACACGAGGATATTCAGTAGTAAACTCTCCCTTTTAATTGCGCTCGATGCACTCCCCCGATACAATTAATTGGAAATGAATAGTTCCAAGACTTAGCGGGGACCCTGGCTTGTGATGGTTAGCGAGGCCGTCCTCTCATTGTTAGTGGTCGTAAGATACCTCCCCCAGCTCCTTAAGAAAAAGAAAATTCAACTATCGGGGTATAGGTTTGGGCAGCTCATAGGCATGGGCCTAGTATACTTTGTTTTCTTTAAGTCCAACTCATCTTTCGCTTCTTATCTTACTACAAAGTAATCGAATATATAGCAAGCCATTGCAAGCAGGGGTGATGAAATGGAGAGGGACAAACAGCACCCAAACGGCGGCAGAATGCAAAATCCCCGTCGCAAACCACTCAGTGCTAGGCAGGTCCTTTATCGTAGCACGAGGTATGCACAGCGAGAAATCAAGCAGTAGTTCTCTGCAAGACGGGACCGTTGTGCGCCGGTAAGCCGCTTCATCTCGGCGGCTTTCCTACAACACACGACATCACAATCTGGCGACCATATACGAGATATATTGGCATCGATCTTACATGAACGAAGTGTAACGACTTGTTCATTCGATTTGATTTACGCTCTTGGCGTTTCCGTCGGCGATTTCTTCGGGTCCTTGTGCATAATAACAATGCATGCCTGCGGTATAATGTCATCCAATACTGCGACTTTGGATCCTGCAATGCGACGGCGACATTGGTGGAGGTCGTCGCTCCAGCTGGTGCACCAGCCCGAGATCACTCTATGAGAGGAACGGCGATCTGTCGCACATGCGCGCGGGGCATTTCGTGCTGTTTTCCTTCGGCAGAATCGACCCGTCCTATTGGGATACAAACTAGTGTCTCATGATTTCTCCGAATCCCCTAACGGTGTCACGCCGTACTCTATCCTACCGGTTGGCCAGTGTTGAACGGACATCGAATAGCACCATTATAGTATTCGCTACGAAATGTCCCGTTCATCTCATACGGCGGTCCTTGTCCTGGGCGCCATAAGCAGGGTTCAAAAGGCTCCCTTCCCCTCTCTGCAACAATGGCGATAAACCTCTCGTTAACGGATCGTCATTAAGATCAGCAGTCTTTTTCAAAGCACGTTCCCCTAGTATCGTTCTAACGATGCCAGACATTGACGACAAGCTTGAACCCATGATACTGTCAGATGAGGAAAAGCGATATTACCGGGCACTACTCGCATGGAAGCCTAGTGATGCCGAGAAGGACACGAAACAAGAAGCAGCCCCTGAGCGGCTGGTGGCTGGCCAATTTCGAGTCTTGATCCTAGGATCTAAGGGGTGTGGCAAGACTGCCCTACTGACGAGAGTAAGCGTACATCTAATAGACTTAATCTGGAACATGATCCCTAACACATTCATCAAGTTCTGCAAAGGCAGTTTTATTGGAGAAGGCCAGCCACCTAACCCAGAATATGAGCGAGGATGCCAGCACAGGATTGAGATCAAGGACCAGACATACGTGGTCGACGCCCTCGAGTTAGCGCCAGAACAGTTATCCGAAGGGCAATACCTCCGGCATGCTGTAGCGATTACCGAGGCCGTTGTAATGATCTACGATGTACGATCACGCGATTCTTTCGCCCTGATCCAAGATCTGCATGAACGGATACAGGAGGCACTCTTGCAAGACCAGCGTCAACATTACGCCCTAATTCTAGTCGGCAATAAGGCAGACAGCGGCAGAGACGGCAAGAAAGAGAACCACCGAGCGGTGACTGAGGGTGAAGGGTACGAGCTAGCGTGCAACATCGGGTACGGTCGAACGCGTTGTGCCTTTCGCGAGACCTCGGCCCGGACGGGCGAAAACGTGGATAGCCTTTTTGTGCTGCTGGGCACCGAGCTGCTGAAATTACGACGGCTCACCCAACAACGCCAGGAGCAGGCTGAGGCTGAAGATATCGCCATAATGAGAGCCCTGTCAGAGGAGAACGGTTACGGCGTAGATAAGTCGCCCAAAAGGGAGGCCAAGTGGCGGGTTTGGACTCGCTTTCGACGCACATCCGAAGACACAGCGAGAAAGGTTGCTGTCGCTTGAGTCTAAGGCTATTTCCTTATCAGTTGCTACTTTTGGTCTTGCCTTTTTGTATATGAAATTAAAGGCCGGGCTT
Source organism: Xylaria curta (assembly GCA_022495235.1). Lineage (NCBI taxonomy): Eukaryota > Fungi > Ascomycota > Sordariomycetes > Xylariales > Xylariaceae > Xylaria > Xylaria curta. The sequence goes on from MU375975.1 coordinate 138,470, forward strand.
GTAAGTTCTTTTGGGATAAACGCTCATTAAATTGCATAGAGCGTGAATTATCTGAAAAGCCCGGGTATAAGGATGTCACGAGGTCACGCCCCGGGGCGCAGGCTGGAATAGGTTTAATTGAGGATCAATAGTGTACGCCGCTAGGGTATCTTAAGGTTGTATTGATGTAAATGTCACTAAACTATTGAATGAGCGGCTCAACTGCTATTACAAACCGTAAGTGGCGCAACCGCCATAATGTACCTAGGTAGCCAAATATCCAATCATCGATCATTGGGTGTGATGAATAAGCTCAAGGTTTATACTAAACGCTCCGACCTCATATTCAACCCCATAAGATGCTAGAGATAGGGACGTCCCAATACCACGATGCGACTACCATCCCTCCAACACTCATAGTGAATGCCATCAGAAAGTTGACATCGTTGTTGTCAAGCAAGTCCCAACCAGTTTCGATAACGCGAGTAGGCTTATTGTCCCCGAAGCTAGGCTTGCGATGCTTGTTTTTCGGGTCGTAGCGGTCCTTTGCGGGAGTACTGTCATCGACTGCCGAGGTGTCTTCAGCGTCTTCAACGGCGTTTTCACCTCCTCCGGCGACAAGTCCGGCCTTGACATCTGCAGAAGCGAGGACGCGCACACCTCCTTCACCTTCAACAATTTTGCCAGTCCTAACGTCTCGCACACTCCTCTGTAGCCAACCTCCCAAAAAGCTGTCCAAGAGACTTCCGAGTGTTCCCCAGACTGTCATTCCCCAAGCAAATATCACTTTCTCGCTCATAGACCAAGGCCTGCCACCACCGACCTTGCCGCTTGTGTGGTCACCGCACATCGGTAGGAACATTAGTGATGTCGTTACAATAATCATAGAGCCAAGGAAGCCGGCGACAAGTCCCCACACGGTGACCCCGCCGTTAGTGCCTCGAGGAACCTTTCGCAACGTGAGCGATGTGATGAGTCTAGGCTCGGTGCGAGATAGGATGCCGAGCTCAGAGGAGAACGTATCGGCGGCCACGGCGGCATAGTTGGCGATAATGCCGACGACTAGGAGGTCGCCTCCCCAGCTATAGCAATATGTGCCCTCTGGGCTCTGACCACTCAGAATAGTCTCACGTCTTTGCCTTAATTGGTAGGCGTGCAGGAGGGTCAGGATGGAGGCCATGAGCGAGTTAGCGAGGACTTGAACATGGGTTCGTGGGCCCTCGCCCCCAGAGCTGCCCTGGGCATTCAAGGTCAAGCTAGCCTTCACCTCTTTCTTAACGGCGGTGGCGCGTGTGCCAGCAAGGAAAAAGACAATCAACAGCACGAACGGCAGGTTCCATGGATGTATAGCATGGGCAGTGGCAGTCAAGGCGGCCATGAAAATGCCGAAAGGTGTTAAGGATTTGCGCGAGTAAGCCCGATAGACGAGCGCGAGCGTCGCCGGGATCGCGATGATAGCTTTCATACCGCGTGGGTAATATAGTTCTGGGGGGGTCGAGGGCTTATAAATATATTTCTAGAAGCTTTCGTAATGCATTAGCATTAATCGAAAGCATTGAAAATGAGATAAACATAAACTTTGATGAACGCTTATCACACCAAATCTGATCTTATGTCGGCGATGAGGTGCTGTCATGTCTAGGGTAGTGAGTATGCTTATCGATAAGAAATAGGTGCCTATGTACCTAAGGTAAGTGTTATATACTTAACCATAATTCCATATGGTTTAGGCGCATCTAGTTAATCGCCCGGTCCATAGGTACCTATGTATCCGGACACTAATTACCTACCTCTGTCTCTATCCAAAGACGTGTCATCGGTCATATATCGTCGTCTCCTCTATCCAGACAACACTGAGAATCTTAGCATAACCAGGACGAAGATATCGCCAAAGAGCAATGTGTTAACATTTATAGTCAACGAGCAAATATCTCCGATCGTTTATGTCACACAAGCTTGTACACAGCGTAGAGGTCTCCATCTCCTCTACAATAATACAGACACACCCTTCAAGTGGATGATCCATCTCACAGTTTATCTAGAAGAACTTGAATTCATTGACGTTACTGCCTGGGCCAATTCTAACTTTCGCTTCTCTTGGCACCAAGACTGAACTGCATATGCGTTCTGCAATACTGAAGTAATATTCGGCGTTTAGCCTTGCATGTAACTAACCCATGCTGCCCTTCACGATTGACCATTGACGAGAACGCCTTATAGAACTTGATCATTGGATAGCTAGCCTTGCAGCTTGATCTTAGACCGGGCACACAGAACGATAGTTCATTTGAAAGGTATATCACTAACTTCCGCTTATTGCTTAATAGGTAACGAAGGCCGGTTATATCGTCCTTGGCGATCTCCTTTATCGCAGCCATAAAGACTAGGGACCCTTCCCAAGTGATATATGAGCAGCTGTACTCGTAGGTGCCAATGTATAATATTAAGAGCTCCTCTTTGCGCCTTGAACATACTTGCCCTGGCTATCTTCTACCAAGTAGCGCTATCATTTCATGAACTCGTCCCGGCCAATTCAAACCGTTCGGTATGTTAGGATCTCTGGTGTGAATCCTGTTTTGGCGCAAAGGTCTCTTAATCACCTTCGTGAGCTGGTCTTCGGCTATTTGCATACTTTCTCTTGTTCTTGGAATTTTAACAGACGGTTATAACGCCGCACTCGCGATGCAGAGGCGGTATAAACGGATATGTATTTAATCAATTAAATGTACAGGCTTCCTTGAAATCATCGCCAGTGTCGCGATAATTCATTACTCGGGGCAATAATGGTAAGTAGAAGATGGTAACGATTGTGTGCCTCGCAAAACCGGCTTCGGCTTGATTGCATTCCTTGATACTGAGTGCCATATAGAGCTACAATACGAGGCTGGGCGTCCAAAGAAGGGGACATTAATGGAGTAAAAGGCTTTTCAACTAAGGTCTTGGTTAGATGTCGTCCAATGCTAGGTTTCTCGGCTTTTCCCGTCTTATCTATAGTGTGCGATGGCCAATATGTATTAATATCAACCACTAGACAGTACTAGTCTTTTGAAATCGATTAGCGTCCCTACATATGAAGTATGTCTTCTCCTATAGCGAAATGTGAATTTAGGGGTTATTGTCGACGCCTTCTATCCGTAACGCACTAATTGGACTGTTGATTATCTCTTCTAGTGAGGCTGGGATAAGGTTTCGGGAGGGCCCGGTTGGACCCCTTTTACGAGAAAGTCAAATTTTGAGATGGCACTGGCTTTTAGGATCATTCAACAGGGTCTTTCGAAAGTTGGGCTAGACGCTTCGGGATCGCCAAGAAGAATTGACTTTCGTTTTGTTTCCAGCCCCTCTTTACTATAGCCAGGCCGCGTGTATCCTTTTTGTGTTAAAGTAGTCGTCAAGTCTGTTGAGAGCCCATATATTCAAGTTTGAAGATACTCTAAGTGGTATAAGATGGAAAATAGCCACACGATAGTAAATACTACACTCATTTGCTCATTCTCTAGATCAACATAATAGACAATTTCTTCCCTTTCCTATCTTTGAAACATATAATTTCCTCTGACTAATTTTCTTTCTCTCGCTTACTATGCATCAAAAATTCCTTAGCTTACCACTTGCCCTCCTAGTTTATGCCGTTTCAGCACTTGCAGAGACAGTTACCTATGACTGGGAGGTTACCTGGGTATGGGCTGCGCCGGACGGGTTTGGCAGACCTGTGATAGGCATCAACAATGCCTGGCCATGCCCGGCTATTGAGGCCTCGGTTGGTGATACAGTTGTAATCAACTTACTCAACAAACTAGGTAACGAGACCACGGGTTTACACTTCCATGGAATCAATCAAATCAACTCGAACTATATGGATGGTTCTGTGGGCACTAGTCAATGTCCTCTGCCACCGGGTTTCAAGGTGACTTACAGCTTTGAGGTGCGTCAGAAGCGTAGTCTAAGCTATTTTTACGTTTACTAGGAACGAGAAACATGCTTACTAGTGTTTGAGTAGGCCAATGAACCTGGAACATACTGGTGTAAATGACACTCTTCGAGCTCCCTGGTGTTTTTGTAGGCTAACATCGTGACGAAGACCACTCGCATAATATGGGCCAATATCCTGATGGTTTCCGTGGACCCTTAATAATTCATAACCCGCAAGACCCGTTCCTGGACGATTATGACGCAGATGTATTACTCACAGTTTCTGACTGGTAAGCCCATTTGTTACCTTTAAATTCCCTTCAGTTGTTACTTGCGAAGCCGTGTTCGAGGGAGACTGACCCCTTGGATAGGTACCATTCTCAAGCTCCGACGATCGTCTCGCAATTCCTTCAACCCAATAACACGAAGTTCCAACCACCACGGCCGAATGGAGTCTTGGTAAACGAAGGAAGTGACGGCCTTATCCCTACCGAGCCGAACAAAACATACCGCTTCCGCGTTATCAACTTCTCCGCTCTAACCGCTGCTTTCGTGGCATTCAATGCCCTGCAGATGCAGATTATCATGACCGATGCAACTTATGTGCAAAAAACGGCAGCGAATCAACTACGAGTTTTGCCCGCCCAACGGTACGATGTGCTTGTTACCATCGGTAGCAGTGATGAACAAAACTACCCTTATCTGGTCGCACTGGATACCAACCCCGACTATACGGCTCAGAACGCTACCCCTGCTGTTGCTTTCCATACAAACTTCACTGGCCAATTGGTGAATGATCCCGATGGGAACTTGAATGGGAAATCTGCAGTAGAACAGTTCTACCCACAGGATGATACGTTATTGCTCCCCTTTGACAATCAGAGCGCATTCGGCCCCGTCACAAAGCAGTGGATTCTCAACTTTGATTACTGTAACGATGCTAATGGGTATCCGCGTGCGTGTATCAATGGAAAGACCTTTATCAATCAAAAGGTCCCTACGCTGTACTCTGTCCTGTCGCTCGGTGATAATAACACAGAGATCTCAGCATATGGCCAGGTGGGTGCCTTCACTATAGGCTATGGCGAGGTGCTGGAGATTATTATTAACAACCATGATGATGCCATCCATCCATTTCATCTGCACGGCCATCAATTCCAAATCATTGAACGCCCCAAGAGTAATGGAGGGAATTATACGCGTACCAATGTGGTCTCCGATACGCCGGTACGGCGTGACACTGTCGCCGTGTTTTCCCACTCATATGCCGTTTTGCGCATCCAAGCCAATAATCCGGGCGTCTTCCTACTTCACTGTCACATCGAATGGCACGTTGAGATGGGCCTCACTGCGACTTTGATCGAGGCCCCTGAGCGACTCGTCAATTACACTATCCCACAAGACTTTATTGACGTCTGTGAAGCTCAGAATATTGCCACCAAGGGAAATGCCGGAGGCAACGACCTCTGGTATGATACGGAAGGCTTCGTTACTATAAATCCGACATCATATATCGGGTAAGTTTGTCTGTGTTAAAACGAAAATAGCACCTGATCACTTGGTCGACTAACGCCTGATAATTGTCTATTAGTGCTCTTTACGTTGAGCCCACATCGACGTCTAGTTCCTCTTCATCTGAAGCGACTGCATTGCGCAAGAAACCGCGTCTGAAGAGGCAATCTGGGAACTGGCTAGAATGAATCTATCTAGAGGTATCCCCGTCCCCTTAATTGGTCGGATTGAAATTGAAGAGACATTGTCGATCACTTGTATACAGTCATTACGATCCGAAACGAGCATTAAATAATATTGAGCATCAGCTGTATTTGAATGTCTGACAATTTTGTGGGAGTTTCAGGACGATAATGGGCAGGAGAGAGGGTATTTCAGGGAGTAAGGGTTGAGGCCTTAAATCGTAAATAATTCTAAAGTTAAAAACATATTGAGTTCATGAAAATAGGCCCTGGCACTTGTGTCCGTAACTTTAACGAGTCTAAGTCAACTTCACAGGCTATTCACATGTATGCTATTTGTCATAGAAGTGGTATTGTAACAGCGCGATAGTTGGCCGAGGAGTGCATGCTATACATCGAGATGAATTATCTACAGTCTCACTCATGCGACGATGACGACACGAGAGCGTGGACGTCTCACTGTTCACTGTGCCATCTTACCCGCATGAAGAAAACAGAGCGGACCTCAACAGGACCACTCGGTACCTCGGAAACTCGGAGACTCAGCAAACGCATCTTGCCGTAAGTGCAAGAATATTCCGATTTGCAGATATCAATGGTTCGATACGAATTTTTCGCGTCCAAGTAACGTATCACAGATCCCTGGCGGTGAAGAGGGACATCACATTGTTGCGACATGGTATAGTATCAATTATATCTTTCCGATCTCGGTTCTACTACTGTGATATGCATGGGGCCGGAAGATGTAGGTTGTTATGTAGTACCACTGGAACAGCCGGCGGCCGAACAAAACATTTGCCTTTTTACATCCGACTATCCTCACGTGACGCAAAAGTCTACGCTTCATCTTAACCTATGTTATATCTGAGAATGCATCAAAGTGTGATCTTATACACTCAGAATCTCAAAGCAACCCTTACGTAGACATGACATGTCAGACATAGTCTGCCGCTGAGGTATAACTGATCGGAATGCAGTTAAATGGTACATTGACGTTGTCGATCGCTTTCGATACATTTTGGGGAAAAGAGATGACTCAAAGGTCTCAGACATGTTTAGCGCCGGTGACTAGAAGGCAAGGCAAAAAACAAATCTGAAAACAGTGCGCATCAAATATACGAGGGATGGATTCGGATACGAGAAGCGTCCGTATCACGATAAGCCGGAGAATTCCCCTCGACCCCTCGATTCAAGTCTATAGAAATCTAAAAGTAGATCGGACCACACTACGTTGATAACGCGATCATTAATACAACATCAGTAGCGACAGCAACAACAACAACAATACCGGGTTTGATACTATTCATGTCAACGAGGCTATGCAACACTTCCACACGCTCGGCTAACACTGCAGTCATTCAGGCAGCGGGAAATGCAGGCAAAGGGGCCTATCACGGCTGATTCCGAGCAAGACTCCGGGTAAGATTGTTCATACATATATGTATTCGGCGACGATATTGGACCGGAACTCCGAGACTTACGATGCGAAACTGGACAAGTCTGTTCTTGCGGACTGTCACCTAACCTAGGACTGACCGTAGGCATAGCAATTGGAGAGGGGGGGTTGTGAGGGTATTTGCCGCTGGACGCAAATGACATTAGATGACAAAAGGAAGTCAGGTCGAGGGGGCATCGGTAGTAGGCTCCGGAGATTCCAGAGATCGGGTGGATAAGTTGCAGGATTGGAGTATCAAATCGTATATTCCAAACCAGAGGGAATATACGCGCAACGATTAGCGCAGGGATCTCGTTGATTGCTTTTGAATCTCTGACAAAGAATGGACTTTCTAAGAGAAGACGAAATTGTGGTCTGGAAGTTGCTGAGGTCATAGAATGTAGGGATCGATGCGGCGACAAAGACGCTGCCTGGGTAAGCCAGTGCTGTAACATAGATCACATGGCTCTGACTGGCGTTGATAGATGGGTTAATTGGACGAGACAAGGTAATTAAAAAAAACAAGACATCAGCACCAAGTTGGGTAGATAGTGCGGGGTGGCTACACTGGCACATGGCTACTGTAGGGCAATGTGATTACCTAAGATACTTCTTAGTTAGATGCCTCTAACCAAGCCCCTGGCGAGCAGCAGCTGGTGTCACCTGTTAAGCTTGAAATGCTCATATTGCAATTGAAACGTAATGTCCGGTTCATCATAAATCCATTCATCCTCATCCATTATTCAGACCCTCTGTGCTGCACATTCCACACCACACAAGCCCGCATAGTACAAGTTCCATAGGATGGCACCCATAATGGAATTTACACAGTGGCGACGATACCAAGTATTGCCTTTTATCGCCGTATGTGACCAATTATGAACCCGTCCACAATTCTCACCAGCATCACCGCTTCCGTTTTGTCGCCGTCAGCCGCATACACGTTGCAACACGAGAGCATGGACTGATCTCAGACATACTAGCTTAGACGCCACTGACAGCCATCGGCTCCAATCACTCAAGCCACCATGCCTTCTGCCTTATCAATGTCTACCTGGGTGCCTATGTCCGTACCTTGTTCACATGTAAGACCGCATCGGACACGCGCTGGTTCCTGTCTCTTGAAACAACGCTGGATGCAAGATTCCCCATCCAAAGACCCTGTTTCTCTTGCCTAGATGGCACTGGGTTTGTTGGCGCGCTGCATCCGGCTTGACATGTTGCACGAGTTGCTGGCTCTGGCTTGGCCTGCTTGTCTTGAGGCTTGCTGGGCTGCAGTTGCTAGACCCACGTCGCGGATCTCGCACTAGATTTTGCAAGTCTATCCCGGTTACGATTGCTGCACGCACCGGCATCATGCAACGCCTTCTCGTGGGGCAACCGATGATATCAGCTATTCGAGCTTCGGGCTCTGTTCAAGCTAGTACTGCTTGGTGTTTATGATATCTATACTGCTCACTAGATGCGTGTTTTGGATTCAGCCTCATGGTAGTTGCGCGCTACTGAAGGGAATATTTATGTTGGTGGTTTTTTGCGATCGAGCACTGGCTTCATGCCGATCTGCATCAGCATTCCAAACTTGGTCGTACCTCACTTGCGCCGTCCCGGGCAATTTACGCCTCGGCAATCTAATGAGCCGAAAGTTAGCCAGGGATGGTGCCAATTGGCATGTTCATTGTCCTTCCATCTGGTAAGACAATCAAACCACATTGTGTGCCATACACTTGGCCGTGATTTCTACTGCTCGTTGCTGAGTTGAGAGCACAGGTGCCTGCCTATTGCCCTGAATCTGTGGCATGAACCCAATTATGGTGGTCTAGAGCGGACATCCCCAACGGTCCACCACTCGTGACCCACTGTATGTTGCGCGCCCAGGTCGGAATACGAACATATCTTGTATACCGTTCGAAGATTAACAAGCCTATGGGTTTGACACCCCGCGGGCAAGTCGCGCGGTGTATAGCACGGCCTTCAAGTTGACTAGTAATGTGATAGCGTGGTACCTAGACGCTAATTATGGGCTGCTTCCTATCGAAGAGGTGGTACACTCCTTTTCTAAGCTTAGTCGCGTAAGCGTCTTGAACATATATCACATGTCTTCTAGATCAAATAATGCGCCGTCCTGTCGGACCTGACATGGTATACCTAGTCAGGCTGAGTGACAGCCTTACCACCCCTGAGACAAAGTCTATTGTCTGCCATGAGACTTCGGTGACCGATAAACCATGATGACCGGACCAATACCAGCCCACGAATGCGCCAGGGGTGTGAGCTAGCAGATATTACACACCCCGTACGCTTATTCGCGATCTACAATTGAATATTCCTTATTATTGAATCAGACGTTTGCGCTGGTGTTATATTTGGCTCGCTCTAGACGGAGCTGACAGTTGGCACCGACATATATAAGTCGACGAGAGTCGCTTTAACACTATGCTAATGGCATTTTCTAGATCAACTAAGTGCAGACCCGCCAGCCTTCCATGATGGAAGCCCATAAGATCTTTCTCCTTTTTGGAGATCAGTCATCGGACACACATGGCTTCTTAGCTAATTGTTATAAACAAGGGCCCCTTACTCCTTTATCGAAGGAGTTCCTCAGGCAGGCCGGCGACGCGCTTAGAGATGAGATAGAAAGTCTGCCTCGAATAGAACGGCAGAAAATCACAACATTCCGAACGCTTCCCCAGCTGAACGAAGGGTACCACAGGCAGGAAATCAAATTCCCAGGCATAGACAGCGCCTTGTTGTGCATCGCGCAATTAACCCACTATATTAGGTAGGTGATTCAAACTATAGATGCTCGACAGTCAAGATAGTCTCTAACATCGTAAAAGCCATGTCGAAAAGCACCCTGAAGATGTTACGAGGCATGAAAATACAACGCTTTCCGGCCTCTGCACCGGCCTTTTCGCAGCAGCCGCCATCGCCATGAGCCCATCGCTCTCCACCCTACTACCTATAGCCGTCCAGGTTGTCTTGATGGCATTTCGCGTTGGATCACATGTTGGTTCTCTATCTGAGAGGTTAAACCCGTCGATTGAAAGGTCAGAAAGTTGGACATATGTTTTCCCCAATTTAAAGGAGAGTGACGTGGAGAAAATCCTTGTTGAGTTTCTCCAGTCTGAGGTAAGATGTGGTTGCCATAGCAGGTGATTTGCCATGATCTAACAATCTTATATAGGGAATTCCTCAGGCGTCACGAGCATATATCAGTGCCATAGCTGCGAACAAAATAGCAATCTCCGGGCCCCCAGCCACACTCGAGTCATTATTTAGCAAAGACCTGTTTCATTCGACACCGATGGCGATTCCCGTTTACGGTCCATATCACGCCCCACATCTACATGGGGCACTAGACATTGAACATTTGTTGGGTCTAAGCGACGAGCGCGTTACTGCCGTTCTAGCCAATGCCAAACCACGGAGTGGCGTTATGTCTTGCGTAACTGGCCGTAATTTCTCCGAGACTGATGCGAAGTCACTGCTGAAAGCTGTGGTCCACGAAATCCTGAATGAACCTTTGTACTTCAATAGGGCGCTCAATGGTTGTCTTGACGAGGGCCGCCACTTTACCGGATCTCGTATCGTAATCATCCCGTGTGGCCCAACACAAGCTGCAAGCACACTAGCGAATATCCTCAAGTCGGAGACAAAAGCAGAGGTGGTTCTTCGGTTGCCTCCCCAGATCCCACGACAAAGCAATCCTACCCATCTCGGAAATCATGGGTCTACAGGAAAGTGTTCATTGGCGGTTGTTGGCATGGCCGGCCGCTTCCCCGATTCAGATAGTGTCGAAGAGCTCTGGGACCTTCTTGAGAAGGGTATTGACGCCCATCGCGTCATTCCTGCTGATAGGTTCCCGGTCGATACTCACTATGATCCAGCTGGGAAGGCTATCAATACTAGCCATACGCCATACGGTAACTGGATTAAAAACCCTGGGCATTTCGATCCACGCTTCTTCAACATGTCCCCCCGCGAGGCATTTCAGACGGATCCGATGCAACGCATGGCGCTCATGACAGCGTACGAAGCTCTTGAGATGTCTGGATATGTGCCAAATCGGACACCATCGACAAGGCTCGACCGTATTGGCACTTTCTACGGTCAGACCTCGGATGATTGGCGTGAGATAAATGCTGCCCAAGAGGTCGACACATACTTCATCACGGGTGGTGTACGAGCTTTTGGGCCGGGGCGAATCAACTATTATTTCGGGTTCAGTGGCCCCAGTCTCAACATTGACACTGCTTGTTCTTCGAGTGCCGCAGCAATGCAAGTTGCCTGCACATCTTTATGGGCCAAGGAATGTGACACCGCTATTGTCGGTGGTCTCTCCTGTATGACTAACTCTGATATTTTTTCAGGATTAAGCAGGGGACAGTTCCTGTCTAAGAACAATAACTGCAACACCTTCGACAATGACGCTGACGGTTATTGCAGAGCTGATGGGTGCGCCTCCGTCATCGTCAAGCGTCTCGACGATGCGATTGCGGACAAGGATAACATCTTGGCTGTGATACTGGGCACTCAAACTAATCACTCTGCTGACGCCATCTCAATCACACACCCCCATGGTCCGACCCAGTCTGTGCTGTCTGCATCTATCCTAGATGAAGCAGGTGTTGATCCCCACGATGTTGACTACGTGGAGATGCACGGTACTGGCACCCAGGCTGGCGATGGAACAGAGATGACCTCTGTCACCAGTGTTTTCGCACCTGCCGAACGACATCGTCCAGCTGATAGGCCCCTATATCTTGGTGCAGTAAAGTCTAACGTCGGACATGGGGAGGCTGCTTCTGGCGTCACAGCTCTTATCAAGGTCTTAATGATGCTTCAGAAAAACTCTATACCACCTCACATTGGTATCAAGAAAGAAATCAACAAGACCTTTCCTAAGGATCTAAGCCAGCGAGGCGTGAATATCGCTTTCCATAAAACGCCTTTCTTTCGAAAGGACGGGAAGCCTCGTCGAGTCTTCCTTAATAACTTTAGTGCTGCTGGCGGTAATACCGGTCTTCTCCTTGAGGACGGCCCTCGTTACAAGAATTCTGCTGTGGATCCACGTAGCCAGCATGTCATTACTGTGACTGCCAAGTCGAAGTCTGCTATGATACGCAATGCTGAGACTCTTCTCAAATGGATGGAAGAGAACCCTTCAACGTCAGTGTCTCACGTGGCATACACCACTACAGCTCGCAGGATTCAGCATTATTGGCGTATGAACGTGACTGCTGGTAGCCTGATAGAGGCTCAGGAGGCTATCAGGGAGCGCCTCAAGTCCAATTTTGTTCCCGTCTCTCCAGAACAACCCAAGGTGGCATTCATGTTCACTGGCCAAGGTTCACATTACGCCGGTCTGGGTAAGGAACTTTATGGCCATTATTCCATCTTCCGTCAGGCTATTGATGAGTACAACCGGCTCGCTTTAATTCATGGCTTCCCATCGTTTATCCCTCTTATTGACGGGAGTGAGCCTGAGGTTCAGAAACTTTCTCCAGTGGTCGTACAGCTTGGGCTGGTTTCCTTTGAGATGGCCCTCGCCAAGCTCTGGTCTTCTTGGGGAATTCAACCAAGTGTAGTCCTTGGCCACAGTCTTGGCGAGTACGCAGCCCTGCATGTGGCTGGCGTCCTTTCAGCAAGTGATACGATATATCTTGTCGGCGCTCGTGCCCAGCTCCTGGTTGAGAAGTGCACCGCTGGCACTCACGCAATGCTTGCTGTCCAGGGTTCTGTTGAAACAGTAACCGAGGCTCTTGGTGCTCGCATGAAATCCATAAATATTGCTTGTGTCAATGGGCCCCGTGAGACTGTGTTCAGCGGTAGCTCGACTGAGATCGCCAACGTCGCTGAACTACTTGGTGGCGCCGGATTCAAGTGTACTCAGCTCAAGGTTCCTTTCGCATTCCACTCGGCCCAGGTTGAGCCAATTCTGGATAGTTTTGAGAGGCTCTCTCGTCCAGTCAAATTCCATAAGCACAGTGTTCCCATTATATCTCCACTACTTGGAAAGCTCGTCGAAAATGAAACGATTAATCCTGCTTATCTACGTAATCATGCACGAGACGCCGTTAACCTTCTAGGGGGTTTGGTTGCTGCCCAAGAATCTGGCGTCATCGACGAGAAAACAGTTTGGCTGGAGATTGGACCCCATCCCGTGTGTGCTAATATGGTTAAAGCTGCATTTGGCGCGTCTACGATTGCTGTCCCGTCGCTACGGCGCAGTGAGTCTCCTTACAAGACCATCAGTTCCACTCTGTGTACTCTTCATTCTGCTGGTTTGAATCTGGACTGGAATGAATATCATCGTGATTTTGATAGCACGGTCCGCCTTCTGGACTTACCAGCATATTCTTTTGATCTCAAAGATTACTGGCTGCAATACACAGGCGACTGGTGTCTCACGAAGAATCGCGGGGCCGCTGCGTCCCCATCCAAGGCTATTGAGGCCCCGGCTAAACCGAAGTTGTCCACCACCACAGTGCAGAAGATTACGAAGGAGCATGTCGAAGGAGATATTGCCATCCTCGAAACAGAGACAGAGATGACTGAGGAGAAGATGCGCAACATCTGCTCTGGTCATCTTGTCAATGGTGCTGCTCTGACGCCTTCGTCTCTGTATGCAGACATGGCTATGACTATATGCGAGTATGGTTATAAACTCTTACGTCCCGATGCTAAGGATATTGGTGTCAACGTAAGGGCCGTGGAAGTGCCTAAGACATTAATATTCGACGCCAAAGCCAAGAGCCAGATCTTGCGTATGCTAGTCAAGGTCAACGCCACTGATGGCACGGCCAGCATTAGTTGGACGACTGGGGAAGGACCTCGAAAGACGGAGCATGCCTACTGCAATCTCTGCTTTGGCAATAAGCAGGAGTGGCTCGGTGAGTTTGAGCGTGTGAGCTACCTCATCAGGTCGCGCATCGATGCCCTGAAAGCCGCGGAGGAACGTGGAGAAGCGTCGAAGATCGGCCGTGGTCTTGCATACAAGTTATTCACTGCTCTCGTCGATTATGACCGTCGGTATAGAGGCATGGAGTCTGTCATCCTCGACAGCGCGACGTGCGAAGCAACTGCTAAAATTGTGTTCCAAACCTCGCCTGAAGACGGCGTGTTCCACACAGCGCCCTACTGGATCGACTCAGTTTGCCACATCTCGGGTTTTATTGTAAATGGTACTGACGCAGTCGACTCTCGTGAACATGTCTACATTTCACACGGTTGGGGTAGTATGAGATTTGCCGAGCGTCTTGATAGCTCTAAGACCTACCAGTCATATATCCGTATGCAAAACGTCAAGGGTACCAAGATGATGGCTGGTGACGCTTATGTCTTCGACGGCGAGAGGCTTATTGGAATATGTGGTGATGTCCGTTTCCAAGCTATCCCTCGCAAAGTCCTGAACATTATGTTGCCACCACAAGGCGCTGCCGCTTCCGCCGCCCCTGCTCGTGCAGCACCCGCGGCTGGTCCCCCGAAAGCCGCGACGAAAGAGAAGAAGCAAGTCACTGCAAAAAATCTTCCAACAGTCAATAAGAAACTCACGAAGCGTTCGGTCGTCGTTCAGGTAATGGATATAGTAGCCAAAGAAACTGGTGTGTCTCATGATGAGCTAGCCGACAACATTGCTTTTGCCGATCTGGGCGTTGATTCTCTTATGGGGTTGACTATCAGCGGCCGCCTCCGAGAGGAACTCGAGCTTGATGTCGACTCTCATGCCTTTAATGATCATGCTACTATTGGCGCTTTCAAGAAGTTCCTCGCCCAGTTTGAATCCCAAGCAGTCACTGTTGAAGAGGTTAGCACAGTTGGTGGAAGCGAAGACAGTGATGAAGAGGGCATGGGTTCTGATGACTCCGATGTTACTACGCCGCCCGATGATAGCGAGAAGGGCTCTATCAATAGCGATTGTGCCGCTGTTGAATCAGGGAATACAAGTGAACTGCAGCAGATGATCCGTGACACCATCTGCATGGAGATGGGTGTCGAGATCGAAGAAATCATCGCTGCCCCAGACCTAGCTGCACTCGGCATGGACTCGCTCATGAGTCTATCTATTCTTGGTATTCTCCGAGAAAAGACCGGCCTCGATATTCCGAGCGATCTCCTAGGCCACAATCCTTCCCTCAAGGATGTTGAGAGAGCACTTGGCGTGGAAGACAAACCAAAAAAGGTCGCGCCGACTCCTAAGCCCGTCAAGACTGACTCGAATAAGGCCATTGTGAAAAAAGAATCCGCCGTTGTGGCCGTGTCAAAATCTACAGTAATTGTTGACGCCTACCCCCACCGTAAGGCCACATCCGTACTCCTACAAGGTAACCACCGCACAGCCACCCGTCAGCTTTTCATGATACCTGATGGAAGTGGAAGCGCTACTTCCTACACTGAAATTACTCAGCTTGGCCCCGACATTGCTGTCTGGGGTATGTTTTCGCCTTTCATGAGAACCCCGGAGGAGTACAAGTGCGGGGTCTATGGGATGGCTGCTAAGTTTCTTGAGGAGATGAAACGTCGCCAACCGGAGGGGCCGTATGCGGTGGCTGGATGGTCAGCTGGTGGTGTGATTGCCTACGAAATCGTCAACCAGCTAACCAAGGCCAATGAAGAGGTATCTCATCTCATCCTCATTGATGCTCCTTGCCCCATCACTATCGAGCCTCTGCCAGCTGGTCTGCACGCTTGGTTTGCCGAAATCGGCCTCTTGGGTGAGGGTGACGATGCAGAAGCAAAGAAGATTCCCTCGTGGCTATTGCCCCATTTTGCTGCCTCGGTTACCGCCCTATCAAACTACACGGCCGAGCCTATCGCAAAAGAGAAGTGCCCCAATGTCATGGCTATTTGGTGCGAGGACGGAGTTTGTAAGGAGTCCACCGATCCTCGCCCTGACCCATACCCCACAGGCCATGCTCTCTTCTTGCTCGACAACAGAACTGATTTTGGGCCAAACCGCTGGGATGAGTATATGGACATCAATAAGATGAAATTCCGCCACATGCCGGGCAATCATTTCTCTATGATGCACGGTGATCTTGCGAAGAAGCTTGGAGGATTCATGAAAGAAGGAATCAACATGTAAATTGTACATCCGAGACTTCTCTTGGGCACATTCATGAAGGTATGTGGAAACGGTTGATACATATGTCTACAATCGTTTATGAGATCAGGGCCGGTACACTGGATTCTGATCTATTTCGGGCCCCTGGCTTGGTACACAGGCGTTGGCGATAAATAATATAGCTTTTAGCTATTAAGACATACAATAGAGATTAAAACTTTGTTTTGAAATAGTTTGCATAGGTGCGAAACACCTCCCCAAGATAAATAAATAGAGCAAAGGTTCATGAAACCTTCTACCTTACTACCAGACTAGTAGTCTCATAGGTATCATAGTGCATGCACCTCGATTTTATCTGTGAGTGCTTGATGCTAGACTAATCTAAATCTTTCGGGGATCACTTCTCATACAAAGTTCTATTATGCATGTATATGCCTCTTGCTTGCACCAACGTTCTTCCAAGAAAAGGTCGGCATGTTATCTGCAATTATGTTGGGCAGTAGTAAATAGATATGGTTCAAGGATTGACTGGTTGACACCGGACTAGATATGATACAAGGTGTTGCCTAGTGAGAATATGTCACAATCCCAACCGCAAGCACACATCTAAGGAAGAGATAAATTCTGTAGTTCTGTCAGTGAGATTAATTCGTTCCCAAGAGTTGCAAGATCCTAGAAGAAGCTCACGACATGTTTACCATCCGCAGATACCAAGTTGGAATTTCATGTTACATTGGATTTTGGATCGGCCTGAGTTCCATTATTCTTCTAAATACCGTCGTTACCGGCCAAGTATTTCTAGACCCACTACCTTTGCGAAAAAAAAAAAATAGTTTGGTCGTCAGGAAAGTTGCGGCCAATGATGCCGTATGTTGGGGTACTATCGTCCTTGACTGACCCTTCACCGTTCCTCGATTTAATCGATAATAAACAGACGACACTAATTTCCCAAATAATTTGAGGCCCCCATACAAAGAAACGAAGACCAGAAGAGTCGAAGGGCGCGATAATAGCCGATATGAGCAGCAGATGCACGAACACGACATGTGGCCGGGGCATCGCATCAAAGATCTCATCTCTAAGATGACGTTTCACAGATCGCTACCACGTCGTTGGATTAACAAGAAATTGGTCGGATGGCTCGGGTAGCCCAAAGTACTGATCGGAATGTCGTAGCTTAGCGGTGTAGCAAACACCCGAGAGCGCACAGCGTCTACTTTGTTGTTATCTGCTTACTAACAATACAACAAAGTATGCTGATCACGCCTCATCTTGCGCTTAAAGCGGAGTACGCAGAGCACATATCAGATGACCAGTTGGCGCAGCCGTCACTGCCGCGATCTAGGATACCTGTGTCATATCGCAGGGGGCTTAGCAGATGGCATCTGAGAGAGAGAGCGGGAGAGCGAGAGTTGTGGCAGTCGTCACTTGCTGAAGGTGGCTGCCGATGGACACAGATATATTGAAAGCTGAAACAATCAGCAGCTGCCATACTATACGTATGATTATCAATACACCTCTTCGGGAACAGCCGGGGCATAACGCAAGTTCTGGCCCTCTCGCGTTCTCGCACCGCATGGGCGCGAATTCGAAATCAAAACGCTGTACGCCGGAGCCTAATGTATTCCAGGCGCGTACGAAAAGTAGGTGTTGGTAACACGCGTTTCCCGCAGAAATCATAGGATGAGTATACCATGGCGGCTCTAGAATCCCCCCACGAAAACCACGTAAGAGTCGATAGCTGGGGTGGCGCGAACTCCCCTCACGCGGTGCAACACACCAGCAGAAGCGACGCCCTGAACGGGAAACACCCCACGAACGCATAAAAGCGGACAGGGACCACGTTTTCGGATCGGCTTAACTCAGGGCGTGCAACGTTCTCCGAGATTGTCCCACCGTTTGTGCTGATGTTGGGAGGAAATAGGTCCCCCAGTCTGCCACTAGGAAGAGGCGATAGCACACGCGGCGCGTATCACCGCATCGTAAGACTACGTGGTGTTTGTAGCAGTCCCCGAGATAAGTTCGCTTAATTCAGATTATGTTCGTGGGAGTTTGTTACCTCCATATTTCGAAAAAGAAAAAAAGAAATGAAGGATATCGTCCGTTTGTAGCAGGGCTTTTAGTGTGAGCTTTATATAGTCGAGTTGAGCTCCGGGCGTTAACTCTCTGCATGGCCACAGGCTCCTCTCGCTTAAGTAACCTTTCACGAATAATTACGCCAGACGCTTCACATAATTAATGAAAACTGTGAGATTGCCGTCGAATTCTAGTGTTTAGTGTCACTTCGGATATTTCCAGGTGTCCTAAAGCCGAGCTTCCACGACAGCACATCTCGTATTCAATGATTTGGACCGGGCTGGCGAACTTACCCGGCAACCTGGTAGCTGAAGATCGTGATGAAGACTAAACCTTCACGATGCTTCGTTGTTTAAAACCGGGATATGGTCGGTGATCGTCACTTTTCGTCCCATGTACGCCATCCCTACAGTGCAACCTCAAATACTAGACGTGACTAGACTAAGCCGGGAGTAATCGGGATCCTTGTGATAGATAGCATTCAATCTTGCATCTACCGCCATGCACGATTTTGATAATGCTGAGAGTGGCAATTTATCTTGCTAAGGGTCAGTGCCAAAGGCGTCCTAGGTGAACGGTGTACCCCTGGCATCGGGATTCAATACCTCGAACGGCAAGAAGCGGCAGATGGTGATCTTCCGGCTTTAGCCCACGAAGGAGTTGTCTGGGGTGATCCATGGCGACATCTTCTGTGTCACCATTTTTGGCTACACCTTTCCAGCTACATCGGTGTCAGCAATCAAGTTCAGACAAGACACATGTAAGTATCCTATAACCAGATATGCAAGTAGGGTTGTACAGCCTAATCAAGATCGTTAATTCAAAAGACACCCTCGCTTTCAGATGGTTATAGTGCAGACCTTGTCACAGGTGGTGACCTAATTACCTTGAATCGTTATCAAAAATTGCCGCTATCGTTCGATTACCGTTTATGCTTTATCCCAAACATCAAGTGACACGCTGGTGCCTCTCGGAACATCGGGTAGGCCTGGTTTTTTACTCATAATGTGAAGTCCATTGGCACGGCGCAACTAAGATCACACGGCCAACATGCATTTGGAGACCGCTCGGTTCACCGGTTTCCTCTACGATATAGCTAAGATAATAGAATGTTATTTTCCTTGTTTTCTTCAGCCACCGGCTGATCTTCTTGTATTAGTGGTGTTGAGGACCGAGGAAAAGCTGTAGGAGTGTCGAGATCATTCACTAATAATGTATCGTGACCTTTGGACTAATTAACCGCTTTAAGTGTAGGTCTTCTGACTGTGCCTCGAGATATGATGGTGTGTTGGTCATCTCCTTTTGGAATTCATGATCTTCTTGATGTGAATAATCTTGGCCTGACCGCTGACTAACTGTCGTTTGATTAACACCAGATATTCTAAAGTCCGAGAACGTGATACGAGTACTATAATTCATGGTTAGTCTATATGCCTACATTGAAGTTTAAAAGACGGGATAACAACTGCAGAGGTTATTTCCATTAGATGTGCTTAGTAAATCGTATTGTATGACGCAGATGAGGCTACCAGGATGATCGTGGGAAACAAAGGCGGAAAATGTTGGCTCGAGACTGGTGCAAAAAGCAACTCTAATCTAGCTGCATGTAGGTAATTGGTAAAGTGCTCAGTTCGAGTGGACCTTTAGGTAATGCGGAGCTGATCATTCGAAACAAGTGAATAGTGATTTCTGGCAGGCCAACTGGCTTGCATGAAGCTTGACACGAGTCCAAATTGTCTCAGAATGCGTGATACATCTTCAGTCATGCCAAGCTGCTTTTTCCTTGACCGTCTCCGCTGACGCGTATGCATCACACACATAGTGTACATACATATAGCGTACTTATACACATACACATATACACATACATACATACATATACATGCACACATACAGCATACATACATGTGCACACACATATACATCTATGAGCCACACTACGATATTTCATTGAGCTGGACATGGCCCAGAGATCTCTTGGTTTACAGCTTTCCAAGTACTAGTACTAGGGTAGACAGGCGAGGAATGTATCAGATAGAATATGTCCCACGAGGGAGCGGACATCCGGACAGATGGGGGCACGAGTATGAGCCTGAGCATGAGCCTGAGCATTAACACAAGCAGAATCAAAGTAAAAAAACGGACCAAGAATAGCAATTTGGACGTCATTCCCCTCATTCATACGCAGTCCACTGGCTCGCTAACTGATATACTTGTCTGACCAACATGATGAACCTGCCGGGCCACTGTCCCGGTATTAGATTAGTGAGGAGCGACGGCGACGGCACTCGCCAGCCTCGAGCTGCAGGGAACATTCTGACTCAGCTAGTTGGAGAGCGTGATTGGATGTCCGATGGGGATACCTATCTAAGCCTGCGTGGTTCCCGTCCGCTAAGGCCAGAGGGCTGGAGCAAACTTACAGAGTAGGGGGGTCGTTAGAATTACGTCCCTGGCTTGTACTTTCAAACAGGTGACTCGTTAGACCCATCAAGATGATAGCAAAGCCATTGTCTGAGACATTATATACCGTGGTAACGGTCGATGGCTTACAGAGCAGCGTTAATCGTTAACACATACTGAGCGTTGAATCTGATCGGTAATAATTCCGACCATTAACATCACTTCTTGGCTGTGAGCTCAGTTGGTACGAGGTGATACAGTCACATACATCTATATATGTACTTACATCATCTACTTGAATAGAGCCTATCGGGTAAGTTCTTCGGGGACGGATAGATATTGCATCTCTCGAGAGCCGCTACCAACTGCATGGTTGCAGTGTGTTCATTGGTGCGTGTATTGAAACGACTTATACTTAGTAGTCCTGAACGACGAGGGACGTTTATAGCCTATCATAGAGCATCAGAGTACATGATTATAAAGCGCCTCGTGTGACCAACTCGAGGTATAACTGCAAGGCCGCCGCGAACGCCCAATAATCATTTTCTACACAACTTAATTTGAAATTTAGAATCTCGCGATGGAACGTACGTAGGCAGATCACAATTTATTTTTCCAGGCGGGTTAAGCGCATGTAATAGAGTTACGGCTGAGCGCAATGCAGAATGCAGTGCATCATGAACTGGGTAGTATCGTGTGTGTAGTTTGTGTATCTGCACTTCGTCTGATGCCCCTGTAACCTGTAGCCTGTAGCCTGTAGCCTGTAGCCTGTAACTCGTAGCTTGTGACCTGTGACCTGACTACTGTTAGGTAATACTCGCCATTACTTACCTCCTGCTCCGATTTCGCGGTTCTAACAACCCCGTGCCCCGCGTGCTCTTCTGATGTTTCCCTGAGTATATTCCATCATTTGGGCCTTTATCGCACCTAAGTCAGATGGAATAACCATAGCCTCGACACCAAGCAAGCAGCATGAGTCTGGTACTGTTACTCTGATAGCGCCCACAGGAGGAGGACATGGTATCGTCAATGAAATTGGAGATTGGCCTGCATCTCGGTGCCGAAGCCTCACCTGGCTCAGCTTCTTTGGGAGGTCGGTCTGATCCGCTCAAAGCTCCTCTGAACTTTCTACCTCTACCTGCCTACCTAGCCACTTACCTATCTCTATCTCTGCGATGCCAGCAGGGTTTCCCACAAGCTTGCATGCATTGCGCGCAAGCTCATACTCTCTTTTAGGGGGGGGGGGGGGGGGGGGGGGGGGGGGGGGGGGGGGGGGGCGGGGGGGGCGGGGGGGGGGGGGGGGGGGGGGGGGGGGGGGGGGGGGGGGGGGGGGCG